>BJKM01000254.1:590000-791154 GCA_015082035.1 Chaenogobius annularis
GCAACATAAGAGTCCATTGTTTGGGCAGAAGCATCTTAGCATGCGCAGAAATTCGGTTACAGAGCTTATGTTTACATATCAATGACTCAAATTGGTGAATTGAATGATGTAATATTTTCATTTGAATTGCTTAATTGCAGTAATAAAACCCATGAATATGAACTTTCACCGCGGAGATAAACATGTGCCCGTCATAAGGTCATAAGCTACGAGTCAGGACGACTGTGGAGAGACAAATTCGACCGCACAGTAATGATGCATGTGTTTCATGTCTGTCTATTGGCTGAAATGTTACACAGTGGGGTTTTAATCACCCATCTTACCCACATTACTGGGTGGATGCCATTCAAAATAAAGAGGAGAATAACCACTCTGCTCCCCGCTCTCCCATGTTCATGTGACAGAACACAGAAGTAACAGGAACAGCGGAAAATGTACTGCAAGCTTGAACATTCAGTCAATCACATTAGTCACGTCTGCCCAGAAACAATTTGAAGTTATGTGTTTATTTATTGTCAGCATAACAGTCACATGAAGCTTTAGTCAAAGAAATTCACTTGGAAAAGGTCACACAATGCAAGCTAAAAGAAGCAGGAGTGACCACTGCGCTGGACTTAAATCACTTTTTATTCGACGGTCAGACTTTGGTTTATGTTGCTACACGCGACGGCCATTAATAAGAATTTACTACGCTGTTTGGCTTAATGTACCCTGCCTTTTACAAGCTAGAGGATTATTTTGACCCTGACACAAGGTAAAAAGGGAGAACAGACAATTTACGTCTCTCTCACGGCGAAGCAGATGAATTTGACAAACAAATCATCCCTAAATATGCTTTCTATTGGCCATAACAAACTGCAGCTCCTGGTTCTCACTCCAGCGGAATAAGCTGGGCTCTTAATGACATTGTAAATTGGTGTGTCAAATAGGCCAATAGGGAAGAAATGCACACTCAGCAGTAATGGAGAGACTGGGTTTTGTCAGTTTGTTTTTTTTATCATTAAGCTCTTGCACTAAATAGCATTTTGTTTGAAAGATGCGATTAAGATTATTAAATGTGGCCCAGGGTTAATGTAGAAATCTGAATTCATAGGTTTTAATGTACGCTTTTGTGTGTTAATAGTTTTATTAATTGATTTTGTATTTATTCAACTGGCAGTTCATAAATTAAATGTTGTGGGGGGGATTTTCTTTTATTCACTGATGGAAATATTTAGTAAGCATGCTGTATTTATATAATAATTTGAACACATGTGTTTTTGTTATGTTTTCGACACTTTCCAGGATTTATACGATGAAAAAGGCAGTCTGGAGAGAGAATGCGAGAGAAGGAAAGAAAGAAAGAACGAGTGTCACACGTCTCTTTTGCAGTGGCACCAATCAGCCGATCGTTGTTGATTGACTTTGTGTCCATTGATCACAGGAGCGGGAACCACATTGTAATCAACAGAACATAATCAATTCAAGCGTGTTCATTGCCTTTCTTTCATCTTTACAATGAGTTTTGCGAGACTTTTATACGACTTTGTATTGAAATTAAAACAACAACATTGGTTTGTGACAGTTTGAGCAAAGTTAAGCATTTTCTTCACCGCTATCACAAGTCGGTCTGACTTATTACAATAAAAGTTGGTTCATGGTTGATTATTGGTACGACTGTCGGCTGGTAGCATAAGACACCATCTCATAATAAATCCCACTAAAACTATTCATCGTGACAGTTTGAGAAGCACGACTAATTTATTTCTATACTCCAAAAAAGTAAATCTAAAAGTAAAGTGCTAAATTATATTCAGTTTAATTTCAAGTTTTGTCATCTTTTTCACACTTTCCAGGATTTATACAATTTTAAAAAGCCAGTTTGGAGAGAGTGAGCGAGAGAGAAAAAAGTCACAATATAATTGATCTCTTCTTAACTTAATCTAAATCCACTTTATTTGTACAGCACATTTTATAAACACAACAGTTTCCAGTGCTGCGCATTATTCAACAATGAAAACAACTAAATTCAATTCCGTTTATTTTTGTAAAGGTCCAAATTTCAACCGCAGTTGCCTTGCAGAGTTTCCAATTTGTTGATTTTACCGGAAGAAAGTTAGAAAATCAAACAATGAAACGGTCATTTATCAATAATAGAGAAGCAGATTAACGTTCAGAGGAATTAAACAAATGGAGAACTGTGCCAGAGCATCTGTCCTTAGACGCTCCTTCTTCCAGGAAAAACTACCCAAAAAAACAGCTGGAAAAAGTAGAAACGTTGAAGAGAAACACAGTGAAGGAGAGATTTTACACTTAAGGACTGCAGATAAAAAGACTGTAGAGCAGAAACACTTACTAGTCCTAAACAACAAAACCAATAGAATTAAACAAAGCAAAAATAAAACTACAAAATAGCAATAGATAAGTAAAAGAAATTAAAATAAATATACAATAACTTTACTTTTGCATTCAGAGGATTTGATTTAAAAAAGCTGGTCATATATTATTGGAACAGTAATGTATTAAAGTGAAAGAAAATTAAGGATTTAAATTGAATGGAGTGATGTTTATTTTCACAACAATCATAGCACTAAAATTTGACATCGTGGCATCCCTACAGAGAAGAGAGTTTAGTTTGCCTGCTTAACATGTTTCAGCTTCTTCCTCTAGCCTTCCTTTAAAGCGTCTCGGAATGGTTTTGTGACTTGTCTTGTGGCATTTATGGTTTTGTAAGAAGAAGCTTATGTCACCCACAAGACACAAACTTCTTTCCCAAAATGTGCAATTCATTCTGGGTTTCTAATAAACAGGATAACTAACTTGTCAATTTCAATTCAATCGATTTAACTGATTGATTGTGTTGAAAAGGGGATGTTGGCTCGTCTACTTGTGCATATAATGGATGAGATGTATTGGTACCACCATAAACAGTTGTAACAGTAAAATAATGAGGATGACATTACTTTTAACCCGAGTTGGTCCACTGTATCATACATAATACATGTTGGTCAAGCTGCAGGTGACCATTGCATCTGTCAAGAGTCTTTTCAATATTCATGTAGCTGTAGTTTCATGAATTTAACCACTTTACCTCATTGTTCTGCCTGTCCCCGCTGTCCACTCTTTAGAGCACGCGTGTCCAAACTGCGGCCCGGGGGCCAAATGCGGCCCGCAGACCAATTTTTTTTGGTCCTCCGGTTTCCTGCTAAATTGGTCCAAACAATATAAAGTATTACTTTTTTCTGTAAAATTGGAAAAATTCAAGCATTTTGATGTACCAACGTAATATTAATGTTCCAAGTCTTATTAACGGGGTGGAGGCTCATCAAAACAATGTCAAAATCAACATTTTGA
Organism: Chaenogobius annularis; assembly: GCA_015082035.1. NCBI lineage: Eukaryota > Metazoa > Chordata > Actinopteri > Gobiiformes > Gobiidae > Chaenogobius > Chaenogobius annularis. Next base: position 593,334 of record BJKM01000254.1, read on the forward strand.
ATCATTCACTTCATTGTCAGGTTGTCTGGGGCCCTCTGCTCCGTATAAGTTTAAAAATGCGGCCCTCGGTGAAAAAGGTTTGGACACCCCTGCTTTAGAGTCTTCACGACTGTGTAATTTTATTATTATTGATTATTTCAATTGTGTTGTATTGTATAAGTTTGCATAAAGTCAGCAAAAATTCATCCTCATCCCAATCAAAAAGGAGCCGAGAGAAGAAATATCTACCCCTTTTTAAACATCATTCAGCAAAAATACAAGATGGGCTAGTGTTTATTGTTTCCCTTTTTTATAATGAATTATTTAATTCATTTGATTTGATTGTTTTTGCTTTAAATTGTTTCTTAAACATGTAGACATTATTCGATGTTTGTAAATTATAGTCCAGGGAATTTCAGAGTTTTAGACGATTTTTTTATTGCCACTGGGGATGAACAATTCACAAACTAGGAACTTGCTTCGGCGTCAATGTACAACATAAAACAGTGTATTATAATAACAATAACAGTAAAAAAGTATAGACTATGCTAAAATATGATCAAATAAAATAAAGGGATGTTGAGCTCCAGGTCCACCTCCCTCCTGTGGCAGACTCATCCCCGTCCGAGATGAGCCCGATGAAGGTCGATCGCAGACTTGATCAGTGTTACAGAGTCTGTTTGTGTACCGGGAGAAGAGCAGAGGAGAAAGTACACAACAGCAGCTCACTTTATGCATCACCATGAGCGTTTGCAATTTCATGAGATCTTACAAATTCAATGTATTTATTTTATTGATTGATTCTTACTGCGGTTTAATTGTGTTATTGTATGCGTTTCCCCAAACTTCCAGGCAATAAATGAAATAAGGCAAGATCAACAGTAAAGAAACCTTAAGGCATTGTGGTCCATAAAATGCTCAACTTTATGTAACACTGATATATATTTGGCATATTTTCCTTCTTGTATTGTTTACATGAGATTTCCAGTTTAGTTTCTCATCCAGTGCCACACCCAACTATTTTACTTCAGATACTTCGTTCAATAAATATTCCATATAGGGACGACTGGATGGTTAGGTTTTTGTTCAAATTTGTAAATAGGATACATTCAGTCATAATTTGTTTTCATCCCAAATTTTTTTTATTTTTACCATTTAATTTTCCATTGTCTTGTTGTTCATATTGTCACCTGTCAAAAACAGCAAACCGAACAAACTGGAATATTTCTGACGCTATACATAAATAATTAATATATATAAATGAAACTTTTAAGCCCGAGAATGGAAACTTGGGGAATTTCACATTCAATATTATTTTTTTTTTGAGGTGTTGCCAGAAAACCATTTAATGTGTCAGTTATTCCCGTTCCAAGATGTGCAAATGTTTCCATCTGACTCATAATTTGGTTTTGTTCTGTCCTCAGCCTTCACCGACATCACAGAATTCACTTTGAGATCTAAAAATATAACTCATTTTCCTTCATGTTTCCTCGTTTGTTTTTCACTCAGACACAAAACCTATGAATCACATCTCTGTTTGTGCAGCCTTCAAATCCACCACAATAAATCTATGATCAATCACACAGCGGGTGACTGAAATGTGACAGGCCTCAAAGTGCCTCCTGACCGCCAATGTTTTTCACAATCATTGATACAGGAGGACGGATGAGTGGCAAATGTCAAAACCATAAAGAAAAGGACGGAGGAAATTGGGACTTTTGCCGCAAACCATTGGCCGTGAGTCAGATTCATTATTATAATGGGCTCAAAATGTAGCTGTTGGACAAAAATGCACTCGCGCCTCCATCAACCTCAAAAGTCTCAATCATCGGCTGACATTTTAATAGCTATTTTGAATCTTGAAATTGTAGCAAGATAGTTCATTAAAAGCGCTTGTCTCAAAGTGTACTGTAAGAGATGATGCATATTTTAAACTTTTGGACATAAAGTGATACGTAACTTGTGCTCTTACTGGTCCAAAAATGATTCACTCACTGAGCTACAGAGGCTGCATTTATAGCACTAATGAATAATTAGTTGGAAGTTGGCTTTCTGCATTAGTGAGTATTCACATCAGAGAGTCCTTTTTAGGTTTATTTCCAACTGAAGAGCTCATTTTGCGTTCTGTTTCAGCTAATTGGCTTGAGAACCAAAACAGAAACCAGAAACATAAAAAAAACTTGAACATCATGTCTAATGTTTTTACAATTAAGGGTAAATCAACTTCACAATGCTTGGCTGTGAGTATATCTGATCTGAACATGTATACTTCATATCTGGGGGCACAGATCAGCAACGTTTATGACATTTTCAATTAACATCATACACAGCCTTCTTTTAAAATGTAAAAATGGTGCGTGACACAGGATGAGCCTTTTCACTTTGAAGAACTGAATGCCAGCGTCCTGTCCAGCTGAACCTTTTATAGATTCTTTTTGTGCAAGTGTGGCACTATGTTATTTGAATCAGACTGTAAAATGGTTGCCCCCATATATTTTTTGTTTAACTAGTATTAACAAGAACTATCACTACTGTTTAGATGTTGTGTTTTGAAGTGTAATACTCGATGTCACCAGCAGAGGGTGCTTGAAGTGTAAAAGGAAAGAAATACAGTCAGTAAGCACAGCGCACAACAGGAATTAAGCGGTGTCCTGTATTAAGTGTTTGATATCTGTTTGCAGATGCTGTAAAAAGGAATTAAATATGTTGCACCAGTGAATGAGTTGGCCCATCATTCCGAGACGTGTAACACAAGGTTTGAGCCAGAAACAAAATTGATTTATGTTAAGGTCACGATGAGTGGACTGGAAACATGGTGGAAACCTCTATTTGCTATTTCCCCCATATTTCCAATACAAGAGTAAAGTCACTCACTTTAGCATAACTGTGCTGGAGGCAGTGCCGTGAGCAAGAGTTACATGATGTTAATGTATTCTGCCCACATGTTATGCTTCTCATGCTCTTGCGTGCACCTGCTGTAAGGTAATCATGGTTAACTGGAGTGTTTCATGGATACTCGACCGGCATGATGAAGAGGCTGGTAATTGTGTGCGTGGTTGCAACTCATTTTCATGTTCTTGTTAAAAAGGACCTGAAGTTTTTGAAACACATAACAAACACACTTCAGTATAAAACCTAAGATCTATTAAATTAGTCTTTAGCGTTGTGAAAAAAAAAGGAAGAAAAAAAAAAAGCTAGATAGCCAGATACTAATAAAAGAAAATTACAAACAGAAGAATATGAATCATTCTTGAATTTAATTGAATTATTTCCAAGCAGATAAGAGTTTTTTTCCTTATCGAAATCTGGTTTGTTATTTTAGTATCATGTCAACACTACTTTGTATAGTTCAAATTTGTCAAATAAAACTCTGATCAATCTATGTCAGTATGATGACAGTCACATCTCTTGATCTGTGGATATAAACAAAACCTGGCGATTTGGACTAAAACTGCAAACTTCCTGGTTAAATAGACCTCCTGAACAGTTCAGTTACATATCAAGTGTAACTCAAACGTTTAAACATGAAGAGTTCAAAACAGATAAGTGCCATTTGATAAAACTGCCCAAACTTATCTTGAAGATGGGAGCAAAAAGAAACACTTTGTGACACATTTGTGGTAACTGCTTTTGCAAATTAAGTCATCGCGTACTTTCCAAATCTATTATTCATGTGATGCTGTGACATGCACCTCCGATTTGCGCCTGTAATGCCTCTAATTTGGTACATCATTTAGCAGATTTGATTAGCTCAGACACGGCTCGTTCAGCATTTAAATGAAAGTAGAAAGACTCGTATAGAGACCAATCACGCCTCCTTACAAGTCCAGTTAGCTTAAAGGAGGCATCATTTGCTTTTTCAGGCGCTTAGTTTGGAATTATACCATAAATTGATCACCATTTTGCATTTTGTTCTCCGTTAACTACAATATTGGCAGCTAAAACGGCTTAGTAATAGAAACTGGTCCCTTGACTTCCTGATTAAAGTGATAAGCCTCTTCACAGTTCCCAGTAACAAGCAGCAGACTGTCATTTACATGTTTTTATTCATGAAAAGTGGCTACGTGACTTTTAGATCCCTACATGCGTCACTAAGAATCTACAATGCAGTGATGTGGGCGGGGATAGGGGGGTAAGTGAAACCAGGACTTTTCTGAGCACTCGAGCCTCAGTTAAAAGGACAACACAGGATTAACTCGAACATTCAGGAATCGATCCAAATACAACTTTGAGTAAACTAATGATCAGGAAGCTCATATAAGTTGATCGTAGTAACTCTCAGAACTCATCCACTTTCAGTTGGAGAAATAATTTAAGTGAAAGCTGTTTAATCTGCGTGTATGAATGAAAAGTATGTGCACACAAAAGCTGGTTATGGGCGGGGTCATTGGTAGCTAACCCAAATTTCCCCAAGTTTGCTGTTAAAATGTAGATTATTAAATAAGCAGTCGTTGACATTACTCCTTATCCTGAGTTTTATGGGAAAGATAGTGCATGAGTGTGTGTTTGGGCGGAGAGGATTTTGACAAAATATGGCTGCCACATTTCTGTTTGTCTGCCCCAGAGTGAAGTGCCAGCACCAGCGAATGATTTATGGACTCAGTTATAAGAAACATTGAAAAATGCTGTAATATACCAAACCAATTGCTGAAATCGTTAAAAGAACTCCGCGTGGACCACTTGGTCTCAGCTGTTTGCCAGAACTAACTTTATGCTCAATCTAATGCAGTCATAAAATTTAATGGAATGCTTTTTTGTTTCTTTGTTGCTCATTAATTGCAGCGCATTTGCATCATAAAAGAATGTTGATTGTTGCCAAAGGTTTTCGGATCATTGTACGCTGAATAATATCGCTTGGACACCTTCCAGATGCCGTTCATAAGCTTTAGAAGGTGAGTACAGGGTTCAAAGCTTGAACACAAATTGTTATGGAGCTTAAACATATTTACATTTGACTTGGCTGCTCTGGTTGTGTACAGAATTTTTCATGCTGTACAAACAAGATTAAAGCGTCATCACTGTCTGGATGTAAGTGTCTAAATGTCTGCAGGTCATTCTCATGTCAGCTCAAGCTGCTTTTCCGTGAAGTGGTTGGGATTTTACTGGAAAATGAAAGTCATATAAGCAAGAAAAATGCTAAAAGGAGATGAATGAAACGTAGATGCATTCTGAAGGAGACAGGGCCCAGCTCCATCAAGCGCCTCGCGTCCACTGCTCAAAACTCTAGCAGCTTGTGTGTGAATAATAGATCTCACACTTCGCTCGGACAGGGTCAAGAACAGGCTGCGTTTCGCCTCCAGCTTCAAGATATCTATTTCTGAAATACATGTTCATACGACAGAATCCGACATGCTTCTGACAGCCTAAAGGAGGGAACATATGGTGTGGACAGAATGCAGACGGAGGTGGTAATGGAAAACAATATTCATTTTCTGCATGATTTCCTCACACTCATACCACGCTGAGAAAAAGTATTGTACAGTGCAGGCCTTTTCTGGAATTGACCACTAAAATAATACAACTTTTCAGAAATCCTTCCCTCCCTCGTGAACAAGACCCCGAGATAGACCCCGCTCCCCTGCAAAGAGCAAGCGCGTTTGCAAAATAGATGTTTTTAACTGCATCAAGAGCTCAGAAGTGTCACATTGTTTCTATTGGCTACCTCCATGCTCTCACAATGCGTAACCCAAAAGCAAATGAAGGCTAACTCCAAATAGTTCAGGAATAATTGTCCCCCAAATGGTCATTTGCACATTTGGACTATTCAACTTTATTTCCCAGAGGGCCGGAGTTTTCAGAGGGTCAGAGCCTCTGGGCCGGTAACAACATTTGGGTCGCAAATATCCCCAACACATTTTCAGTACATTTTATTAATACAATACAATAACTACTGATAGATTACATTTTTGTGAGAAATAAGGTACAAAGTGCTTTACTAACATTGTTTTGCAAAATTGCCCACCCAGTACTGAACCGGAATTAAGAATTAAACTAAGACTAAGACCCAGAATCAAAACAGGTTTAAAGCAAAAGCAGAATTAAACAAGGACTAAACCAAGACCAAACCAGGTCTAAACTACTGCTAACCCAGGATTAAACCAATTCATATTTTTGTTATCATAATTTTTTTCTCAGTATATGGAGGATGGGTTATTGAAGAGCCCTGCTGCAGGACATTCAGTATGTTCTGTAAAGTCGTGTGTCATAAGTGACGTTACAATCATAAAGCGCGCACATGTTCTTTAGAGCAACGTGTCTCCTTTAATGAACCCATTTGCATAATGTAACGCTGAGTCCCTCATAACAGTGCAGTTGTATTGACCTTCTATAAAACCATACAGTTTAATCAGTTCAATAAATACATCACTCCGTAAACTGTCACTCAATAACTTTAAAATAACTCTGGCTGTCCTGCTTTTTACTTAAGAAAAGCACCAGCAGAGGGCACAAGATCTCCAGTGTAAACAAAGGCAAAACTGCTCCATGTTGTTTGGCATCATATTATAGATAATTTGAAGCCCGTCTGGGGTTAGACTTCATAAACATTTCCTTACATGGGCTTAGCTTTTCCCTTTCACCCTGGACGGATCCTAGTTAATAACTGAAACATCCTGATTCGAGGAAAAGGTGAAATAGCCCCTCGTGTGTTCTCAGGATAATAAATGGATTTCAGAAGCAGCATCCAAACTGTTCAAGGTAATTAATGACGTGCTGGCCTTTTTACCTGAAAAAGAAGATTAGGACAAATCACAATTGCAAAAATAGAAGCGTTGATGTACTGTTCTTCTCATTTCACATCATTTGTATCAGTTTAAAGGTTGTACAAAAAACAGGACTTACAGTAGTCATTTTTAAAAGAAAAGAAGAACATGGCGATTGAAAGAAAAGCTGCATCCAAAATTGGGATAAACCATAGTAACTAGTTTGAGATAACTTTCCAATTTGTTCTATGTTATCGATCAGCCAATTTCTCAGGGCATGAGACAGTTTATGATGACATTTTACAAACTGTCCCAGCTTTGAGACATGACATCAGCTGTAATTACTCACCCACTTATACATGGTCAATATAACATGCTAAACCAACACCATATCCCCTCCAGCGTTCTGCAAACAGGTTTAACAGTGCGGAGTTAATGGGTTCAGGGAAACGTCATTACGGCTTTTGGACAAATACAGACTGGTCTAGACTAGTTTTAGTGACAAAGCACAAGTGGGGTTGGTTAGTTTTACTTTGCATATTTTTAGAGTTTGGTTTTATATGATTATTTGAGCTTTTCAGTCATGTTATTTGCTTTAACCATGTTTTTTTTTGGTCGTCTTAAGATTATAGAATGCGATGATGATATAACCTCAGAAAGGGGGCACGTGTTATCTTTTGATTACATTGCACTTTGCCATAAAACGTCAAGGTAAAAGGTAAATTCTGACTCTAACTAGACTCATTAACTTCCAAGTATTAAAACTAAAAAAACCTGCATTATAACAATATGTGTTAAATATCATTGGCCTATCGAATGTTGTTGATGTGATGTTGTCAAAGAGTTACATCCATCCAAGTGACACTGAGGGGCCCCAATTTGACTCGTGACAATGAAATGATATGAGTGAAAATATTGTATTGTGCCAAGTAAAGATGTTAAACAATATACAACACAGTGTATTGTATATTGAAACTGAATACCAGAGGTGTGTAGACTTGCAAGTTGAAACTCCAGTCACTTTTGATGAATTGTGACTTGATAAATGACTCGGGACTTGGTTTGGAGTTCTGTGACCTGAGACGACTTGATGATTCTCTTATGATTAGAAAATATTCAAAATAGTCAATAGTCAAATTCTATTCATGGATATTTGTTCAAATGAGTATCTATACTATAATTAAAAACTGTCCTAGCTTTAGTACTGATTAGTATCTTGGTATTGATTTTTTGACAACATTACAACTTTTGACAAGAATACTACCAGCACTTAAAGTGTAATAGCTATAGGTCTATTACAAGGTCGGGAAAGTGCAGTCATGTTAAATAACCTGTTAAAATGTACAAATATTACCTCATCTCTGTTCATTATGTTATGACTCTGGGAAATATTGTTGTGTAGGATGTATTGTGTGTATGAGTGGCACTGCAGATTTGTGAGAACCATTAAAAGGAATCCTTGTTTTTGGATTGTAATAAATAAAAAATAAAAAGTTATTCCCAGAAAAATCCTTATCTTAAATGACACATACCGACAGCACGTAGCCAAGTATGGCAAATAAGAACGACTTTGTGTGTATTTTAAAATAAATAAGTGTCCGGATCTGTGAATAGAGCTGCAGTCACGTCAGACCTGAGCTCCCAAAGCACACGCTTACACCGACTCACGTCTGTGCTTCATCTGAACTGACAGATGTGTTCCCCAAAGAAGGATTTGAAGAAGCTGTGTCTGTGAAGGCTTTACCAAACACTTTGACTCATGCAGGTTTGCCAAAAGCTCCTCCATTGTGACATGAATAACTTACACACATCTGCACTCAAGACGCAGTGCAAAAATATTGTTCAAAGCCGTTTCGCAGAAGGTTAGTGCTGGCATCAAGTGCTCATTTATAGGTTCCAGATTGGAAATGGAACTAGTTAAGTTATGATGTGTTTTTATTAATGAAAAGGTGCTGTCACTGTTCTGAACTAAAATAAAGGGTAGAGCTGCTTGTTGTATGATCATATAAACAGTAGAAGTCATGTTTAACCAGACCCTTTTTCACTGGGAAGGAAATAAGTGACATTTAACGTGTAACTTAAAATTGTACTACATTAAATCATTCAAACTTTCCAATATATATATATTGTCTGAACTGAAAAACAATGTAAAAATTGTTGATGTAATGAAGAAAGTTTAAGGGCCTGCTACTCGCAATACAAAAGATCTGGGTCTCAAGTTGTGTCAGATGACCGGGAAAACTGTCTCTTTCCTCCATAATTATCTCAGTCTGTAAAATTTGAATACAATACGATCAGCAGCTTCTTCATTTCGACTACTGCTGCAAACATTTTAGAATGACTTCAGCAAACACACAATTAAGAACCTAAGACTGCACTTGTAAATGAGCAACAATACGTGCCCTTGTCAGCGTCTTGCTTTAATCAGTCGCACACCACCTGCTTTTGGCCCTTGCTCTCGTGTTAAAGTGTTAAATCATTACTCGCTTCTAGGTATAAGCGCAAATAACACCAGCACAAAACGGGTCTCTCCTCAGAAAAGTTTAGCTCTAATGTGGAAATGTTAATGGCAGTTAGTCATTAAAGAGGCAACATAGCTCATTTGATCCATCAAGTTAGAGCCATCTGTGCAGCCATGGTTAAATTGAATGTGGGCTGTTGCTGCCCAAGCTGGACCTGTTGCTCTGCTTGTGAACAAGTGACACAAATGCAAACAGACTTGTACCACAAACTGAATTTATTGGTTTTCCAGGTAAAAGACGATTAACAAAAGCATTAAGTCCCAAATGAAAAGTCGTTCTATTGGTAACAAGCGTTGTCTGCATTATTTCAAATACATTAACGTTTTTTATTTCATCCCGTTGGCACCGCTTTTTGGAAGTTTAGACATCTTTGTTCTGTCTTTATTGTTCTTTACAGCTTAATAGACGATGCGCCTGCAGATTTAGATTTTTGTTAGCACAGTACATTTTTATAATGTATTGACATAAATGTTGCGCCACTATTTCTGGTATACAATTATCAATACATTGCCTCCCATTAGGAATACAAATCTATTAAACGTGCCCTATGTAACTTTTCTGGCTGATCTAACACAAGATAGATACTTTATTTAAAAGGTTCTTTTTTCAGAACAAAGTTTGTTTACCTGACAGTTTCGACTCCCAAACTTCTTCAGTATCGTCGTGACGTGATGTTGGTGTGACGTTGTCAGCAATTTACACAGGTTTAGGAGCCGTCTTCCCAACAGTAGCAACAAGACGTCAGTGCCATCTGCAGTCAAACTTCTTTTGAACAGTATCCCAGGTGTGGTAGTGTAAAAAAGACCCCCTCGTCTCAGTTTATAGTCCTGTGGTCATGTTTCTGTATTTCGATCGCCTCTTTAATCCAGCGAGGGGACCTTTTCACTCTCCCACACCAAGGATACTGTCCTGAAGAAGACTGCAGACCTAGGAGTGCAGGCAGGATGACAACATGTGTAAATCAGCTGACAAGTCACATCATGTAACACAAGAAGTCTGTGAGTGAGGGTCGAAATGGTCAGTTAAACAAACAACCTCTGTCTGAAAGACCTTTTAAATCAATTATCATAATGACCAAATGAACCTCATTGGATTATGGGTAAAATAGATATGTTTATGCCATATAATGGAACATTTCAGGCAATGACATCTCCATGGAGACAAGCAGGTGGCAGACCCCCCCCCTTCAGAAAAGTTACATAGTGCACCTTTAAGAGACTGCAATGACACCAAGTACATGTCGCCTGAGGCTTTATCAAGTTATAATTATCTTTGTGTAAATAAAACCCCTGATATTTAAGTAAAATATAACAACATATAAACATAAAAATAAAAATAAAGCAATCATGAGATAAATAATAGTTGTTCAAGGCATTTAAAAAGATTCGATGTAAAATGAAATTACCGGTACTAGATATACTTCTTTGTTCCCTGATGGATGATTCTATATAGCTCAAAATCTGATGTCCCGACAGTGTGTGTATAATCCCTTTACTTCATCTTCTTGATCCAGAGTGGTGGAATATGTCTCATCCTCTACGGGATCCCATACAGACGTTTCACTTCTTCTCTGGGTGCTACGCAAAGGGAACAAGCACAGGGATAAATAGAAAGATCAATAATCCTGTATTTGGAGCAGGAAGCAAGACTTGGGCATGATTAGATTCGTTATTCTCCAGACAAATGCACAAATTCAGGCAAATATTTTTACTTTGCAATCTGAATTTGGTTTGATCGCTATTACAGCTAGAATTATGTTAATGCTAAAACCAATCCAAACAGAAGCCTGTCAGGGAACAACCTGCTCTCCCAAACAATTAGGCGCATGGCCCATCAAGCATGCAGTTTCCTGGGACTGCTGCGAGTCAACAGGGGTATCTGTCTCCATTTCACTTCCATTTGCTACAGATTGGCAGCTAAGTATTTTAGATTCAGCCTGCACTGGGAGAGGAGGCACAGACCACTGGACTGGATACAGCCGTAAGAGCAGCAAAAAGGCTTTATGGAAATCCAATTTACCAGTGATTGGGAATCGGTCGACCATCATATCACATCCAATATCAACTCAATTCAGCGCAAAAAATGGATGAACAGATTGTTGTATTATTTTGTGCAGATGTCTGTGCACTTGTGCACTGATCAACATTCAGAGCACTTCTATCTTCAAGTGCTTTGAGTGCCTTGAAGGTAGAAAAGCGCTATATAAAATGTGACCATTTACAGCACCAAGATGAGAAAAGGGGGTGGCTGAAAGGTTTAGAACAGGGGTTCTCTTGAGGTCACAGACCCCTTATCAGTATGAAACCATTCCCAGGCTCTCAATCTTCTCCAATGGCAATGAATTTTCACAAGTTCAAACAATGTTTACAACCAAAATTTGATTCAATATAAATGCATAGTCCTTGTTATATTGGTGTAGTTATTTTCATCAAACACACTGCATGTTTGGAATTGTATATCATAAGAACTGTTAGTATTCAAATAATAATCAATGTTATAAGTTTTGGGGGGCCCCAAGACACTTCATTCAAACCCTGATCCGACCAGTGGATACTATTGTCCTTTCCCAAGTGTGAATGTGGTGTGAGAGTGTTGTTGGTGGTCAGAGGGTCTACCCCAGGGCAGCTGTGGCTACTTCAGTAGTTTATCACCATAGAGTAGTGAGTGAGAGAATAAGAACTACTTTTTGTCACTTTGAGAGGCTTGGCAACCGTTAAAAGCACAATACAAATTATAACATCATTACATTCTGTGGGTGGATGAAAAAAAAAAAAAAAAGAGCATGGAGAGAGCTGGTTTCTAAGCAACTGTACGCAACACAAGCAGTTTTGTTACATATTGTTAATATAATGGTATTATTCACAATGTTCTTAATTTTGAACCACACCACAGCATATACAATAAGACTAATTTATTACACACACTATCCTCGCTCATCCTTTATTGTGGCTTTTATAGCTCACATACAGTCGTTTTTTAGGACATCCGGATAAAGTTGAATGTCGGGTCAAAACTTCCAGTATTGTTTATTCACTTCACTGCTCATTTGTCTTCATTCTGACAGAGGTGACTTTTACACAAAACCAGCGCACATTACTTAACTCATCATTACCATCACAAACACGTACATGGTTTTAGCAAGAAGCACTGAGCCAGAGAGTGCATTAATTCTTTGATTTGATTAATGAAAAGCCCAACAGGCCGCATACCAGGGTTCATCTGGTTAATTTAGCAAGATTTAGACTAGGACAGAAACATACTCAGCAGCAGCACTACCACAATTCCATTACTCACCCAAAAATGTATAACCACGTGCATTTAAGAATGTACCATCTTTATTGTATTGTTCACAGAGCACAAATACTTACAGCAGCAGCCAGTGCCTGAGCGAGATCTTCAATGATGTCCTCCTCGTTCTCCAGCCCCACTGAAAGTCTGATCAGAGTGTCACTGATTCCAAGCACAGCCCTTTCCTTTTCAGGCACTGATGCATGGGTCATTATAGCCCTAAATAACAGATAACAAATAGTGTCACTTTGGAGCGTTGAGCACTGAAGAATAAGGAGCAGTGCTGCACGTGCTTAACTCTGCTGCCCCCATGTGGTAAAAGTGTACATCACGACGAGCTTTAATTTACTTACGGATGCTCGGCTAAACTTTCATATCCCCCAAGACTCTCGGCAACTGCAAACATCTGAAACAAACACAAAGGCAACAGGACTACTCGACTATTCAGGATTAAGTCAAACCGGGGAAAGGGAAATATCAAATAAATTACTTTGAGGTTGCTGAGGAAGGTGCTCGCATGCTCTAGTTTGCCCTTAATGTAGAAGGTGATCATTCCGGGGCATCCAGTGCATTGTTTCTTCATTATGTCATATTGGGGATGAGACGGGAGGCCTGTTAAAAAAATAAAGTCTGGTCAAGTAGTCTGTGTAATCACTCATCTAGGTCTTTTGCCATGTCTTGTCGTAATGGTGATTGAGGGTGATGTAACTGCAACTAGAGGTGGCTGATGGTGACAAAAATTAAAAACAATATTCAGATGATATTTTCACAATACATCGGCAATGTGCTAAAACGTGGACAAAACGAGAATGGACCATAAAAGGGCAGACATATCACTTTACACCTATGTTTGAAACATTACGCAATATGTTTTTGTCTCTTTTTGAGTTAACAGTGTTTATTATAGACTATATACACACTATATACAATATCTCCCACCTCTAATAGCAAACTTTTGTGAACTCAAGATAGACGTATAAAGTCTGCACTTTATTTTGAGATTATCCCCTCCTGCACTGAAAACATTTTGTCACCTGGAAAAATGACGCGCTCCACTCTGGGATCTGCCTCCAAGAACATGGCAGCAGCCATGGCGTTTTTGAAGTGTCGCTCCATGCGAAGGTGCAGCGTCTTGAGGCCCCGGTTGCACAAGTAGCAGTCAAAGGGAGATGGTACTCCCCCAAGGGCTGAAAAGAAGAAAAAAAAAGGATTAGATACTTTTGTTACAGGAAGCAAATATACATAAGCCACACTTACCGGTATAACTAAACTATAACTAAATTATTTGTTACTGTTTAACAGCACAATGGAGGAATTAGGTCACTACATATCAGTAATAACAACTAATGACTTATACATTCAATATTTATTTTACACACCATTCTGAAGAAATTTGAGCCGGTCATGGAGGGCCTCATTGTTGACAGAGATAAGACCCATTACTACATCACTGTGGCCTGTAAAAGTGGAATGTAATAAGACAAAACCGAAAAGAAAACTAAGCAAAACGGCAAAGATGTGTGAAAATGGAAGAATACTGCACCATTCATGTATTTGGTGGCAGAGTACATGCATATATCAGCTCCTAGGGCTAATGGCCGCTGGGGATATGCAAAACTGTCAGCAACTGTCGCAGCATAGGAATTAATTTACATAAAGCGAAAGCTTGAAAACACAACTCTCACCTGAAAATAGGCTGACATAAATGTGTTATCCACTACTACAATTATGTCTTTGTTATGTTCATGGACTAAATCTGAGCAGGCTCTGATGTCCACAACTTTCATTGTTGGGTTGGTTGGGGTTTCAATCCACACCATCTATAAAAGTAAAACAAAAAGTGTTAAGATTGAACTAAGTAATATTAGAGGCAATTCTGATCAATGGAAGCAGTTGTTAAAAAAAATAGAAAGCAATGAGAGTTTAATTGATGAGTTTTCATGTTTGGTGGGATAGTACCAATGGTAAATATTAATCACAGTTTTACATCGGTCAAGAAGGAGTTTGTGGAGAAAAGTTGTGGGAAAATACAAAAACTATTGTTTTTTAAAAATGAATACCTCTATTTATGTTATAGATACACTTAATTCCATCAAAAAAGTTTAATCATTATTTTGACAAAATAAAAGTGAGCTTTGGCCACTGTTTGCAATGTGGTTGGAAGGTAGCACTTATGGAATAACCTCAACGTACGTCACATCTGCTGCTCATGTTCAACCAGAAAATTTAACGATAAACTTCACTAAAATTGTCAAACTCAGGAAACCTAGGAAAGCCTTCAATAAACCAAAACCTACATATGAAAAATATTTAACCACGTTTTAATAAAATGTTTGTCTAAGCTGGGGGAGGGACACGCCCAATCAACATGCTTGTTCATGCAGAGAATGTTTTCTTCTTACTTTTGTGTTGTTCTTAATCGCAGCCTTGAGCAGCTCTGGTTTTGTACAATCAGCAAAACTGATTTCAAGGCCAAACTGAGCAGCAACCTTTTGAAAGTAGCGATTTGTTCCTTGGAAAAAAAGTAAAATTATTAACATTGAACAGAGTAACCCATTTCATTCTGGGTAGACTTTGTTTTGTTAAAGATCCGGCACACCTCCGTACACATCGTCCATGCAGACAATCCCATCACCGGCCTTGAGCATGTGAGTAATGGTAACAGTGGCCGCGAGTCCAGACGCAACAGCAAGACCTGGAAGACATAATAACATAGTAACCTCCGACTCTTAGTGTGTCAGAGTAAACGACTTTATAACAGTCAAAACAATGATTAAACTAACCAGAGAATAAAACTTGTGCGCCCTCCTTTCATGTAACATTTTTGTATCATATAAATCAGTGCGATGCATGATTACGGGCTCAGATATGATGTTGAATAAAATTAAAGATTAGATAAAAGGACAGGAGAAGCAACAGGCCTACTAAAGACACTATTGGTGACTTACTATACTTGGCTCCATCTAGAGCTGCCACAGCCTTCTCCAGGACATTTCGGGTTGGGTTTCCACTTCTGCTGTACTCAAACCCCTACACAAAGCAAACAAAAAGTTACATGTGAGCCAAACCCACCCTAAACAAGCACCGTAGGCGACTTTAGTGCTCAAGAATCTAAAATGATCTTCGATACCTTTTGGAAATGATTCATTACTATTACTGAACAACCTGAGAAAAGCAGAATGACGCTCAATAACAGACGTAACATGGCCTTGAGTAAGTTTGTGTAACTCTGTGTGAACAATGCCAACTGTAAACATTCACCAGAAGATAGTAGGCCATTTCAAATCATAATTAACGGTATTACCGAGTTCATCTAATAGCGCTTTTGAACTGTAAGAGGAGAGACGGATCATTAATACAATAATGAATAATAGTGTAGCAAATGGGCCATACAAACAAAATGTAACTTATTATTTAATTATTTTAGGCTGTGATGTGAGACACCAAACACCCCAGTACGTTGTGGCTCTCCCTCTCCCAGCACATGCTTAAATAGCCATGGCAGATCACTTACAGCGTGGTTTCCTGGCCCGTTCTGCTTGAACGTGGTAGAAAGAGAAATTAGCGGCACCACTGCCATTGATTTCCATTGCTCCGGCTCCTGCCCGATGTGAATGGCATCTGTGGCAAATGACTTAAACACCGTGCGAAAGCCGGCGAACAGGTCGCTCTGGTCCTTCTTGGGCTCCATAACAAAGCACTGCTGAGGCAAAGAGAAACGAGCTAAAGAGAGTACAGCGCTGTGCGCTAAAGGAAAGAGCCATTTACCGGAGCCATGTGTCACGGGGCCGTCAGCCAATCAGCGCGCATCAACAAGCACAGAGCCTTTGTGATTGGCTGAGGAGTGGGGGCGTCCGAACCACGTGACAGAGGCACGTTGTTTGCGCTGCGATGTAAAGCGCGACGCATATGTAACGAGCAGGATGTGCGTTCAGGTTTAGTTGCACCACGTCTGGATGA
This sequence comes from Chaenogobius annularis, assembly GCA_015082035.1. Lineage (NCBI taxonomy): Eukaryota > Metazoa > Chordata > Actinopteri > Gobiiformes > Gobiidae > Chaenogobius > Chaenogobius annularis. Next base: position 609,784 of record BJKM01000254.1, read on the forward strand.
TTTACGAGAGTTCAAGTGTCCAATGACAGCGTAGAATAAACACCCAGCAGCCTCGTGCTGACCAATAGGGTTCAACCGGAAACTACAATGTGAATCGACTTCGACAGGTCTTGCGTAGCCTGAGCGCGCCTCCTGATGCAATCCAACACACAGGAAACACATACTCTCTGGTGCCATAACGCTCTACGTGTACTTTAACTTGAGCTTCTGACCATGAAGAAGCGCCATGTTTAAGAGCGACCAGCTTCTGCATCTTCTGTACCAATCAAATCTGGACTTTCGTTGTTTGACAGACACGTGGTAGCATGATCTATTAAACGTAAATGGATACAATATGTTCAGAAGGGTCAGAGCTGAGGGTCGTTGAAGGGGCATGTTATTTCATATAAATGAAAATGAAAATGTTAAAAAAATGACCCTGAATTGGAACGTATTGGTTTAAAAATTACTTAAGCAGACCAAATGTCTTTTGAGAATATATGGACCTCCAAATGCTAAACGGATTTTTTATGACAATTTAAATGTTTTATTCAAACAGTGTGATGCAAATAAATATGTATGATTATATTATTATCAATTGAAACGACAAAGAAAAAAAGCAAAGAATTAAAAGGCATGTTAAGAAACTTCCAATAATCACCAAATCATCTGAAACACTAATTAATTTGCCCTTACAAACAGACCAGGACGAATCAAGAACTGGACTATTGATCATAACATGATCCTTTTTGTAAGGAAACTTAAAATTAAACTATATCAGTCAATACAAAACTTAAAATGCCATCAATAAGCTCTACTTGAAAAGACAATCATGGATACAGATTGGACACAGCATATTGCTAGAAACTTTTTAGAAAATAGCTGCAGTTCACTTACGGCACAACTCAAAACAATTATAAATGGTTTTCTTGAGGAAAGTCAAATGCAACCAGGCCATTGACAAAACTTGCTTTGGTTAAATGGAGATATATAGTATCTTATGAAACAAAGGGATCAGGCTCTTCAAAAACAGTAAGAAAGATTATTATGGGAAATAGTTCACTGCCCTAAGAAATAAAGTCACAAAAGTGATAAGGAAAGCAAAAGCATCGTATCCTCCCTTTTCATTAATGCTATTAATAATTCAAAAGGAAATGCTAAGGAGAGTTGGCAGAACCTGAAAAAAAAGAATAGGAAGGTCTGCTACAGGAAATAGACCAATAAAACAGAAATCAGAGGACAAAGTATATGAAGATTTGCAAGTATGATTGCTAATGCCCGAAATCATTATTTTGTCACATTTATACAAAATATGTAACATTTTAAATTGGTCAATTAATGAAGGACTGTTTCCCGCTGCATGGAAAACAGCTATGATCACACCAATTTTTAAGTCAGGTGAACAAATGGAGATAATTTACAAATGGAGATAAGCAATTATAGACCTATAAGTATTCTCCCAGCAATATCAAAAGTAATATACTATAAATATGTATCTCAGAACAAATAATTTCACACTGAATTCTTCAAAATTTACATTGGATCAATGCAACTTTCATTCTACTGAAACAGCAAACCTTTATCTTATAGAGAACAAGACTAAACTAGACAAGGGGGTGTGGTTGCGGCCATCTATCTAGCCTTTGATATTGTAAATTTTTATATTTTTTAAAGCCAAATTATCCAAATTAACTTTGCACCAAAAGATTTAATGTGGGTAGTCTTTCTTAAAAAATGAAAACAATGTGTTCGGGTCTAAAAAGATATCTGATAAAATGTCTAATCGTGTAGGCCGAACGGAAAATGGCGAAAGTCGAAGCTCCAAGTTCAGAAAGAGATTTACAGAGAGAAGTTGTACATGTACAACCTCATTTTATTAGAAACTAGGGAAGGATATTTTTCTGAAATAATTGGAAGCTGCAGTAACAACTCGCGTGTCCTGTTTGCCACAGTAAACAGATTAACAAAATGCTCCAGCTCAGCTGCCGTTAGAACTCATTTCCACATCCAAGTGTAATGAGTTTGCATTATTCTTTAATAACAAAGTTCAGGGCATTAAAAATGCTTATAAATTCACACATGCAAAAAATAACCCTCAAACCACCTACACACTTAGAGCTGACTCACTTTGCACCTTAACTGACAAAACTGTCCAGGAGATCATCACCAGTCTGAGTTCATCTACATGCTGCCTCGATGTGTTACCCACCAGATTTCTAAAGTCTGTGCTGAACAGTTGTTAGCACCACTCACTCAAATAGTTAACATGTCGCTTCAATCTGGAACATTCCCAATGTCTTTGAAAACTGCGGTCATAAAGCCTCTCAAAGAAGAGCAGTCTTGATGCCGCAGTACTGAGTAATTACCGGCCCATCTCTAATCTGCCATTTGGGGCAAAGTCCTTGAAAAGGTTGTTTACCAACAGCTCACTGATTTCCTCTTAATAAACAACTCATTTGATGTTTTCCAGTCAGGTTTTAGACCTCATCACAGCACTTAGACTGCTCTTGTCAAGTGACAAATGACATCCACCTGAACACTGACGCGGGCAAAGCCTCAGTCTTAATTCTGCTAGATCTGAGTGCTGCTGTTTGACACTGTCGATCATGGATCCTCTTACAGAGACTAGAGGACTGGGTGGGCATCACTGGCACTGCACACTGGTTAAAGCTATCGAAGAAGAAATTCTTTATCGAAATTGTGAACTGTGTCTCAGACCAAATGCCCCTCCCTGTGGGGTGCCCCAAGGGTCAATCCTTGGACCCCTTCTGTTCAACCTCTACATGCTGCGTTAGTCAGTTGATACGCAGCGAGAATGTGTCCTATCACAATTACGCAGACGACACTCAGATCTATGTTTCACTGACGGCAGGTGAATATGGACCAGTGGATTCACTCTGTCACTGCATCCAACAGATCAGGTGTGTGGATGCAAAACAACTTTCTCCAGCTGAACTCAGACAAGACTGAAATCATCGTCTTTGGCTCACAGAAACAAAGAGAAATGTTAACTGTCACCTCCAGAGTCTCGCTCTAAAACCTACACATCAAGTTAGAAATCTGGGGGTAATAATGGACTCAGATTGAATTTTAACAGCCACGTCAGATCAATAACATCAGCAGCATTTTACCATCTATAAAACATTGCCAAAATCAAAAGTATAGTGTCTAAACCAGACCTGGAGAGAGATTATCCATGCGTTGTCTCTAGTAGATTAGAACTACTGTAACGGCCTGCTCACTGGCCTCTCCAAACGAGCTGTAAAACCAGCTGCAGTACATCCAGAACGCTGCTGCTCGGGTCCTGACTAGAACCAGGAAGTACGATCACATTAGTCCTGTGCTCAGGTCTCTGCACTTGGCCCCTGTGGCTCAGAGAATAGACTTCAAAGCAGCTCTGCTTGTATACAAGTCTCTCCATGGCCTAGCACCAAAGTACATCTCAGACATGTTAGTGCCATAAGAACCATCTCGGACTCTGAGGACCTCGGGGACCGGCCTCCTGCTGGTGCCCAGAGTCAGGACTAACATGGGGAATCTGCGTTTCAGTTTTATGCAGCTAAAATCTGGAACAAGTCTTCCTGAGGATGTGAGACAGGTTCTACTCTGGCAATGTTCAAATCTAAACTAAAAACTGTTTTGTTTGGCTCTGCATATGACTGAAATGCTTTTCTTTGCACTCTTCTCTTTTATGTCTTGAACTATTATTTTGTGATTTCTGCCATGTCTTTGTGATCTTAATGCATTTTTTCCTGTTGTGTGAAGCACTTTGAATTGCCTTGTGTACGAATTGTGCTCTACAAATAAACTTGCCTTGCCTTGCCTTGCCTAGGTGTGCCTCAGGGCTCAATCCTTCGCCCCCTATTATTTAGTCCAACGATTTGCTAGATGTATGTTCTGCTAAGTCAATTATACGCTGATGACACAATAGTCTATATATCCATGCAAAAACAAAGCAGCAAGCTTCTTATAAGCTATCATCTGTATTGATCAGTCAGTGATTGGTTAAAAAGCTCATGTTTACATCTCAATGTTTATTAAACCATGTGTATGTTTCTCTCTGCAAATAAGGAGAGCGATCCAACAGTTATGGTCAATGGGCAAGCCCTACAAGTATTTAGTCATTTATTAGAAATAAACAAAAATAAAATGATAATTAAAATTAATCAATACATTTAATCTGGTGAATTTCAAACACATTAGAAATAATTTCACAACAGAGGCCTCATACTTTTACTTTACAACGTTACAATTTTCCTCACATAAATTACTGTCCGACGAGCTGGACCCAGACAAACAAGACCACTCTGCTGACAGTAGCAAGCACACTATGAAAACACTGGGCAAAAAAATCTAATTATATCATCATTGTAAAAATGTTAAACAGATATAATTTCTTAAATTGGGATAATCTAATCATCTATTCAGACATAATTCGGGTCTAAAATACCTCGCATGGTCTGGCTCCACCCCCAGTATACAATTAAATTTAAGTACAAATACTCGAGGGTCGAGCAGAGGAAACGGCAAAATTCCGTTAAGAAAAACATCCTTCGGACATACATGTATTTTCAATAAATGTAACGTGGCATTTCACATTGTTTCGGGTTAAGAAAAGACAGCAGCTGTGTCCTCGGGGACTTGGTCCAACCAATACTTGATCACTTGTGAGTTGTGTCAATCCTGTTTCGTGTATTTGCTGTCGCATCTTAACCATATGAATAACTATAATTTTACTGTAATACAGTGTTTACCCCGCCGAGGGGAAACGTGCTCCTTTTTAAGATCCAAGGAACAAATAGAAAAAACTATAGACTCTTAATTTCAGTCTAATCCCAAAGCATAGTGTGCAAACTGGTGTGTTTTATCTCTCCTTAAAAAGAAATAAAATAAAATCTGTAATCATTAATTTGTACTTTTGACATTTGACCATTTTTGAGACGCCACAAAGACAGTTTTTGTGTAACAGCCTTGGGACTAGTTTTAGTTTAAAACTGTCTTATACCTGCCCAAGAAGAAGTTAGATGAATACGACTTTTTCAGCAATAGGACATTATAACTGACACAAACTGTAGTAGTGTATAAAACATGTTTGTGGCGGGCTCTAGCTCCATGGGTGGGTTTGGTCCGCTTAAAGTTTGTCCGACAGTAACCTTCCGCCAAATCTCGCGTTATTTCACGGCGGAAGACATCGCCTCTGTATTTGTGGAGCCGCTTATGTGGAGCCGTGACCGGGGGGGACAGTTTAAGGCAGCAAACTGTTTATGTTTTGTCCTGCCTCGCGTAGTTCTCGCGCTTTACACGCCTCTTTCAAGTGCCCCGTGACTTCCGATCGTGTTGTGTGGATGCGGCGCTTTCGTCCGCGTCTCGGTGCTCAGTTGCGGCCGCAGCAGAATCGCCCTGATCCGCGCAGAGGCTCCTCGTCCCCGGCGGCAGAAGAAGAAGAAGATGACCGGGGAGAAGATCCGCACCCTGCGCAAGGACCAACGGCCGGGCAAGGACGAGGATCTACTGGAGCCCGACGAAGAGGCGGCCACCGGGACCTTCACTGCCCCCAAGGCGAATAACAAGAGCAGAGCGAGTAAGATCTTCAGCAACCACAAGTTACCCAGGTCCTCGTCCACGCAGCAGCAGCAGCAGCTCAACCAGCAGCAGCCACAGGACAACAACACCACACTGTCCACGGCCGAGGTCAGAGACGACAACAACAAAAACCCCATCGTCCGAGCCGGGCAGGACTATCCCGTACACGAGTGTGTTTTTAAGGGTGATGTCCGCAGACTGTCTTCCCTCATTCGCACGCAGAACATAGCGCAGAAAGATGTCCACGGTGAGTTTCCCTGCTTTTCTGTGTTTGGTTGCAGCTAAGAAGAGCCTATAAATAATGGCCTAAATATCCTCTTCTATTGCACTTTAGATCACACATTTAGTTGTAAGAGCCTATATTGCAGAACAACCTATATTGCTGAAGAAAATATAGGTAAACAATCATATAGAAACTAGTTTATGCCACTGATGCAATCCATTTTAAAGCAAGATTATCCCCCCAAAACGATTTTAAATGTATAAAAACATAACATGAGCTGCAATAAACTAATACATTACAGAATGAAACGCATAAGTAGTTAGTTGTCAGTCTAAGCTATTTATTCGACTATTGAAATACAGAAAAATAACACAAAGTTCCCTATTGGTACAAAGAAAAAGAAGAAAATTGACCCTCATAAATGCTTGTTCTTTCTGTCATTTATTGAAAGATAAGCCAATGTAGGAATTATCTCGTGACCGGCCTCGTAAGAATGGTAAGTCCCGAACTCTCAAAGAAAACAAACCCTCTTCAACATAACAGGTTTGAGACGTTACTCCTCTCCTGTAAGTTATGCATGAGATTCTGTTTTGTTTAATAAAGTCTGACACATTTATTAGTGCTCTGAAGCTGCCAAGTGTTTCTGTGTCAGACAAACATTTGCACCGAGCTTTTTACTTTAGAAAGATTAATAATAGCCTATAGATTTTAGTCAGAACATCTGCATTTGTGGATACTATCCCCATTTTGCCAGGAAATGCCTGGCGGTGCTGATCTGGCACTCCAGTTTTCCTGTAGGACACATCAAAAGCTTGTAAAGCACACGTCCCCCAACACCAGCCTTTTATCAACAGCACTTTCATCTTAAAATTGTGCATTTATGTATTTATATTATTGCCCGGACAGAGTTCACACTTTCAAAACAAGCTTTTCCTAACTGGAGATTGTATCTTGCAGTTCTACACCAAATGCAACATGTTACTATGTTATGTTACTCTGTTCAATTGTTTAGCTGCTCTAAACAGTTCTTTCCCTTCTGCAGGAAACACACCCTTGCATCTTGCTGTCATGATGGGACAGAAAGGTGAGCAACTAAATCAATTTGTATCCCTTTAAATGTGTTGTTTGTGGTGTTTTTTAATACCACACTTAATACATTTTTGTACATATTCCCACCACCAACATTGTATTGGGTTGTTTGCAGTGATATTTAGTGATACAGTTTCTAAGCGATCAGCTTTTTCAATCATGGAAATGTTGAAGAAGATTTTCTATCATTTCTAAATCCCTGTTTGGCTTCCCAAATAATCATTTTGAAAGCGGAATCTCGTGTTGTCAGATGGGTTCACGTTGTTACACAGTAGTTTTCTTGCACTTGGTGAACTTAAAAGTATGATAAAATATTGATGCCCTGCCCCTTTGAGAACCCATGCTTGCATTCAAGACGGCTTGGGAACGTGCTTTTGAAATTTTAATCCGTCTTTTTAGCAGTGGACCCTCTGTGAAGCAGCCAAGCGTAGAGTTACTCGTGTCGCTTGTGTGTCTATTTGTTTAGCGTCTGCCACTGGAGCATAGTTTGGATTGATTTCACATTTGCGCTGTGCGATCCGTGTCACCGGAGTGGAGCCCGTGCCCTGTGAGTGCTGGTGATGCAGACAACTGGGGCTGTGGCGGACGGGGCACGGTGGAATTGATTGTGCTAATGTGGGCTGCCTGTCGTTGTGCCACAGCGCTGGCCCAGTGTCCTCTTGGGAGATTCAGACCAGGCGCGCAGAAGGCTGGAGATGAGATCATAGTTTTGGGTGTGGCGTTCCTGCTGGGATGAAGATGCAGCGTTGGGTTTTATTTGTTTTGTTTATGGCGCTGGAAATGGGACAGATGCATTTATAATCTGACTTTGATGTTAATCTCTAAAACTAGGGCTGTGTAATACGACGCTTTGAATATGGCTATATTAATGGCGATAAGTTCACGATTTCATGAAATACAAAATAAAAAAAGCTTTTGGCAAGGCGATGTCAGAGTCAAGCCATAGGATCTGATCAGTAGGGCTGCAATAATTATTATAATTATCGTGACTAATCAAGTATAGAAGTTAATATTTTATATTGTGATTAGCGCAACCATTATCTGGACTATGCAGACTCTAAAACACATACAAAAATACGTTTTATAACAAAAACAGCGGCATTAATAGATCAAAATGTCAAAAAAGGATCATTTAAAAATATTCTTCAATAAATAATAAATTCCTCAATAATACACTTTATTTGTAAATATTCTGTCTGGGTCAGTCTCACAAAATTCTGTCTCATTCTCCAAAACATTTTTTCAAAAAGCATATGTCAAAGAAATTACTATCAATAACAATGTCTGAATTATGCGTGAACATAATTCAGATAAATTCAGATAAATTATGAAATTAAAACAAATTGATCTCATTTCCGCAACGCTTGCTCATAGGAATTACCTCACTTTTTTTTGCTGTTTTTGTGATAACTATGTGGATACTCTGATACTTCTGATTCTTTTATGTTTAATTTAAAGACTTCGATAAAGATACACACATTTCAGAAATGAAACTGGCTATTTCGGTAATATGGTACTGAATAATTGTTATTTAAGGCATTTGGTATTAAACCCAACTGTCTAAAATGGAACACAATGTTCCCAGTTTTACTCAATTTCACTTATCCTCTCAACATACAAACAATCAATATATAAACCCAAACCAAAAACATTTGACTTTGCAATTTTGACACAACACTACTTTGGTGGTGTTTTATGGCGGTTGCCTGTATCCATAGTGTTACATTACTGCCATTCTTTAGACTTCATTCTTTAGACTTCATTCTTTAGACTTCAGTGGCTCCTGGGGGGCGGAGAGCGCACTTTACTCTTCAGACTTTACTCTTCAGACTTTACTCTTCAGACTTTACTCTTCAGACTTTATTCTTTGGCGGTATTTTATGGCGGTTGGTATCTATAGTGTTACATTACCGCCATTCCTTAGACTTTATTCTTTAGACTTTATTCTTTTAGACTTTAGACTTCGTTCTTTAGACTTTGTTCTTTAGACTTCTGTCTTTAGACTTCATTCTTTAGACTTCATTCTTTAGACTTCTTTAGACTTTAGACTTTAGACTGTAGACTTTAGACTGCCAGAGAGCTGTGCTCTCCGCGCCCGCCCTCTGGCTCCCCCTTCTTTCGACTTCATTCTTTCGACTTCATTCTTTCGACTTCATTCTTTCGACTTCATTCTTTTGTCATCAAAGTGCAGATTTTTCCCTATCTCCTAGAGTGGTGGAATGTTGGTGATAGGCGACATAATCGTCAAATGCGTCATATCATCGTTAAAGTTATAAACATTTTTAAAAAAGTAAATCACAGTAGAATTTTGACAGACGAAAATGAGAATTTTACTCTAAAATGTGAAAAAATCTTAAAAATTGCAATTATAATTACCACGTTGAAACATGTATAACATAAACTAAGTAAAACCATATATGATGTATTCCTATTTTAATACAATTATTTTTCAATATGAAATTCTTTGGTGCCACCGTAATGTTGAGGATTTGTGAGACTGACCCGTCTGGAAGCCTTTAATCACCATATTTCATCCTGTATTTAGTTAAAATGTATCTAATCTAATTTAATGTAAAAATAATTACGAGCTTGTAAGAATGAGAATAATTGTAGTGACAGCTCTTTTACTAAAAATCTGCATGTAAAACCATATGGAAATCACAGGAGTTCTGTTATGGTTAAAATGGACACACATGGTTGCTTTACTGCTATAATACTTTACCATGAGTTTAACTTGAACCGGGATATTGATCAATCAGTTAAGTAGATGTGTGTTTAAGTAAATAAAACTCAAGGTGCACAAACTCCAAAACATGAATGGTTTAAACGACAAAGCCTGGGTGATGACAAACATCAAATCACGATCAGATTCCTGAGAAAATTGGCAATATTCTGTTGGACATGATTTAGTGCTGCTTTTTTTAATGCAACATGCTTTTCCCCACCCCACTCTTTGAGGCTCTGAATGAGGATGTGGATTTAACCAATCACAGTGAAGTGTGAACTCTCCGATATAGACACCTTTTTAAATGCAATATCGAGTTGCCAAGTGCACAGGATCAGTAATAATATCACAAATGAGATCTTGGTTGTAAGAAAAGCCACTCCTAGTATTACAGGTGGGTTCTCATGTTTTTACCACCTCAAACAAAAGCGACAATGATGACTATAAAGAACTGACCCAGGCCTTTTGCTCTGGAAGCTTGCATGGATGAGTCATTGATTGTGGCTTTGTAGAACAACGGTCCATGTAATGAGAACATTTAATACCACACTCACTCACTCTTGCTAATGCAACGTGAACTCTCCTTAATTTGATAATGATTCTGCCATCAAAGATAAATATGGTGTAAGTCCGGCTGTTGTTAAAACAGTTTGAAAATAATGCTGCTTTTAAGGGTGAGCGTTATTGACATAAATTAAAATCTCAATATTAATGGAATACGCTCAATACTTGATACTAATTTCGATTCCACAATTATCGTAAAAAATCTCTCTTGTTGTAGACCAGTGTTTCTCAAACGGTGGTATGTGTACCTCTGGTGGTACCTTCAGGCTCCTTTATGTGGTACATGGATTCCCCTACAATTTACTGTGTAGTCCCATTTTCCATCTCTTTAAGCCATAGTTCAGACCTAGAATTGTCCTGTTTTTAACCTGGTTTAGATCTGGTGGCAGTCGGAGGGCCAAATATGTTCTTAGGTGGTACGTGTTGTGAATATAGATTGAAATGTTCAATTCAAAATAATAGTACTTTCTTTGTTTCTATGTGGTCTTATACTAGATCTGACAAAGCTTAAGATCATTCTAAAACCGTTCCAAAAATGTCACATTTTGATTTTAATTATTTATTTATTTTTTAGCATCAATCATTGTTTAAATGAGTATTTAGTTTTGATACTTCTTTTAGTATTGATTCGTATCTAATTATAAAAATATGTTTAATATTAAGTAATTTTAGAGTCACATTTGCCTGATACTTGATTTGAAACCTCATGGTCTGAATTAGGTATTGATATCACTTTTACAACATAGTTTTCAACGTTAACGACATAAGTTTGTCCTATTCTTTTATTTTTAATCAACTCTTTTGGCATCATTATGAGAGATGTTTTTGTTTAATTACAGATGATGCAACCATATTCAAATGTAGCAAATCTTCAAAACAACTATGATAGAAAAATAACAAACCAATTCAAATAGTTGTGTGATTCGTGTGAAAGTAGTGGTATGAACCTGGAGTAAACGTGCAGTGTTAAGTATTCACACAGCCTCATGACTAGAGCCCCATCTGTAGCTCGTGCACGTCCTGGGGTATTAGATGAGCACTTTATTTCCCAGTCTGCTCTTCTCCTCAGCTGGAGTTTTCTTTGCAGCTGATGCACATGGAGTCAGTCTGCAAAGCCACAGGGGAATTTGACAGATTCACAACAGCAACAAAGCTCCAAAATGTGGCTAATGACATGTTAAACGGTGTATTTTTCTTAAATTTTTATGTGATTATGAGTAAAAAATATCATGACATTTAACCTATTTATCATGTCATCAGCATCTATTAAAAGTTGTCATATTATCACCTTAATTTAACTAATATGATCAAAACAAAGCCCAGAGTTTATTGCAATGTCTATATACCAGTAATAGATAATGATAATGATGATAATGATGATGATGATGATAATAATAATAATAATAATAATAATAATAATAATAATAATAGCCTAACAACTCTTAATAATGCAGGACTAAGACTAGGTTCCAAAGCCCTAAATTTAACCAGATTAACTGTTTCTAAACCTGTTCCTACAAAAATAATCATTCAATTAGACAGGACGTCTCAGTGTAGTCTATGTAAGTGCAGCCTCCGGGTCTGCAGATTCATACTATTGGAAACTTATTAACTGAGACTTATCTATCAGTTACTCAATTACAGGTGGTTTGCTGAAAAAAATGCTAGAAAAACATGCATTCTTGCTGTAAGTGGGCTTGCCTTTCCACAGATCTGACCTGTAACTTGGCCTGCTAGCGCCACCTGCTTGTCTCCATGAAGGCAGAAGTTTAATTTAATTCTGTGGAACATTCTAAGTGAAGGAATAACCCCTCCATTTGGGCTGTAGTTGACGAAAGAAATAGTCGACTTAAGATGTACTCTGTGCACCAACATAGAAACGGCACATTTATTTGTAAAAGGCAGAAAAAACTCAGCGAACTGTCTCCATACCTTCTCCTGTCGGCTGTGGTCCACAAAATCCTTTAAAGCAGAACTTAGTAAAATTCTTATTGAACGTCTTTGTAAGTAAGTATTGGGCAACTTAAAAATTTGCAAGTTCACCCATTTAAAAAGATAAGAGTGGTTTGTCATTTTCATCATAGGTACACATCAAGTGTGAGAGACCAGAATAAAAAAAAATCCAGGAAATCACATTGTATGATTTTTAAACAATTTATTTGTGAAAATGGGTGGCCAATAAATATTGGGCAGCTAGAAAACAAACAACTCTTCTGTCCCTCACAGACCAGTCACTTGCTCTTTAAGAAGTTATTCTGGCCTCCACTCTGTAACAGTATGAACGGCACCTGTTTGAACTGATTCAATGCATAAGAGACCCCTGCACACACCTTCAAACTGTCAGACTCCAGTCTTCACCATGACCAAGACCAGAGAGCTTCCCAAAGACACCAGAGATAACATTGTACAACTGCACAAAGCTGGGATGAGTCAAACTGCAATTGGTAAACAATTGCAACCAATTGGTAAAACTTTGTAAGAAAAGCTCAACAGTTGAAGCTATTAGAAAATGGAAGAAGTATGACATACTGACAATCTCCCTCGGAGTGGGGCTCCATGCAAGATCTCACCTTGTGGGGTTCAATGATCTCGAGAACAGTGAGGAATCAAGCCCAGAACTACACAGCGGGAACTGGTCAATGATTTGACGTCGTCATGAGGTGAAATCCTGCATTGCCCGAAAGTTCCCCTACAACACAAAAACGTAAGGCCCATCTGAAATTTGCTAAAGACGATCTGGAAGTCCAGTGGAGGATTGGAAGAATGTGATGTGGTCAGATGAGACCAAAACTGTTTGGTTTAAACACCACTCGCCGTGTTTGGAGGAAGAAGAATGCTGAGTTGCATCCCAAGAACACCAGACCTACTGTGAAGCATGGGGGTGGAAACATCATGCTTTGGGGATGCTTTTCTGCAAAAGGGACAGGAAGACTGGTCCGTATCAATGGCAAGATGAATGGGGCCATGCGTATTGTGACATTTTGGGTAAAAACCTCCTTCCCTCGGTCAGAGAATTGAAGATGAACTGTGGCTAGGTCTTCCAGCATAACAATCCAAAGCATACAGCCAGGAAAACCAAGGAGTGGCTTCGTAAAAAGCATATCAAGGGTCTGGAGTGGCCTAGCCAGTCCCCAGGCCTCAACCCAATCGAAAACCTGTGGAGGGAGTTGAAACTCTGTGTTGCCAAGCAACAGCCCTCAAACATCACAGCTCTAGAGAAGATCTGTGCAGAGGAGTGTGTGTGTGTAGACCTGGTCAAGAACTACAGGAACCGTTTGACCTCTGTCATTGCCAACCAAGGCTACATTACAAAGTATTAAAAGTAACTTTTGCTGGATGGCCAATAAGTAATGGGCACCCAGCAAAATATATATATTTTTTTTTAAATCATGCAATGTGATTTCTTGTATTATTTTTTTTTTACATTCTGTCTCTCACGCTTGATGTGTTCCTATGATGACAATTCCAAACCGCTCTCTCTCTTTAAATGGGTGAAGTTGCAAATTTTTAAGTGAGGGATTACACCAACATAAAGAAGGAAAGAAAAATGTTTTTTTTTTTTTTATAAAAAGTCTATTTTCTGACTATGTATTTTCACAAGAGAACTGCAGGGGCGCCCTATCCCCAGAGTTACTCAATTCTGCTGTAAAATCCAATCGAAATAATTAGTTGACTAATATAAATCTTGTTCGACTGATACACCATTGACCGATTAATCAAAAGAAACTAATAGCCTCCTCTTCATGGAGACAAGCTGGTGGTAGACCATGCATCAGAAAAGTTACATAGTGCACCTTTAACATAGCTGTTCTTTGTGTTTCTCTGATATTGTGCAGGCTTAATTCAAATCCCTTATTAGATCAGTATGTCTGGCTTTGTACCTGCAATGTAACAGCTTACCGGAAACCTTGTCTGAACACTGCTCCTGACTTGTGGCATCCTGTTCTGGGCGCATGATTACATAATGTATATCAGCTAAATGTTGTCATTATTATTATGCAATCATTGGATTTAGCCGGCTGATAGATGGGACACAGACTCCGGGGATGTGAACTCGCTTCAGCCACTAAGTATCTCTGCACTTTTCCCGCTTTTATCGCATTCTCTCTCTTCCTGGATTAGGGTAATGCAGTGGAAAAGATGTATGTTGTGCAGTTGCAAGGCACTATTTGTGTGAGATTTTAAAACGATATGGAAGTCGGTGTTTGTTCTCTGTGGGAGTCAGACTTTAGATGTTTAACCTACCATGTGTTATGACTATCAAGGGCCAATGCCTTTGACCTCTGCTGCTACTAACCACATTGTTTTACACATCTTTTTTTAAATAGTCAAACTAGAGGTGGTTAATGTTGTTTTAAAAGCAAAATTTTAATATCAAGGAAAAATGCTACAAAAAGAGAGAAGTATACAAATGAAAAAAAGTGATTATTCTGCACTTTTGTGATTTATTTTCACATTTGTCTGATAATTAAACCTCAACTATTACATTTAAATACGTGTCGTTATCAGGATACTCCAAAAAAGTACCAGGTTATACATTTTTGTCCGTATCGCCTCAAGTCAAACACATTTTCAACATTGAACTCTAGTAGAAGAACGGGGCTATTGACAAAAATGTATTTGTTATTTGTGTGTGTGAATATCGCTACAACGAGTCAGACGATATTATGTCAACGCAAACGACAAATTATAGAAGCTGATGAGTATGAAAGTATGAAATGTCACTTTATACGTTTTTCCCATTTACCTTTTTTAATCATCTCTTTTTGCAGCATTTAAAAAGGGTTAAAGGGTTCAATTCAGCATACACTGTACATCTTCAAAACCACGTTCACTATATTTTAAATGGAGCTGTTTCTGTGATCTTCCCACCTGTTTATTTATGAATCCAAAGTGTTTTTTGATGGCAAAAAAACAGAAAATGTCAACACTTGGTTTGTAGTCATAGTTGTTTTCCGTCGCCTCAATGGTATTATGATAGCCCTTTCCCTTGCACTGCCGTCGTTTGTCTCGCCCCATTTATGTATTAATTCATACGAACACACTTTTAAAAGCAGCTCCACATCAAATCCCAGTGCACTTCTGAGGATTAACACCGTGCAGGGGCAGGCCAGGCAAACTGTCGCTGCAGAATCTCAACTTTTCTGTCCCTTTGTTGTACGAGCTGCGTTTATTTTGGGAAATGTTTCCACGCGCGTCACAAAGGCCGCACGAGGCTCTGTGTCCTGTTTGTCTAATTACACATTGTCTTTAAGCTCCCTACAAACAACCGAAAATAAATGTATCATAATAATAGTTTTTGTTTATTTATCAGAAATAATTTTATGAACAACCTTAAGCTGCAAAGACAACTGTTTCCACACTGGTCTTTTTGGCAAATAGCTAAACAAAATAGTTTTAATTATTCTTTTTTTTTTTTTTTTTTTATTTTTTTTTTTTTTTTTTTTTATCCAGTTCCAGTATGAATACATTCTCCTTTTGTATGTTTGTATCAAAACTGAGTTAATTTTGTAATATGGACATCGCACGTTTTTCTGATATTGTTCTGTCCTAACTTTTAATTCTCTTTGGACATTTAAAAATGAGGAAAAATATGTGTGTTTTGAAATACAACCTCTGAGAACCGGCTGCTTTTGAGTTAGCTGGAAATGCTTTTTATAGGATTGCTGAAAAACAGGTCCAAACTTGGGAGCCTGTCTGGGTATGTTTGGGTGACTCACGGGGTTAAACTGACGGAAAGGCGAGTAGAGCACCTGTGCGGGGTTTGCTTAAACGAGCAATGACGAGCAAATCTTAAAAATCCTACTTCCCCAAAAAATTCATCCTGTATGAATAGACGGTGAGCAAGCGGTGTCCGAGTCCTTGCTTTTTGGTTTAGAGTTGTCCAGGTGCCAGGGTTATAATGAATAACGTCGCCCACAACAAAACTGACAACCAAGCCGGAACAACAGGCTCGAGTTTTGGCAGGCGGTAGTTTGCTGACGGGCCGCGCAAACAGTAAAAGGGATTTGGTTCTGCACTTACTGCTGATGTGGTCGCAGAAAGCGGAAGAGGCTTGCTGGCTGCTCGCCCTAATTTAAAATCTGTGGTAAAAGGTGATGAATGAACGGTGGATACAAAACAATAGATGCACGGTGTTAGCGGCGGTTAAGTGATGATGGCATTATTGAAACTATATTTGAAGACCGTGCGATCAAGTGCAGCCAAATAAACATAAACATCTAGTTTTGTATTAAACAGGCCAGCCTTGTAGTTTAGACCTAGACTTGTTTGGAAATACATGAGATTCTTGTAGCCGTTTTATAATTCAGTCTTCTCTCAAATGTTGTGGCATCATCAGGCCATGTTAAGAAGTAAACATTCTTTAGCTAAATGATTTTGAACGATATTGAAAAATGAACCTCTAATCAAATTGCGATTGCTATAAAAATGGCCAAATGTTTTCAGAAATGGTTACGATGATCATGAATGTTCTATAACGGTTAGCGTTTTATGGCCATAGTTACTTGCGACATAAAAACCTGGATATTATTATTTTTAAAAGATTTTCTTTGACCTGAAGGCTTTATTAGACGGGACAGTAGTGGCGTGAAATGGGGAGGGAGAGACATTCGGAGGGTCAAGACGGGGAATGGAACCCATGTCGCCGTAGTGTTAGTATCCACACATCAGCAGCATTTTGAATGGAGATTGAGATTTAGTTATTTGTAATCATCAATGAGATGCTTTGGATTTTTAATCGCGAGGTCTGCAGCGTTTGTTTTTGTTGAGTTTTTCTGGAGGCTTCAGAAACTTTGGAGGAAGAAATGGGGCATTTGTTTTGTACCTAATTTCTTCTAAATGGCACTTCTTCAAATCTTTATTGAAAATCATCTTTATTTAGTTTTTGACCAGAAAAAAACGTGCAATTGAATATGGAAATCGAACAATATGAGGAAGTAGATCATGATTCCATTTTTGATAACCTGGATTAGTTCAAATGTCACGTTGACCCACTGCACAGCTATTGTTATACAGGTTTTTGTTCTACTCTTGTATTTTACTGATTTAAAAGCGTGCATTCAGTGCTTTATATTTATGTTTCTCTCAAAACTTGTTCTCCTCAGAGTGCGCCCATCTCCTGCTGGCCCACAATGCCCCAGTGAAAGTGAAGAATGCTCAGGGATGGAGCCCGCTGGCGGAGGCCATCAGCTATGGAGACCGGCAGATGAGTGAGTTTCTGAGTGGCTCGGTTTTGTGCCAAAGGGTGCTTTGCACGTCTGCCAGCACATCCCCTGCACACTCTCGCATCACACTGGCCCAGCAGATGATTTTATACAAACACTGTGACGTTATTGAAGTTCTGCTTGTATTTGTGTGAAAACTGTGACGAGGGGAGAAAATGACCCAATCAACAGATTCAAATACACACATGTCCGTGCCCATTCTTCCGGGCTGTTGCCTACTAGAAAGGCCATGACGTGGGCCGGGCTCATTTGTGGTGCCGAGGGGAGACATTCCTGAAGGCCTTGTGGCTTTTGTGTTCACATGAAAAGCTTAAATTCATTCTGTTTCTTTAGCTCCTCGTAGGCTGATCAGGCTCAAGCCCGTTTCCCATCCACTGCTCATTGGCTGTTTGTATCGTGTTTTTTTACTTTCCATGTTGTTTACCAAGGACAAGTTTGATTAATGTAGAGGAATAAACTAATTTAGTTTTGAACAGGCTTTTCCTCGGTTGTTCGATGGCCTGAAACACAAACACAAAATATATGGTCCCTCGTGTCAGTGAAAAAACGGAACTGTAAAGTTCGAGGTGTCTCTGAGTTTAAAGGTGCAATATGTAACTTTTCTGATGCTTGAATGTTCCACAGTACGGCGGATCTTTCTTGCCTTTATTCAATCACTGGTGTTTTAGTGCTTAAAATTACCTTTTGAAAAACATGCATTCTTACTGTGAGCGGCTCACACTGATTTGACCTGTAACTGGGCCTGGTGGTGTCACCTGCTTGTCTCCATGGAGATGCTAGACATCTCTAGAGTTAAATGCCATACTGGGGAATATTCCTGGCAAAGCAATCATGCCTGATAATTACTATATCAATTTATCATTTAATAAATAATAGAACAAGAGGGGTTTATGGGTATTTTTTTTTGCACAAGTGAAGCATTTTTTATTGATTTTGTTGTCTGATACGATTTGAGCTGTAGAGGGTCGAATAAGTAACTTCTAAAATACAAAATAAGTAATAAAGTGTTTTATTCTGCTATATATTTACCATTATTGCAGCTCATGGTTTTTTTTAAACGATATTATACATTTTGAAAACAAGTTTACATTTGGGTTATTGTGTCAGTACCTTAAAGTATTTACAATATTATTGTTTATCATGACTCTTCAGTTTTTTTATGTGACAGGCCTAAAAGCAATAACATCTTCATTGAGACAAGTAGGCTTCAGGTGAATGTTCGACCCATGAACCGTAAACGTGAGATTCTTGCACACAGATGATAAAAGTCAAAATCCGGTTTGTACTTCAGTTCCATTGTGACGGCAAAACTGTAATCATAGAGTGGCATTTTTAAATTTCAGGGTATTGAATGACACGACTGCAAGCTGAGAGCCGTCCGCTGTGGGCTGTGGGCTGTGGGCTGAGTCAGCTTTAACCAGGAGCAGTAATAGTGCACTTTGTTTTACAGAGGGGCAAAAGTCTGACTGGCCTGACCTCACCCACACAGCCACCACAAAAGGCCCGTGCTTTTCACTGCGAACTTTCAAATTCACCTCATTTATCAGCTTTTCTTTCTGTTTGAACAATGCGCTGCTGCCTTGTTCGTTAGACGCTGTTTCACATTCACACATTCTGGAGTTGGTAAAGGTTACTGCAGCATCCAGTGGCAGACACTCACTAATGATCTTGGTCACTTGGAGCGTTGCGGTCCTCGGACCAACAGCGATACAATTAAAGTCCGCTTTTCATTTTCTAAAATTTAACACGGCAGCATCGCGCCCCACTATCCTCCCAACTGTACGTCAGATCAGACTTGATAAACGGTGTGTTATTGTGAATATTCCACGCGTCATTTTTGGATTAATGGCCGCACGGTGCCCTCTTGGCTGATTAATCGTCTCGGCCTGTCAGGTGACTTTGGGGTTGTTTTCCGCGCTGGTACTGTTTACTGGGTGGTCTTGTTTTGCCCTCTACTTGTCCTGGTTGTGCACATATTAGGAGACGCCCATCCAAAGCGCTTCAACACTCATTAAGCCACCCGGTCGTGATGTGGTCGCTGTTTGCGTTTGTGCATGATCGGACTGACCTACATTTAAAACTGAGGCGTCTGATCCCTCGTTACACTTAAGCTGCACCCCAAAAACATTCAGCACAGCAGGTAAAAAGCAAGAGGAATATGCAGATTTCTATTAAAAAAGTTGATGGTGCTTGAAACTGTTTATTTAGCCACGTTTTGTATAAAAGACAGATCTAAAATTATTCTGAAACCATGTAAAAAAATGTATTCATGTGTACTTTTTACTTATGCACTGATTTGGCTGCAGTACTTGTAATTGAGTACATTTTAAGTCATGTAACTGTACTTTTACGTGACTTCGGTACTCTTTCATTGAAACTTGCAAGATTCTAGAAGTAACTATTTTTATATGGCATATTAAGAGTTTAAAGGCTAACCAGCTGTAAGTACGGTAATATCCATAATGCAATTATTTTTTGTCAAAAAATTCTGCTAAATGTTGGTTTCAAAAGATTGAGAAATACATCTTATTTTCATAACTGATTAGCCATTAGCCAGCGTTCAAAATTGTAATTATTATCATTATTATGCATGTGTTTGAATAGAAGTTTGAATATTTTTCTCTCAATTGTATTAAAATCAAAATTATGATTATTTTGATTGTTCTCTTGAAATGTTCTCTGCAAACCTAGAATAGTCTTATCATCATCAACAACAACAACAACAACAACAACGACAACAACAACTGCAAATTGGCTGTGTAATGTAGCAGTTTGTGTTTAGCTTTAACAATGTGTACTTTGAATTTAATGGCAATCACAAAAGGGGGAAATATGATATAAGAAAAAGGAGAAAAAAAACCTAAATCATAATTGCAGTTCTCACCCAAAATGGTTCTGCTTATTATTGACTGGGTGTAGAATAGACTCTTCACTCATTCAGCTTTCATTTTGTGTTTTTTGCGGCGGTTAACCAGATCTAACTGTACGGATGTTGTCTTAAACCTCCGGTGCCTTTGCCCCTCCCTCGGGTCACGACAGAGGTTACTACCACAGCTCATTCACTTTCACGCCTTTTATCTTTCACTCTTGTTTCGTTTGAAATGTCAGGCCCTGTTGTGATCACTGCAGGCAATGTAGCATGATTGATAGAGTTGCCTAAGGGTGAACGCCATGTGGCCGTGGGAGGTAAATGCGTAGTTATTACTGTAAAACTTGCCTTACTTTTCTCTATTGCTGCATAATAATTGCACGAACAACAAACAAGCACGCAAAATGCTGTCAGCGTACGTTGAATTTCACGGATTCACATATTTTGTACCTCAAATATGAAATCTAAGAAGAATATTTATATGATATTTTAACAATGCAGGAATGTGCTAAATGTGAATGTTTTGGTTGAGGTTTCAGTCAAGCAAAACAAATGGACCAGAAAAGTGCAGAAACATCACTTTACACCCTTGTTTTGGAGATTACGCGAGATGTTTCGGCCATTAATAATTGTCTTTAATTTAATTTCAATACAGCTCCCACCTCAATTTATAAGTGCTGAAGTTCTGGTGTGTTTTTTCCCGTAAATGTAGTCGACATTACATTGATGGCAGAAGCTAAAAGCACACTCGCATCACTTCCGCCACTGCCACTTTCCCCACGCGGCCACAAGGTCATCCCTGATGCTGTCGGTGTTGCATGTGCTTCTAATCTCCAGCTCTTTCTCCTCTTTGTGCCCACTTTAGTCACGGCGCTGCTGAGGAAACTGAAGCAGCAGTCCAGGGAGAGCGTGGAGGACAAGCGGCCCAAGCTGCTCAATGCTCTTAAAGAAGTATGACACTTAGAAGATGCTTTTTTAACTATCACTTTTAATGCAAAGCTCTTATTAATGCACAATATTTAGTTCACATGAATATCTGTTTCTGCTGTTTGCACACATCCCACGTGTACGGCTTCAATTTAAATGCACAACGTGAATGAAGGTGTTGTTTATCTGAAACCTGTATCTGGAAAAAAGCAGGATTAAATTACTACTGATGTATAATTTCGGCTGAATATTGGACATACAGTACTTAGTTCCTGTTGGAAGTACTATAGCTGTTATTGGAATTAGGTCTTGAATTCTCTTAACACATGAATATCTTTGAATGGTGACAGGAAGCCAGAGAACAGAGAGAACCACGGTAACAAAAGGACATACAATACTGTACCTGGCTTGGGTCCCAAACATACTGCGTATTTAACATGAAAGCAGCCATGTTTGAGGTGAAACTCCTTAGCTTTCATGCTTTTTTTCCTCCACACGTTGATCAATCTTGAGTTTGATTATATTTTTCCTTTCAAAAGCGAACTAAAATGTCTTGTCAGTGTTGATTTCATGAACATGAACAAGACAGACTTTTATTCAGTGTCATTTAGCACAAAAATAGTCTGATTTCTTTCTCCAAAGTCAAAACTCTGCTTCAAACCACATGCTGTAGACTTCTTGATTAAAAAATACCAAGCATATCAATCTCGATTCAAATTTGATTAATTGCCCTGTCCTAGGATTGGAGTGAACATCATGGCTGTAATTGCTTGTAGACTTAAGAAAATGCAAATCTATCTATTTTCACTCCTAATGCAAGTTGTGTGGTGCTTTAGTGTATATTTAACTCTTACTGGCTCTGAGTTTGGCTATACCTTGTGTCTGGCTCTAAGTTATTGGGTCGGATATTTCAGAGTACATCTATCAAGTCTGTTCTCTCAACTGCTTCACATTAAAGAAAAGCAGAGGCGAGCTTCAGCTGTCCAAAAACACAACATGCCCAGTTTGTTTGGGGCCTTAGAGATTTTAGTTGTGTAGTTCAGAAATGACAGAAATACAGTATGATTTCTGAAGATGGCAAATAGTGTTGCTGTGGTTTCATATTATAATGCGTGTGCCTTCAGGTCAGTTGCGCATCACCAACACCCCCCACATTACTGAAACGGAAGCAGCAGATGAAACTTATATTAGTCATATCTGAACAAGCCGTTGAGACCTGTGGCATTGACTGTGGGCAGCTTTTAGAAACTGCAAAAGTAGCCACAGCAGTAAACAGTTGCTGGGTTATTCTCGGCTTTTGAGAAATGTTGCTGTTTTGAGGTTTTCCTTTTGTTCTCAATCTCAGGGATTTCATTTTGCCGTGTGTGCAAAACTTGAGTCGTGTGAGTAGAGCAGCTCCTGCAGGTCTCTTATCACTCTTTAACCCACAACATTGACCTGTATTGTGCTGTCGGATATGATCTGCTTTCAGCTCTTCACTCCGGATATAAGCAGCTGCTGAAGCTGTACTTCCACTTTAACCTAAGTTATATAATGTTGTCATACTTAAATAATGTTGATCTCTTAGGATTTAAAACCACTCTTTTCATTTTGTAGAGTGCCTAATTGTATTTAACACTGTCTTTTATTGTTTTCCAATACAGCTTGGAGACTTTTATTTGGAGCTCCATTGGGACTTTCAAAGTTGGGGTGAGTTTATATCTCAACAATATGACAAGAAATGTACATTTTTGTATGTCATGCTAGTACAGTGTATTGTTTGCATCTCGTCATTAATACTAGGGTCCCGGTCTCCTAAAAACACAAATGTATATCTTTGCACGCTTGAAGTATGTATTATAGTCAAATCATATACAGTTGAATGCGCTGGACAGGCGTGGAAGTTGTTTTTGTAAACTTAATAGGGTTGTCAATAGTTTCTCAAATCAGATACTAATCAATACTAAAACTACAATCAAAAATACTCATTTGAACTCATTTGAAGTATTAATACAGAAAAAATCCCATAAAAGAACACAATTTTACCTTCCCTGAACAGAATTAAAACAGCCACATGGAAATGTAACAATGTATATTTTTTGGTTGAAAATTACAATAATAACATGTAAATAACACAATAATGTGTTATCATCGTTTTGAGCCTGATCTTTAATCAAAATTTAATTTGAAAACATATGGCATCTCTGAGATGGTAAATTGTCCTGAAAAGAGATTGTGATAAAAACAGCAAAAATATTGACAACAGAAATGAGATTAAATACATCACTACTTTCACCTTGTACCATGAAGGACTTTCAGGACTGATAAACATCTCATACGTTTCTGACTTTGAAATGACATTGAGTAAGGCTTTTACATCATGTCAATACTCTACATATCCTGTGCTGCTGATGTCCAGCGGCCACAATAGGCCCATTATGTGACCTGACATGCAATGCCATATATTCAGAGCCATTCACTGGAAATTCTGACCTATGAGCTTGCCACAGTCTACTTTAACTGCAGTATATTAATGTAGTCACTTTTAATAATTTAGCTGAAATCTGGTTCAATCCGACAGTATTTGAGTATTTGTAACAGAGTATTTACGTTGCGTTCCTTAAACGTGATTTGGTAGGAGGTTGAAATTCTTCTTTATTGCTAGATCTGTTTTTGGTTCATTTTAGTCAAACCCAAGGACATATCTGAGTTCAAATAATGCAGACGATGTGGCATATAAAATATTGAACATCCTTTCTGCATCTCACAGCAAGTCCTGTTCCCACCATCAAAGTCTCTGTGTTGTTAATAGTTAGTCTTCATTACTGGGCAGGAGTTCTAAATTTAGGTTGATGCTTCTTCTCATGTCCTTATCTTTTTATATCGCAGTGCCTTTGCTCTCCCGAATACTGCCATCGGATGCATGCAAGATCTACAAGCAAGGCATTAACATCAGGCAAGTCACCGCGGCAAACATGTGCCTTTTAGAGATTCTTCATATAGAGATTGTTGCAAGAGCAAGCGTTCATCGTAAAAGCTTTTATAGACGCATCTTGTGACAACCTCTCATTGTGTTTTCTGTTATCTTTGTTTTTCTTTCTCCTCAGTCCACACCCACTTTAGGGAACTAGAGTGTGAAATCCACAACCGCAAAGGCACTTGTCTTTGGCTGTCATTTAAAAATACAAACACCCCCGGGTGGAAAAGTTCAGGAATGTTTTATAGAGAAGTCAGACTCTGAAACGCTCTACTTTATAATCAATGAATTATGTCCTACACGACATTTGCTTTTGTAATTAAGGATAAATCAACAGGTCAATCTATGAACAGATTATAAAACCAAATATGAACATAAGTATAACAGAAAACACAAGACACGCTTATTGTGCACCTTCCCCCTGCCCAGCACATATTCTTGTTACAGATGTTGATCAAATAAATCAGATAGACATGCTAGTTTACATCCAATGCCACATAAAGAACTCACAAGAAAACACAACATAAATAATAACCAATGCCATCCAATACATTCAATACCCTCAGTTTAATGTATTTGATTCATACATTTAGATTGTTGTAAATAATTGCGTTAATTTCTGATTTAATCAATAGTAAATATTTACACGTACATTCCAAGTCGTGTCAATATTCAGGAACAATCGACTAAACCCTACCTTTAAACAATAATGTTTAAAATGATGTTTAAAGTATGAGATAAACCTTTTAGAATAATACAAGTTAAGTAATAGATTACCACTAGGTTTCCATGTGTCATCCATTGTGGGTTGACATGAACCAAAATGGTATACGATGCATCAGTGCTTTTTTATTTATTTACTAATATACAATCATTGGCCATGAATTGGAATCTAATTGAATTGTGAGATACCCATATTTCCCCACACATTTATCTCAATAGTTCTCTAATAGAACTCCAAAACCATTAAAAACATGCCAGTCATGATGTGCTTCAAGATGGCTTCCCAATAACCAATCGTGTCTATTGTCTCCTGGATTTAGTAACGTTTTAGTTGTATATTGTTCATTTGTGGGATCAGTAACATCAGATGTTACACACTGTTCAGTCTGTTTTTCTCTTTACTGTCCCTCCTCATTCCAGGACAAGTGCTGTTAGTCTTCCTAGGATCAGATGATCCACTGTTAATAATTGCTCATGCTTGTGTGTGTGTGTGTGTGTGTGTCCTGGTGCTTTCAGACTGGACACTACTCTCATAGACTTTAGTGACATGAAGTGCCAGCGTGGAGACCTCAGCTTCATCTTCAATGGCAACGCAGTCCCATCTGAGTCCTTTGTGGTGCTGGACAATGAACAAAAAGTTTACCAGCGAATACACCATGAGGTTTGTGTGAAAACAAACACACGCCCAGCACTGCCTGAAATGTAATCTAATACATTTACAACATTGGCAGCCTCGGTTTATACAAACACTTTTTAATCTTAAAGCCTTTTTTTGTTTATTTTAAATTGGTATGTAATGTTAATCATGAGAATAACTTAAAGGCGCACTGTGGAACATTTCTGTTGGGAGGGTCTGCAACCTGCCCTGTCTCCATGGAGATGTTATTGCTTTGACTGACATGTTCTGGGATCTGGAATCTGATACCAGAAAAAGTGTTATTGTCATTATCAGAGCACAAACTCAGATCTTGCTTTGGTAACATGAAACATGACGTGCGACATGAAGCATGACGCGCGGCATGAAGCATGACGCGCGACATGAAACATGACGCGCGACATGAAGCATGACGCGCGACATGAAGCATGACGCGCGGCATGAAGCATGACGCGCGACATGAAACATGACGCGCGACATGAAGCATGACGCGCGACATGAAACATGACGCGCGACATGAAACATGACGCGCGACATGAAGCATGACGCGCGGCATGAAGCATGACCGCGACATGACGCGCGACATGAAGCATGACGCGCGGCATGAAGCATGACGCGCGGCATGAAGCATGACGCGCGGCATGAAGCATGACGCGCGGCATGAAGCATGACGCGCAACACAGACTTGGACTAAATACTCTATACACACAGTTTTTCCATGGTATGGCATTAAACTTCTTATCTCCATGGAGACAGGCAAGTGATGCTAAGCCGAGTTAGATCTGTGGAGAGGCACTCCCAAGAATGTTTGTTTTTGAAGGTATTTTTTATGCAAAAAACACTTGATTGTGTACCGATCAATTTGAATGCCATACTGTGGAACATTTCAATCAAAGCCATAACATCTCCATGGAGACAGGCAGGTGGTGAACCTCCACCGGAAAAGTTACATGGCGTTATGTTATTATTAACATAATAATGTTAATTATGACATATTATGTCAACAATGCCCCAATATATCGGAACAGAAGGAGTCAAATATAAAACTTAGCGACGCGTTCAGTTCCTGAAAACTAGAAACAACATAAATAAAACAAGAAAATCATATAATGGGAAAGTGTGAAGGCATGTTTTACTCTAATAAAGAATAATCATATACTTTATTTTGAAACCGTGTTCTAAATGATGGGCCGATCAAACGTTTTCCTCCTTTTCCCAAGAGAAGATGTTCTGTGTTCAAACTGGTTCTATACGTAAACTCATTTCAGGAATGCTGTGGTTCTTTGCTCATGAGGGAGGGTCAAAGTGATGTAATACTTTTGTCTCCAGTACATTTGTTTATTATCAGTCCGATCAGTCCTTGTAAATGTACCTACAGTACTTACACAATCTACATCCGTCTACTACTTAACAAACCAAAGAGCATCTGATTGAATTTACTGTCAGTTTAATGTACTTGTACCTGACTCAATTGCTGTTGCGTGTGCTTTTCAGGAGTCTGAGATGGAAACCGAGGAAGAGGTGGACATTTTGATGAGCAGTGACGTTTACTCAGCCACACTATCGACCAAGTCCATCACCTTTTCGAGAGCACAAACCGGATGGCTCTTTAGAGAAGACAAGACGGTGGGTTTCAGCTTATTTACTGTTCCCACCTCAAAATATTGAACTTTTCTGTCTGGTTCACATGGGGAAATTTCCGGGACCTTAAGCCCCAGACAGACAGACCTCTAAAGTATGAGAAAATAAGCCCCCAGATGTGAACTGTACCTTTTTACTGTTTGTTTTTTCCTCCCTTTTTTTTTTAATGTTGATGTTTTATTTTTCTCTGTTGACAGGAAATCACAAAATCATAATTTTAAGAAGGGGATCAGTTTAACAGAGACGGTGTTGCTGTTTACCATTTCTTGCCTCGTGATGCCATTGCCCCGCCCACCTCAAATTTGTAATTAATTATACAGTAATTGCCGTTAATTACCCCTACATGCCACGCATCATTGTAATCAGAAACATCTCGGCTACTGAAATTAAATCAATTCCAGATTTAATGAGCACAAACAGCAGGCCAATATATTTCCAACTAACTCATAATAATTAGTCTAACCAATAAAACAGAGTGCAAAGAAAGAGTGCAAGAAAGCAAAAAATATGATCTCCAAATATATATTGACTTTGTTGTCTCATTAAATACCACTTTTCCAAACGTAAAATGTTGTGTTTTTGAGTAAAGCAGTAAAAACACAACTTCCTGAGACACTTTAATATTGCTCTCCACGCGCCACACAGAAATGTATTGGCTCTGGTTGACTCTTCATTTACTGACACTTTTGATTTGCTCCACTTACATCACTTACATTTCTTTATTTTCGCAGATGTGTCCAAGAAATCAGGCATAGACTGGACAAGGTTGGACTGCGCAGGGACTTATTGTAGCCTTTGTCTTTTCTTTAGGAGCGTGTTGGAAACTTTTTGGCCGATTTCTACTCCGTAAACGGGCTGGTGCTGGAGTCCCGCAAGAGACGAGAACATCTGAGCGAGGAGGACATCTTGAGGAACAAAGCCATCATGGAGAGTCTGAGTAAAGGAGGAAACCTCATCGAGCAGAACTTTGAGGTAAACAGTGCTCCGATTTGTACTTTTACTGATTTCTGAACAACATTTAAAGTTCAGCAGCAGCAACGCTTGCATGTAAAGATCAATCTATAGCCATTTCAGCGTGAGCAAAAAACACATGCTGTTTTTCAAAGATCTTCAAACTATATGGGATACTTATGGGATTGAACTAAGTTTCTTATCTTGTAATACTTTTTATTTTAAGATGGTCTGCATATAAATTAATCTAATCAAGGAATACAAATGTCCAACTTGTCTGTACAGTATGTGACCTGGGTGGAGATTGGCCTGTCATGTCATATTGCGAATGAAAATGTTGTGAAAATAATGTGATAACTGATCTTATTGAAACTACTTTATACTTTGTTGACACGGTCACATTAAAGCGGGAGAAACTCTTGTCGAAATAAAGCATTACGTACTACACTGGAAAACTGTACAATCTTAAGTAAGTTCAAAAGTTCAAAGTGTCGGTGTAATCCCTCATTCGTCCAGGAGTGTTCATTGTAGAAAAAGATTCAGTTGTAGTCATCTGGACTCTGTTTTAGAAAAAACAAAACGTTTCAATCTCATCAGAGTCTTCTCAATCAGAGAAACAAGTCTGAGAACTCTTGTTTATATCCTAGGTCTGTGAGAGCCCTGCCCCAAGGGCGGACCTCTGCTAATGGCCCATTGAAACTGGGATGGGCCTATTGTTCTATTGTTCCCTGCCTCACTTGAGTGCCTATTTAGCACCGAATGCCAGGGCGTCTCCAGGTTTCAGCAGACCATATAAACAACGGGAAGGTTGAATCTTAAACCTCCATTCCGATTTAATGAAGGATTCTCTTTTTTAACAAGATTGCCTCTCACTCCTCTTTCAAACCATCTTTTTCCCTGCTCAGAATCTCCACCTCACTGTCTTCAATAGAGTGGTTTGTGGCTTTAAGATGAAGATGCACAGCGCTCTGGGGTCCTGAACTTGCGTGTCTCTGTGCTGATAAAGCCTCTTGTGTAGTGGCTGTTTAGTCTCCCTATGTAACGCTCTTTACAACTTTCTTCACTGCATTGGATAGAATACACTACATTGCTCTGTTTTTGTGTCGGCATTCTCTGTCCTTAGGGTGAACCAGTTTTTTTCTTAACGTGTTGCCTGGTTTGAAATAAACAGGGACTTCGTGTTGTCTAAAAATTCGTTGCAGTTTTTCTGACAGTCCTGAGACATAAGGGATTAGAGACCCCTTCTTCTTGGTTCTGTTTCCCTTTTGTCCTTTTGTCCTGCTTCTTGGTTCTCTTCACTTTGTTCAGAGCCAAGTCGGGTATCCACAGGCTGAGAGAGCATTCCGGACGTGTGTTTCTCTTTCCTCTTGCCCTCTGAGCTGGTGGGCACCGCTTGTGCTCTGGTTGTTAGTGTTCTGATCACTCCCAGCTATGCTGTAGTGGGTGGTTAGAGCAAAGAGCAGGTACGGTCAGTGTGTGTGGTTTCCTATTATCTTCTATCTGGAGCTTCCCGTTTCTCCTCTGATAGTGGAAGAGAAAGACGTGCTCTCCAAAGGCTCAACTTTTCTATTACTTCTAAACACATTCCTACAGAAGACTACATCACAGCCACAGAAACAGCCATCAGGAAACAAGATGACAGAAACTGAGGTGCAGACCTGAGGTTACGGGTAAGCTACTCTGAAGAGCGCCAAACTCCTCCTTCAAATATCACATCTGAGGAGAGGAAGGCCACTCTCAGCAACTACAAAAAGATGACAGCATAAAACATTCTTCCAGCAGACAAGGGGCGCTGCACTGTGATTCTTAACACAGCTGATTATGAAGCCAAAGTCCAAGCAGCCATGCTCGAGGACACAGCCACATACGAACGTCTGAAAGAGACCCGACCAGTGGCTACAAGAAGAAGGTTGATAGACTGTTTACAGAAGCTTGAAAAAGAGGAGAGTGAAAGACAGGCTTCTTATTACAGACTGTATCCTGGGGAAGCCCATTCTCATGCATTTATGGCCTTCCCAAAATTCACAAAGAGAAATGTTCCACTCAGACCCATTGTGTGCAGCACAGATTCCATCACATACAATGTGGCCAAGCATTTAACAACCATCTTGGCACCATTGGTGGGGAACTCGGAACATCATGTGGAAAACACACACACTTTTGTGGACAAGTAAACATCTCCAATTGGACCCAGATGACCTGATGGTTTTCTTATGATGTTGTGTCCCTCTCACTTGCATCCCGACCTCTGAGGCAGTAGCAGCGGTTCGGCGAGACTGCAGGAAGACACCACCTTACAGAAAGACCAAACTGACACCTGAAACATCTGCAAACTACTAGACATCTGTCTTTAACACCACATACTTTCAATTCCGGGGACATTTTTACAGACAGATCCACGGCTGTGCCATGGGCTCGCCCGTTCTCCCATAGTGGCCAACTTTCATGGAGCATTTTTGGAGAAGAAGGCACTGACCCTTTTCAGGCATTGCTCCAAGTCTTTGGTACCGTTACGTGGATGACACTTTTGTGACAATTAAGAACAAGAGCTGGAAGCCTTCTCAGAAGCACATCAATGCAGTGGATCCGCATATCAGGTTTACAGAGAAGATGCAAAGAGACCGCTTGGCCTTCTTGATTGTTCCACTATCAGAGGAGAAGACGGGAAGCTCCAGATAGAAGTATATAGGAAACCCACACACACTGACCAGTACCTGCTCTTTGGCTCTACCACCACTACAGCATAGCTGGGAGTGATCAGAACACTACAACACAGAGCACAAGCGGTGCCTCACCAGCTCAGAGGGCAAGAAGGAAAGAGGAAACACACGTCGGCGAATGCTCTCTCAGCCTGTGAGAATCCCGACTTGGGCTCTGAACAAAGTGAAGAGAACCAAGAAGCAGGACAAAAGGGACAAAAGGGAAACAGAACCAAGAAAGAAGGGTGTCTCTATCCTTATGTCTCAGGACTGTCAGAAAAACTGAACACGAATTTTTAGACAACCGAGATCCTGTTTATTTCAAACCAGGCAACACGTTAAGACAACAACTGGTTCACCCTAAGGACAAGATGCCGACACAAAAACAGAGCAATGTAGTGTATTCTAATCCAATGCAGTGAAGAAAGTTGTAAAGAGCGTTACATAGGGGAGACTAAACAGCCACTATACAAGAGGCTTTATCAGCACACGAAGACACGCAAGTGGCAGGACCCAAGAGCCGCTGTGCATCTTCATCTTAAAGCCACAAACCACTCTATTGAGACAGTGAGGTGGAGATTCTGACAGGGAAAAAAGATGGTTTGAAAGAGGAGTGAAGGAGGCAATCTTTGTTAAAAAAGAGAATCCTTCATTAAATCGGAATGGAGGTTTAAGATTCACCTTCCCGTTGTTTATAATGAGTCTGCTGAAACCTGGAGACGCCCTGGGCATTCGGATGCTAAATAGGCATCAAGGTGAGGCAGGGAACAATAGAACAATAGGCCCATCCAGTTTCAATGGGCCATTAGCAGGAGGTCCGCCCTGTGGGGCAGGCTCTCACAGACTTAAGGATACTAACAAGAGTTCTCAGCTTGTTTCTCTGATTGAGAATGACTCTTGGATGAGAGTTGAAACGTTTTGTTTTTCTAAAACACAGAGTCCAGATGACTACAACTGAATCTTTTTCTATAAGTTCAAAAGTGATTGCTGTAATGGTATTTATCTTAATTGGAGTATATTTTGACTTTCTTAAAATAATATTTGCAAAAAGAACAAGTATTTCAAGTGTTGTATCTTTTTCTTGTCATTGTTCCATTGGAAATCTTACTTAAAGGTAGTCAAAATATACTCAAAATAAGATAAATACTGCTTTTTTCAAGCACTTATTGACTAGTTATCTTATTTTGTTGCCAGTGTAGTGCACAGAAACGATAATGATGAGCCGATATAGTAGTTATCATGACCTATGTATGGTTTAGAAGCACAAGCAACAGTCACAAAGTAATTTAAGTCACTATGATGCAACGTTTGAAGGTTATTTGTTGATTTAGTTATTCTTCCTGTGACGCCAGGTTAGTTTGCTATTTGCCCCCAATCGTAATACTACAACGTTATTGAGCACGCAATCTACACTTTTATCTTTGACCCCAGTTTTGTACGCAAAGTTGTACTAATTTCAGGTGGAGCACATCTCCATAAAAGTTGTTTTGATTTGTCTGTAAAACATCTCCAGCACAACCACCAGTCCAGTCCGGAAACGGTCCTGTCCCGCTGGAATCTTGGGGTAGGAAGTCAAAACCAGACCTCACAGTTCTGTTCAAACGGCACAGACCTTTATCGGTCAACTTGCTTTTATCTACACATTACCGTTTGCCCATTGTATGGTCTTTGTTTAATAGAACTCACTCTGCCACTGCCCATGACACTTTGCGAGAGTCTCAACACTGCCATCATGTGGTGATGGACACAGCTACACTTTTTTCCCCCTCAATACACAGCAGAACGTTTCTAGTGTTTGTCTCAACACAAAGCACAAAGCCACTTACACTGGAGCCTTTCAACACCACTGGACTTTATTGTTTCCCCCTTTTTTTTGTGTCAATGTGCCCTTTTGCTTTTGTTGTGAATGAACATTTTTATTCAGTGCTGAAGAAGTTTTGTTTTAAAATGGAGTTCGCTGTGGAGAAAGACGCGGACAGTAGATTCAGTCTGGATGTGTTTATCGCAGTCAGAGTTCACACTTTGCCTGCGGGACACTTTCAAACAGGGCTTCAAAAATTGATCGCACGACTGAAGCTCAAAGCTGATGTTGCTCTGGAATGATGGAGGGGCGGAGGGGGCATACCAGCCGCTGAGATCAGGGCAGTGTCTGATCTCAGCACAACAGAACTGTGCGAGAGAGCGTTTAGTCAAAGCCCCAAACGTGTCTGTGGTTGCAGCTCGGAGGCAAGATTCAAAACAAGGCTGTGTGCGTCTCCAGATTGTCCTGCTTGTCATGTGTAGAAGAAGCGCTCTCTTCTTCTTTCCATTAGTTTCTGTCCTAGTTGCTTTATTTGACCCCGCTCTTCCTCCTGACAGATTCAAACCCTCAATATTCTGAACTATCCCGTGTATTTTCAACTAATTATTTCTGTACAGCCCAAAATTCCAACAGGAGTCGCAGAGCTTCACAAAATTGTCGATTTAACAAACAGAAAGTAGTCATTGATGAAGACAAACGGACTCAAAACAGCCTAATATCTGGAAATGCATCTCACCACAAACTTAATACCACAAGCTTAATACTTGATTACTTATAAAAATCAAACAGAAAATTTGATAAATTATACATTTTGGTGTGTTCTGTGAATGAGTGGTTTGGATGGACTGACCCCCTCTAGTGGTTCTGTTTTCCTTTGTTTATTCATTTCAAATTCATGAAATGTGTGCAGGCTTCACTTCTAACTTTTTTACATGTTTTGCAGCCAGCAAGAAGGCAATCTTTAACCCCTCCAACACCCAACACTATATCTTGGGAGGAATACATCACCGCTGACAATGGAAAGTGAGTGACAATTCACAGCAGTGATTTGTATGATTTTATATATGTTGGCTTATATTTCTGTGACAAATTCTGTTTATTTTAGAGCTCCACATCTTGGAAGAGAGCTCGTCTGTAAAGAAAGCAAGAAGAACTTCAAAGCTACAATAGCAATGAGTCAAGACTTCCCTCTGGGCATTGAATCGTAAGTATTTGTATATTTCAGTGTTGGGTCAAAGAAAAGTGTCTCTTGTCAAAATAAATTAGTAAAGAGTCTTTTCAATTCATCACTTGAATTTGTAGTCCAAGTTGTGTTTCACATTTAGTCCTCCACACCTTTCATGTTGTGTGTGCTGTAAGTGATGAGACCCTTCTGCCGTAGGTTGTTAAATGTCCTGGAAGTGATTGCACCGTTCAAGCACTTTAATAAACTCAGGGAGTTTGTTCAGATGAAGCTCCCACCAGGCTTTCCGGTCAAGCTCGGTAAGTAAACAATGAACATACTTTAGTAAAAGAAGAAAACGATGGTAAAAACATAATGCACCTTTCCTTTCAGACATCCCCGTTTTCCCTACAATCACAGCCACAGTGACATTTCAGGAGTTTCGCTATGATGAGTTTGAGTCATCCATTTTTACCATTCCTGAGGAATACAAAGAAGATCCGAGTCGTTTTCCTGATCTTTAACTTCAAATTGAACTGGCACCAAAAGAGGGCAATTCTTTACCTCACAAAAGCAAATTTCTAAATGGGAAAAGACAATGAAACATTCATAAGTATGAACAATCTTAACCGCTTGGGCCTGTGAAACGAAAACTCTTGACACAAATGTGAAGAGTTAAGTTACTCTAAAACCCATGCAGTGCTCTGTCTGTATGCCAGAGCAGCGAAGGGCATTGAAGATTTCTATTTGACTGCAGTTGCTGTGTGAATGTTCACTTGGCAATGATGAGCAGTGAGTTAATCCTTTGTAAGTTTGTATGTACTGTTCATAAAGGGACTGTAATTAAGTGACTGTAGTCAATCACTGATGTATGAGGGAGGGATTCCACTAATACTTCAATAGTTTTCAGCGAGGACGTTGTTACACAGATCATTTGTGGGGTTTGTCATAGAAAAGAACAGAAATAACTTTTTTAGGTTTAAAATGTATTCATTTATCACTTTATTTTAATCTTCTGAAAGTTAGTGACGTTCCAAAGATGTGTTGGCTCTTTCAATGCTGACTATTACTACTTCAGTGAAGTAGATTCTTCATAGATGACAAATGAACTTCACAAATCACATCAACACATTGTATTGAGTTGGACACTTAATCATGCACTATAGACTCATCTGAGTGAAAGGCTTCACTGATTAACTTGTCCTGAACTTTACAATGTCAGTGCAGACAATGGTATTGCTTCAGATTCAAGACAACACCAAATTACACAGGTTTTATGACAGTTCAGTCCAACTGTGAAGTGTTATACATTTACAGATTACCGGTACATGGATGTTCGCAACAATTTCTGTCCGTTTTACAAAATGTTTATCTGCACAGTATGTAAATACCGTACATATTTTGTGAAAGATACCTTGTCTTTTGTTTTATTTTTTGGTGAGGGAAAATATGGATTTCTGTGTAGGTTATGTTTACTCTAATTAGTAAGCTGTTGCTATTTTTGTACAGACGTCTATTGTTTTCAAACAATTTTTTTTCTTCTTTGAAAATCAAATCTTAATGGGTGCAAACTATGTATTTGCATAAACGTGAAAAGCACAAAAATGTTAATTTAAAGTCTAAGATAACATTGGTGTCCTTACATCTGCTGCTATGGCGTTTGAGCCTCTCTGTGGACCCTGTGTTCCTCTTCAGAAGCTTCTTTAAGATGAATGCACATCCATAATAGAACAAGCTATTTAATAATTAATGATCATATAAAATGTTTTGTCAGTTCTA
This sequence comes from Chaenogobius annularis, assembly GCA_015082035.1. Taxonomy (NCBI): domain Eukaryota; kingdom Metazoa; phylum Chordata; class Actinopteri; order Gobiiformes; family Gobiidae; genus Chaenogobius; species Chaenogobius annularis. The sequence goes on from BJKM01000254.1 coordinate 645,336, forward strand.
ACCCAGATATTGGGTATGTGCCTCCACACTAAATTTTGAAATTGTGCTCGTTATAGCTTCAGCTTATTACATTTTACTCTAGAATCACCATCCATGTCAATTGTACAGCAAAACTTACATCTGCTACACTATTTTTATATAAATACTAAATAAAACCCTACATGCAACTATGTTTCAGAGCTTTGTTTGTACCATTGTTTTAAGAAAATGCGTTACATAAAGATCACTTTTATTCATTGCTTTAAAAAAAACACACACTTGATTGCATTTCAACAAGCTTACATGGACAGTACAAATGCTTGTGCATACTAAGGAGAGCTGCAACATAAAGCAAACTCGTTCAGCAAACAGCAAGAAGGTACAGTGTCTAAACATAATATAACCCTGACACCATTATGTGAAGTGTGCTCTGGCAGGTGGACAAAAAGCAATGAATACCAACTGGTTTATAAAAACAAAAATACAACCATTTAAAAACATTTTTTAACCTTCAGCCCCACTCTCCAAGACGCCCAGTTTTACAGTTTAAAACATTTTGAGAGGTTATTAAAAATATCAAAGAGCAGTAGTTGGATAGTAGTTGGTCAGTCGCTCATCTCCATGTCCTCTTGCTGGTGATCGTCGCCGTTTAACTTGGACTTTTTAGAGGCGTCGGCTTGGTGGGTGTCACCTGGGCCTTTGGGGGAGGAGTTTGAGTCGGAGTCACTTTTTCTCTCGTCGTCCTCCTCTGCTTTGTCACTGCCGTAACCTTGTTCTTCTTCATCATAATCCCTGGTCACCTGTCAACAAACACTAGGGAGTATAATGATTTGGTCTTGGCATGTGAATTCATTTCTTATAGTTGAAAATATTTAATTCAAAATAAGGTAATTTCTCATACAAACCTTTACATCTCCCTTCTCACTGTCGGACTTGCGCTCTCGTTCTCGTTCTCGTTCTCGCTCTCGCTCTCGTTCTCGTTCTTTATCTTTACTTTTCTTCTTTTTGCTGTTGGAGCGCTCTCTCTCGTCTCGGATCCGGTCTCTGTCCTCCTTTCTGTCCCGCTCTTTTTCACGCTCTTTCTCCTTCTTCTTTTCTTTCTTATGGCTGAATACAAACAATTGGAGAAAGATCTTGTAACATTTTTGTTTTTGAATTTCCCACCAAAAATTAACCAACCAACCCATTTTGCAGCTTGAATTTCTACACTTATGAAAAACTCACCGTCGAGGAGATGGAGATCTGGATGGCTTTTTCCGAGGAGAGCGAGATGCACTGCGGCTTCGTCTGTGCCTCCTAACATGGAATTTTTAAAAATATATATAAAAATACAAAGTGCTTTAAAAGCTTTTTCAATTTTATTTTTGACTACTCACCGACTAATACTTCGGGACCTTCTAGCACTGCTATAGCTTTTAGGCGGCGTCTTTGATCGCTTTTTTGCCTTCTCCTCTTTCCTTCTGTCCCTTTTTTGAGGAAACAAACGGTGAGGTAAATAATACAATTCTGCAGACAAAACTACTACGGTTTGCAACTTTAAAAAAAAAGATTGCCAGAGAACTATAGACGACGAGCACCTGGAGCGACTGCGGCGGCTTCTGTCTCGCGAGTGGGACCTCCTCCGTCGGGGACTCTTAGACCTCCTCCTGCTCCTTGAATGAGACCTGCGGCGTGACCGACTATTGGACCGCCTGTCAAAAAATAAAACTAAATTCAACTTTTAATTTTTGGGTGTCAGTCAGCGCTACTCAACACCATTTCTTACCTGTGCCTCGAGCGAGATCTGGACCTCCTGCGGCGCGACCGTGACCGGGAACGCTTACGCTTGTCATCTTTCTTGCCTTTAAAACACAAATGAATTTCGTGTAAAACATTAAGGACAAACATAAAAACATAGCACAAAAAGAGTATTTACTTCCTGGTTCAATGGCAGCAGATATCAAAGACTGAGCTTCTCGCACTCTCTTCATTGCTTCTTCAATCTCCTTGCTGGAGGCATCCGTCTTCAAGCCTGAAGTTAAGCCAAGCCCTGCAGCCAAGGGATTCAGCCTGCAAGTGGCACTAGTTAGAAAGGTTGTTAAAAATATTTCTGAACGAATCACAATGTCTTACTTTGGGTCGATGGACTGCATAAGCTTGAGGAAGTCGGCAGACAGAGCCTGAAAATTAAACAGTAAAATATGTATATTTCATGAAGCACAAAATTAAATCCATTAAACTGGTCTTCACCTGAGGGTTCATATTAGGACCATGGAATCCCATGGCAGCCATTTGTTCAATGGTTGGTACTCCTAGACCAAAAGGTGAAGCTCCCATCTAAACACATTTTGTTTAATTGTGGTACAGGTAATGCAGGTAAATCACTGATATTGTTACAGCAAAAAGAACTCACTGTAGCTAAAGGATTAGGTGTTGGGAGAAGTCCTCCTCCGGGCATCATCCCTGCCACAGCATTGGCTGGAGCGAGCAGCGACATAGCTTTAGATTCATCAGGAATCACTCCTGAAGAACAGAAGGAATATTTCAAAATGTATTCAAGACAACACAAACAACTTTCAAAACAAGACTTGCAGACAAGCCACCCCCGTCTAACTACTCTACTGTGAAACATTAAGGACATCCATTGAGTCTTGTCTGTAAATCTTGCTCCCTGACTTTTGTGTGAAAGCATCATTGTAGGATTAGCAGTTATGTTTTAAAATCACAATACACATTGTGGTCAACACTGCCAAGATTTTATCACCTGTACTTGTTTTTTAAGTCATGAACCAAACGTAAGCAAGCACAGCCAGTTGTCCCGCGGGATGTGCTCTCAACTTTCATTAGATGTTTTATGAACAATCGACTCACGCCGGCTGCTTCGCTATAAAGCACACAAAAACATTGAGATACAGAAAACAAAGTTGATTTAGGTGGAGACATTAGGGTACATTTCAACATCGCTTACTACCAGCATAAAAATAGCATATCATATTCTGATGAGTTTGTTGGTGGTAAATATCTATCAGCATTTAATATTTCCACCAAAAAAATACTTACTGTACTTGGTAACCAAATTTTACTGACTGTATTGTGATTTATTTTTATTACCCAAAATTAACCCAGTAACTTTCACTGTTACTGTGTCTATGAAAAAACAATAACATTTTAAAATAAAAGTATTTTATGGTGATGGGGGTCCATATGCAATCTGACAATGGCGCATGATATGTCAGAGGATAAAGAGAGGGAGAGACATTCACTCTCTCACTCACTCACACACGCACGTGCGCACACACACCTACACACAGACACACACAACACTTGAGAAACAGGATAAAGCTGCAGTAGAAAAAACTTGGTGGCAATGTCAGCGGAGCCTGGTTTATAGGGTTGGCTGAACCAGGAAAAAGAACTGTAAAACACAACAACAAAAGAAACACCACTGTTAAATGTCAGATTCACTGTTCTTCTTTTGGAGAGGATCAATGAAAAGCAGAGTGACAACTGTGTGATACAGTTAAGTTTATATCTCTAAAACTTCATGAAGTTTTTGACAGGTACTTATGCATATTGTTTGTGTCATTTTGATGTCCACTGCTCAATGCACCCCTGATAAATGTCACTTTGTGGGTGATGTCCTGACCACTGGTCGTTACATTTGTGTATAAATATACAGTGTTTGTTTGATACTATGAAGTACTGCATGAAGTGAAACACACAGCTACTGTTGCTGAAAAATGTCTAATTCTTCCATGATAATTTCATAAATTGACCAGGGACATCAAAGATTTATCCTTAGATACCTCGATAACTTTTCCACACAAAAAAAGGCAGTAGGACCAATGATATACAACCCACTGTGCTTAGTGTTGCGTGACTAATTGTGTTAACAAAATACAAATTAAAATGTTCTATTTTTGTTTTGTTTACTGGAGAAAACAAGAAGGCGGTTGAAACCCTGATGGCATTATTTTTGCTCTAATCTCTTGATGGCGGCAGAGGACCACTTTCAGCCAGCAAGGAAGGGCTCTCTGCAAAGGACTTGTCCACTATGAAAACCGAAACACAAATAACAGAGAGAGAGAGAGGTTTACAGCTAGTCTGCAAGACATGGACACAAATATGTAACTTTCTGTAAGCAACACACCTAATTGGAGGCTTGACATAGCTATCGCTTGGCAAGAAAAATAATAAGATTGTTGTGTTGGCAAATTATGATATACAGCTACATATTGTCAGCCATATTCAAAGTGAAAGATAAAGCACCCACCTTCTGCAAAAGGGACCACAATGAGAGCCCTGTCAACAAAGACGGTGTTGGTCAGGTGCTGCGACACTCCCACCGACTCCGGCTCAAGGAACTTTACAAAACACACACGTGAAGTCACAGGCAAGGGAGAGTCACTGGAAGAAAACACACACAAGATGGGCAAAGGGAAACACAGGAGATCTGCAGGCAAGTTGCAACGAATCGACTGAAGCTGATACAAACGCGAGAATAGGTTAAGTGTGCAGTAATGGTCAGATGAGGAACATGGGATGAGGAACATCTGACCCATTACTGGACACATGTTGTGAAGCAATGTCGTTTCAATCACATTTAATATAACTAAAGTAAAATGCGTTAAGCCCATTTGTATTATGCTCAGTGCATTCGACTTTGATTGTAGTTTAATTTAATCATTTAAATTAATGTTCCGCACTGGTCTCGTATCAGTAATCTTTGGGCTTTAAGCGGGGACTGAGCGGCTGCTCCAGAGGCAGTGCTAACCACAGCTAGTTCATTCATCCTGGGTCATTCTCTCAAACTGCCTCAATTGACTTTAAAACCAGGTCAATATTGAACCCTCTTTGACTGTGTGATTATGGACCCGTGTGCGCCACTTTGCACGTCCTTGCAGTGTATCTGAAGTGTGCAAGAGGCTAAAGCCTAACTACAAACCCAGAGCATTAGCATTAGCGAAGACACGGGGCTGATGTGAACTCCAGGCCTCAGGAGGAGCCTGGCAGCTGTGTACTGTGATGCTAGAGGAGACCAGGGTTTGTCATACTCACTCCGGTGGAAACAGCTTGAGCTCCTCTATGGTCCCGAGAAACCCGAACAAGGTCCGCATTTGTTCCGAGGTTGTGCTCGGGGACACATTTGTCACCTGAATGACGTGCGTGCTCATTTTACCTCAGTCTTCAGCAGCGGCTGCTCCGACACAAGATGGACACACGTAAAGGCTAAACTAGCACCACTTTGTGAATACAAATGCTAAATAAACGCATCAAATATCCTTTTCTCATACGATGCAATATCGTTCCGTTTTGCTGCTGTGGAGCCTGCTTTACCCGGGGTTGCCAATACCGTGTGAAGTTTTTCAGCCAAGAGGAAAAACGGATACAAATCTGGCAACATTTTCATCCTTCAAATCCATAGAGGCTGCTTTTAATTTTATTTAATTCTATATTTGCTCATTTTCAGTTATGTTTAGTATCTGCTTGGATTTGGAAGCAGTTGTTGTATTCAAAATATCTGTTACATTGAAATGTAAATTCAATAAAATTAGATGTTAAAAAACACACATTAAATATATTTGACTAAAACCTGGCACTCTCAGAACCAGGATTTGACCATTTAAGTTCATGGATGTATCGATTAAGTGTTTTCTGTTTTTGATAAATAAAATAAATAAAAGATTGAAGAGTGACGGACCTCTGTGGGCGGGGCTAACTTGGCGTCTCGGTTGCTAATGTTGTAGTATCATCATGTGAGTGTTTTTATAAAGCATTTGGCCATCGTTGAGATCTAGAATGAGGAATAAACACAGACGGAAGCGAGTCTTCTGTAAGTAACATACATTTGGCTTTGTGCTTCCTTTTGACATTCTATACATTGACGGAGATTAAATCTGGGTCCAGATCATCGGTTAGCATTCTATAGCTTCCTCTTTGGTGGTATCCCAGCATCTTTCTCGTGTTAGTAGAAGTGGATTTAGTTTTTCCTTTGAATTGCAACGTTGAAACGTCCAAATCATGGGATCAAGATGAGAATTGAGCACCTCCGAGTAATGGTAAGAAGAAGAATAATATAGCAAACGACTCTACTAAAATGACATGTCTGTACTTTTAATGAAAAAAAAATTATCCTAAATGGAGTAAACTAGAGGAAAAATGAAGAACACCATAATACATTTTCAATTATTAAATGGCACAAGAACTAAAAGCTAATGTTCTTAATGTTTTTGTAACAAAAGATATGCAACAACTTTGAATTTCCAGTGATACATTTATAAAATTTAGCTTCTCTAATGCAAAGAATAAACAAAAACATAATTTCTGTGTTAAAATTGTATTTGAGCGTCAGTAAAAGTATCCATAATTTTTGTCATTTTATTTTTTATTCAATTTGTTAATGTGCCTGGTGCGGAAACATTAAAGTTTATTTAATCTCACATATCTGACGCAAAAGCACACAAAAATGCATTCAAAGATCATAAGACGTCACTTAATAACAACTTTGCATACAGAAAAACGGAAAAGGAACCACAAGCTGAATAAATAGACAGTCACTCTAAAACACCAGCTAGCTCACCCAGTGTCCCCTCCTTTCTGTAGTTCATATAGATATTTACAATCCCAAGAGAAGAATTTGTCTACTAATATAAGTATAATATAATATAAGACCCCATTGATCGACTAATCAACTAAATGCCAAAGCACTTACGTAATATACTGTATAATAAAATGAAAAACAAATGTCCTGTAAAACCTAAATATCAGATTTTTTCACTCCATCATCAAAAAGTGTCTATCATCTCCTCTTTACTAAATGTAAAATACAATCGTAAATGTCTTTAAACCAGGCTCTGATGTCATGTATCTAAGTTTTTGGCTCCTGTGCAGAGTTTAGACTGTATTTGTTTACACCTTTTTAAATGGTCTATAATATAGTACAATATAAATTGTGTTGTATTTTGCAGATAAATGGGTGGAAATGTCTACAGCGCTGACATGATCAACATGGAGACACAGTCTTCTCTCATTCCACCTCTCTCATGACATCTTCAAAGAAGGAATGGGCATCCTCAGATTTGTGGCCAGAACCATGGGCAGGATCAGTACGTTTCGATCCTATCAGTTTGTGGTTCTTCTGGCCGCTGCTCTGGCTGTCGTAGCGTTTTACTACTTTGGCACTGACCGGCAGAACTTTTCCACCACCACCAAACGAATTAAGCAAACTCAAGCGAACCACAACACCAACAGGAACGATGCAGATCTCACCGTGGACACCAAACTCACCGCTTCCCCGGAATCTGTGGAGCGCAATGAAGTCGAAGGAGTTTCACGGACTGAACCTGGAAAAACGAACATTGGCCAACATTACCATGCGCTGATGATGTTCACCAAAGTGGACAAGAGCCGGAGCCTGCAGGATAAGTTCAAAGTGGCCATGTTGTCAATGGTGACGCATGCACGCTTTCAGGATGGCGAAGTGCTGGTGCTACATTTTGTCAGTGACCCAGCGAGCCAGGAGTTGGGGAAAAGTATGCTTCAGGAATTTCTAAAAGATGCACCATTCAAACATGAGGTAGGTCCTGTGCCCTAGATGAACTTACAGATAATGTATTGTGTCCAAACATAACTCTTTATAACTCTAAATTGTATTATTTAGTATATTGTTGATAGTAAAAAAAGGCAAGAATAAAGAGTAAAAATGTTAGTTATACAAAAAGTTATGTTATAAATGTTCAAATAAGGGTAGAAAGTGATATTTCTGCACTTTTGTTTTTCATTTTACAGTCATTTCACATTTGTCTGATAAGTAAACCTCAACTAATGCGTTTAATGAAATGTTGCAACACATTTCTGTTTGACATAATATTGCCTACTATCGTTACCGTATATTTAATATTCATTTTTTACAGTATCACCCACCCATTCACAACAGTGAATCGACTAATCAAAAATAATCATAGTTCTTAAATAAGACTTATTAAAAGACATACAAAAAGTCCTTTTATAACAAAGATGGTGGCAAAAATTTAGAAAATCTTATCTTAATTTTATCCAGAGTAAGCATTATTCGTAAACCTTCTTCATCTAGAAGCAGTCACCTTATTTCAACCTTTTTATTAGGGCAAAAATGTATGCAAAATGTTCAATAGAAATAATCATTAGACTAGTCGACTACAAAAAGAATTGTTTGTTGCAACCCTAAAATTTGCTTGATTTTCCCCCCCCCCCCCCCCCTTTTTTAAAAAAAAAATTAATAGTTAAACAAAACTAATGCTAAAAGTATTGGCGTTGCTGTACAGTAGTCGGTAGTGGTTAAAATAAACACTAGGGGGCAGCATTTGTCTTCTTTCCACTGTGTTGATCTGCCACAGGAGAAGATTAGATGCCTCTTGCTGCTCTGTCCTAATTCTCTTCTATTGTGTGCATCACAAAGCTCAAACTCGTGAACTTATTTAGAGATTGCTTATCCCATTTCATCAACTTATCGAGGCCCATTTACGTCTGATTGGTCTGTGGCCTTATGTAAAGTCCAACCAAATACAGAAGTGTTGTGGTCATCATTTCGACAATATGAAGTTTTTTTATTTATTTGTTTGTTTACAAATCAGATGAGCCATGTACGGTTGACCTCTTGAGTAAAAACAATTAAAATGTAGAATTGCAGGCAATTCCTACGTATGTATGGACCAACAAATCTGCATTTTAGAGTCATTTCTTGGTGCTAATGTCAGTGTAAAAACATCTGTAAGAACTACAAAAACAACATTTGGATATTAACATTCATTAAAGCAATGGTGGAAGTACTCAATATTTTTACTCAAGTAAAAATATAGATAAATGAGTAAAAATATTACCAAAGTAAATGTAGCACACAAAAAATCTACTCAAGAAAAAGTTTTGAAGTACCCATTTAAAAATGTATTTTATAGATTTTGAGAATTGTTAAAGGGTGATTTTGTTTGTTAAAGGGTGATTTTGACAAGGAATTGTGCTGATTTTTAGTCAACAAGAGCAATTTGAATCTATTTATACATTGTGTAGTGAATGTTTACATATTTTTGTTTGCTCAAAGCTGGAGCTTGAATTGTAAACCTTTAGGCAGAATGTAACCACGAAATGTGCAAAAAATACCTCCTAAAATTATATGAAAAGTACTTTTAAATTTTCAGTAGTTAAATAATGTTTTGGAGTAGAAAGTACAGATGCCTGTTCTCAGATGTAGTGAAGTCAAATTAAAATGATTTAAGTTAAGTACATACATATAGGGATGTCAAGATTATAAGGTTAATCGATAATCGAGAATATTCATGTCACAATATAACTTCTTTTTTTTTATTTGATGAAATTTATACAAAAGTTACGAGTTTCTAACTAATTTGGGCCTTTTTTTAGTTCAATTAAAAGAAATGTGACCATTTTAAACGCAAAATTAAGTCCTTCCTACTCCTCAAAAAAGTTAACCTAAATGTAAAGTGTTATTTATCTTGCAGTTTATGTCAAATCAATCATTCAGAAAGTTTGACTTCCTAAAGCCGATCACATAATGAGGAGCGGTAAATGTGTTAACAAGAAGGAAAAACATGTAGAATTGTATTGTTATTTTTAGTCGTCACGTTAATTGCGAATAATCATTAAACCGTGATGTATGTTCTCACAATAATCGTTACACAAAATTTTGAAACTGTGACATCCCTCAATACATAACATTTTTACTTTTGTACTTCATTACTCGCCACCACTGCTCAAAAGTTTATGTTCATAGAATGTTTATAACTTTATAACAACACAGATGTCATTGTGTGGATGCCACTGAGGGTCAAAACCAATGCCTCCAGCAATGATGAACAAGATACTGTTTTGTAACTCTTACACAATTTCCTGTCCTTACATAAAACATTTTTATATAGTTTGCTGTTTCAATGTAAAATTTCTCATGCTTTACTAATATCCTCATGGTATCGGCATTTGTTAAAATGTATGCAATTTCAAAGCTTATCAATCGAATCTGTAGGGCTGTTAGGGTTTTCAGTCATTTAGTCGAATGATGTCGATGGTGTCTTTAGCTGACCACATCTTTTTATTAGTCGACTAAACATTTGGTGAGGATTACACGGCACAAAGGAGAAAGCCTGGAGTGAGCTGGCTGGTGGTTTGACTGTTTAATCTGCCTTTTCACTTAAGAGGAGGCTGTTTACTTGTACTTCTCTGTGTACAAGTCATTTTTGCATGATTTTTTTGCCAGAGCCAATCCGCATTCCCTTTTTAGATGATTAATTGATGCACAGGGCAAGTCTTTTGTCTACTACAGCCATTTTTGTGGTGTTTAAATCATAAATGATACAACTATTACATTGACATTATTTGATTACACGGGAAAGAGTTAGACAAACACTGAACAATGTGCTTGTGCTTGTGTTTGTCAGTTTGTGTTTGTTTCCCATAGGTGTGTATCTGCTCGTTTATGTGTCTGTTGTCTATGCCTGGATGATTGCTGTGTCTGTCTTATAATGTAAATAGTGTATATATTTCTTACTTCTATGTAAAATCCTTGCTTGTTTTTTTTTCTTCCCTGTTTTATGCGGACTGCAGATGAAAAATAGCCTTTTGGCTAATTCTGGCATATTCACAGAAATGCTTATTAATATGCACTGTCCCTGAAATAAATAAATAAATGAACACAATTGTAAACTGGTCCGAAAAGGGGAAAACACACTAAAACACTTCAAAATGACAAACGATGCTAAACCCAAAAGAGCGCCACAGTTATTTTCCTCTAGGACAAAAAGTTTGAGAATCAAGGGTTTAGATTTGGTGCTTGCCAACTTTCTCTTTAGAAATTCTGAAAGTGCTGCCCTCAAAGTCAACACTTGCCAAAATCTCAACAAAAGACTTTTTGCTTAGTACTCTGAGCATAATCTTCCTGTTCAGTACCAGATGTCACCAATCTCTGCCACAGATTTAGCCTGTTTTTAAAAGAAAATTCCAATGCAGTTTATTTATTCTTGTATTTTGAGAATGCATTTGCTCATTGTCTGGAATTAACTTTTTGCACCTCATCTTCAACTTCACTGTCTGCACTTTTATTAGACACATTTCATAATCGGCTGTAACTTGAGATTATGGAGTTCAGTGTAAACATGCAAACACTTTATAATCCACATGGTTAGGGGCTAGAAAACGTGTGCGGGTTTCCACAGACGACCAGAGCAAAGGCAGGCCTCGGTGTTGACCTACTTTTATAAAATCACATGCATATTGTGTGGATTATCTAAAGCCCTTTACACTTACTGATGTTTTCAGACTCATCCAGAAGAGACGGTAGCTTTCAGCTCTTCTTTATGCCCTGAACATGTGTTTTAACTTTTCACCCCGGACACGCTTTGAAAATCTGTGCTTACTGCTTAAATAAAAACCCTTCCTAATCTGCTGAGATGCGGTGTTTTGTACTGTTATTTAAAGGTGCACTATGTCACTTTTCCGGTGGAGATTCCGTAACTGCTTGTCATCCTGGCGATTGGGACCGCATGAGTTTGGGGGTGGAACAAAAATGTAATTGCAGGTGTTGTTAAGATTGTATTTGCGATTCGTTTTGAAAAAAGTAGGATTCTGTGCAAACTCAAAGGAAACTGTGCAACCCCAGGAGCATTAAACGTCTAAGAGGAAAGTTTGGAAAACCAAGCTGCCAGCGCAGATGATGGGACAGTTTTACACCGCCATCATTGAGTCCATCCTCATCACCTCCATCACCGTGTGGTACGCTGGAGCCACAGCCAGGGACAAACGGAGACTTCAGCGCATTGTGCGCTCTGCTGAGAAGGTGATTGGCTGCAGACTTCCATCTCTGCAGGACCTGTACGTCTCCAGGGCTCTGGGATGAGCAGGTCGGATCACCGCTGACCCTTCTCACCCTGGACATGGTCTGTTTGAACCACTCCCCTCAGGCAGGAGGCTACGGTCCATCCGGACCAGAACCTCCCGCCACAAGAATAGTTTCTTTCCCTCTGCCGTTGGACTCATGAACACTTCTAAACACCTGTCACTTTGACTACAATTTAATCAATCACTCACATCTGTAAAATGTAACTGTAAATCCTTGTGTACATAGTAAGCCTATTTTTATTTTATACTATAGTCATTTTAAATTGTTTCTTAATGCATGCCCTTTTGATTTCATATATGTTGTTTTAATTATAGTTCAGAGTGTGGAATGTCCCACGCTATGTCCTTTTGAGACGAGCAAGTGATGCCGCCAGGCCAAGTTATGTGTCAGGTCTGTGGAGAGGCCAAGCCATGTTTCTCAAGTATTTATTCTCAAATACAATTTAACTGACCAGAAAAGTTAGAAAGTTTTAAGGCTTGCAACGCATCAGAAAGAGCCATTGGCTTACTAACCAAAATGTGAGTTTTTCCGTCGCTGTGTTCTTTGGCCAGACACAAGGTTGGTGGTTGGAGAGGCGTTATTGATGCAGCAGACGGTAATGAAATGTTCTCCCTTCCACAGGTGTTGTTTCACGATGTGGTGGAGCTCACACACAAGCTGTTCCCTATTGTGGAGGCCATGCAGAAGCACTTCAGCGCAGGGTCCGGCGCTTACTACAGCGATGCCATCTTTTTCCTCTCTGTGGCCATGCACCTCATCATGCCTGAAAGTAAGAACCGTAAAGCTGTACTTCGAGATGCTCTTTGTGGTGAGACTGTTGTAGACTCTGTGGCTATGCGAGGTTTTGACTTTTTTTATATCCCTGTTGTGACACTTGCCATGGTCCAAGTGGGTTGTAACCGGTCTGAGATGGGTAATATTGACATGAATGTATATTGTTTTTTTGGGGGGGGGAATCTCTATAACTGTATTTTTAACAATCTGCCTGTGAATGTTTTGGTTGAAGTTCAAGTATTGCATACAAAAAAACTCAATGGACCATAAAATGAACCACAAAAGTGCAGAAACATCACTTTATGTCCTTGTGAGACGATTCTGTCTCTTTTTTTGAGGTCATGTTATTAGTTTTAATTACAGACGATACTCTATATTCTAATTTTGCATTACTCCAAATCAACCATTTTGATACTATACATTTTTCAATATATCTCCCGCCTCTTGTCTAAGGCCCATAGTAGCTGCAACAAAACTAATGTGAACAAGTGGTGATAATCAAAGTGAATGGTGGGACAAAATAATCATATGATGATTGAGGCCATTACTGTAAGTTTTAAAGGGATTTAGAATTTAGACTTTTTTCCCCTTCTTCTTTTCAGATAATTACGCGTGTTTTGTGTTGATGCTATTTCATTAATTTCCAATATTGTCTGGGATCATGTTTGTGTTTCCGCCCACGCTCGATGACGCCGGTACACAGCTGGACAGCAGCAGTAGATGGCACAACTCCAAACGGCACGTGTCGCTCTGCAGAATCCCCACAGATTTGGGCAGGAGGTGCCCTGCTGCTGCCCACATTATGGCCCCCTGTGTGCCGGCCAACCAACGGAAGCGCCACTTTAGATTGTTGTTTTAGTCCAATTCAGTGGGTGTGCAGCAGTGTTTGGGCCTACAAACAAACCTGACGATTGGGCTTTGGAGTCTGGATCAATACTTACCTGAAGTACCAAGATGCCCTCTGACTGCAAAACGTTGTCATCAGAACGCACAGATTCCTTACACAAGTTTTATCTTTGTAGTTTTGGATGCTTGGAAGAAAGGGGAAAAAGGTAAAGTGGATGACCACCACTTAAACGGATCAACGTTATTATATACAACAGTATGATTCCTTTCCAGTTGTTAAAATGCTGTTTTATGACCACTCGTCACAAAACTGTGATGCGGCATTAACCAGTATTATTATGTTCGCCATTTTACACCACAGTAGCACCAGCTGGTCTGTCGGATTGGATCACATCACCAGCCTTGGGCCCACTCTTGAGCCGTTGTCACTCCTCTGAGGATCTGTTAAAGATTCTCTCTCTCCATCACCTGTCTGTGATTAATGATGTTACACCTTTTATTTCCAATACCTCACATCTAAAGTTTGTTTTGCCATTTGTTTGTACTCAAAGGAGAAGTTGTGTATGCGCTGGCTCTGAGCTGTTTGAACTAAAATCCCACCACATGTGAGTTTTAAATCCTTATTGATCCACGTGTGCCACCGGTCTGCTGAATGGCCACATGTTTCTATTAAAAGCTGCCTTTTATCTGTAAAAGGGCATTACGCAGAAAGTGTGGGCTGCTGCACAACCCACTCTTATTATTTTTACACTTTGCAAACCCATTTAGCAAGCCGCACATCAGACATTATTACTTATAACTATAATGATAAATGCATTTTTTTTTAAAATACATTACTGAACTTAATACTGTGTGAAGTACAATCAAATACAGGAGAGTGTATCTAAAATATGAAGCAGTCAAAGTGCCTTGGAGTTTCTTTTTCGCTGTATCTAAAATGTGTTCCATGTTCCAGATTTCCATCACATGTTGCTGTTAATAAATCACCTTAGATACTGTTTTGTTACACGTCTTTCAAATCCCACTAGTGGTTCAAGCATGTCTTGACTTGAGCCATCAAGAACATTTTCCAAACATAACAGGAATGACGGTGCCTCGGTGCACCAACCAAGCACAACCTGGAGGTGCCTTCAGGTGACATTGGAAATTTAAAAGTAGCTGATAATACAGTACGTGAGGAAAAAATATTGATTTAGGGATTATTTCAAACATTACCGGGTGGTTGTATTTGAATTGCAACCATAGTCTTCCTTATTTTTTATTATGTATTATGTATTATTTATTATTATATCAAAAACATATTTCAGTCTGTTTGATGGGACGTTCACTTTGTTTAGTCACCACACTGTGTTTGGTTGGGTATTAGATTTCTTAAAATGGATTTTCAGGTATTTATGCCAGGACTGGAAATATGGAAATACTGGATGAATAAAAAAGACTTCTATTAGAGTTTAATGAGGTTTATTTTTGCAGTTTGGTCCTGAAACATTGTCGTTGTTAGGTCTGTAAGCATTTATTTGTTTAGTCAATTTATCGGTCCTAAATATTAAGAACGTGTTAACTGGAGATTTTTCTTTCTGCCAATTTATATAAAAATATGCAATTTACTTACTACGTTTCTTGTCTTGTCAGTACACTTTCGGTCATAGAGATTATTTTGAGAGCTCTTGCAAATTCCAAGCCTCATTTATTGGACTAATCGATGCACAGGGCACACCTTTAGTCAACCAAGAATGTCATTAGTTGTTGTTGACTATATAAAGTGTCACATGTTGCACAATTTGCTGGTGTTTTGAGCCCATCTTTGGCCATACAACCTTGTGCAGAGGCCCTTTAAACTCATTGAAGCACTAACATAGTACCATTTGCACTGCTACGCAACTTTCTTCTACCACATTCCAGAGGGGACAAATTTGGTCAAACTTCATTTATTTTAACTTCTATGAAAGGACTATTTTGCCACGACAAATGTTCTGACATTTGTTTCTGTGAAGACAGTGTTGTCTCCAATAGGCGTTTTGCACGTAACAATCCCAAGAACCACCGTAAATCCCTATAATCCCCCATTCCCAATTTAGTCAGAGGAACCACCCAGTCTCCTTGTTTGTGTTCACGTAGCAACAGTGGCTGAAAGTGGGTGTAACTGAATATAGAAGTAGAACATTTAAATGTCCAATTAAGTTTGGAATACAGAAGTCTTTTTTTTTTTTTTTTTTATTTTTTTTTTTTTTTTTTTTGTTTCTTTCATCCTACTCCTTTTGAGCTCTGTAAACCACGGACATAAAACTGATGCATAAAAATATCGGGTAAAGTCGCTGCCAATTAAGACGTGCATTCCAAGTTAAAATGGTGCACATAGACGGTATGTGGAGTCTATAGTATTTCACATTTACAAATGCAAAAACACAATACAAATATGGGTGGTTTTTAACTTTTTTGTGCTTTTGGTTTCTTCCTTGCGGATACAAATTTCAGAAGTCATCAAGCGGTTAACTATGTTCTAAATGGTAAATACAAATAATTTAATAAAAGACTGTTTAATTCTATAACTTCAATGTTAAAGAAAGTACCCACAATAAATGCATTAATTTGAGGCAAAAGTGTGTGAAGTTGATGTTGATGCCTGTGAGAAGGGTTTGATCACTGCTGAAAAGGAAGAAACCACACACACGCTTTAATATTTTTGTATTTGTAAATGTCAAATGCTATGTTTTTTTTTAAATTTCTCTGGCACAAATACAGATAGATATGCACATTTTAATTTGGCTTAATTGACAGCTACCGTATCTTATGAAATCAACAATGAAACACAGTTATTCATCGTTATTCAAAGTTTGAGTTACTGCTTGATAATTAAGAAGTCTGTTTGTCGAGCTGTGTCCAAGTTATTTATTTTTGTGGATCAATTAAGTCATTAACATATTTAAAGTTAACAACAAAAAAAGTACAAGGAACTGGAAAAGATGAATCCTACATTGCGAAAACCTCTATTGTTTCTATGGGATACGAGTCCACATAAAATAATTCTTCCCATGAACTGTAGAACTTTGTGCCTAGAAGTGTCTTTTTTCCAGTTCATCCAATTAAGTCCCTGAACAGCCATGAAGCCCACCAACTCACTCAGCAATAACAATCAGAATCTCTTTTCCTGTTTTACCGGCACACGATAAGCCCTGGACTACAAAAAAAGTTGTCTCTCACCCTTTGAAAATACTGAGCCGAGCCACTCTGTTGCTACAGCGCATAAAGACGCAGGGACCGGCCGCTTCCCTGTTTGGATAGGACGGGCTACTGTCGGTCATTGGGTATTTTCACTCTCGCACACATTGCTGTATCATTGTCTAGAAACTGCATGTGTGTCAATTATACAGTATTGGACGTGTTGTGTATTTGCAGTTTTGATTTTAATTAATTATTTATTTATTTGTATTATTTTTTTGTGCCAATTTAAATGTAAAGTGCTTTGTCATCTGGCTGTCTGTGTCACATGAACTTTTCTTTATAATTCAGACAGTTGAATTATATAGGAATGTGGTCTTTGAAATCTTTAATTTACTTTCATGTTTTTTTTTTGTCGAGGTGTCTGTAGTTAATTTGTGAGGGATGGTTAAATTGTGATGTTCCTTCCGATTAAAATTGGATCTTGTGACATTCCTATTTAGACACAACAAATAAATAGATAAATAGATAAAACGGTGATGATAAAAGCTTTTAGTGGTCAGGCCCCATCAGTGAGATCAAAATGGATCAAAAGATCAAAATAATCCACGTTGCAAAAATGAGTCTTTCTAAACAGACTTTGTTTTTTGTCAACTTGCATGACCATAAAAGCACTCATTTATGCTTTGCACTTATTACACAGTTGACATGACATTTTGTTTTACATTTACTTCAACAAGTATTTGAAAACCAAAAACAAGTCAAATTCAAGCAAATGTAATGGATTGTGTATCTGTGTATCATGCCTGTTCAGATATGGGAGATTCACTGTTTTTGAAATAAATATCCTAAATAGAAATCCATAAATGTTGAACCTTTTGTTGAGCTTTACCTTATTATTCATTTGTTAGTGATTGGCTCCACAAACCTGCAATATTTAATGTCATGGCTCCACATCTTGTCAACTGAAAACAGTCTTTGGAGTTGAATAATTGCCCCACTTTCTGAAGCTTTTGTGAAAAAATAAGGCATTTATGCCAGTTTTGTTTCATGTGGATAGGCCCTGTAATTGCAGAGCTCAAAATAAAACTATTCACCTTATTCCAGAAGTTGGCCTGAGCGTTGCCATATGACGTAATCCTGCTTCCGGTTGTATTAGTTAACATAGAGTTGCCAAACTTGAGAGAAAATAAGTCCTACATAGACTAAAAAGTTGTTTTCAGGCCGCTCCGGGAATCGGTATATTGTTGACTTATTGGTCACAGGATCACTGGATATTTGACACAAATCAATCTACTTTATAGCATGTTTTAGCAGCAAGACTTTTCCCTCATTCTCCATTTATAAAAAAAAAAAAAAAAGGCGGAACTGTGATTTACAACAGAAGGTCCAATCTGTGGCAAAAAGCGCAAAAAAGTGTGTGGGGTGGAATAAGGTCAGTGGCCTTTTTAAGCATGTTGTGATGACATGTGAATGCAAACTGTTAATCTATTCTTTTTTTGTCTTCTTAAAGGATTTTTTGGGCCTGTAGGCTTTATTAGACAGGACAGCTGAGAGTGAAATGGGGATGAGAGGGAAGACATGGAGGACATGCGGTGAAAAGGATGGCAATCAGAGCCAGGATTCAAAAGCACTGCATCTGTGCTGCCCCCTTAACCACTCGACCACCGGGCAGCACTACATTTAACAATGATTTGCTGTTGTAAAGTTACTGTAATGAGCGTCCAAATAATATGAGGCTATTAGGATATTATGGTATTAACAACTCATCAGCTTTTAGAGCCTTTTGATAACATGTTAAAGTGTTTTTAAGAAAAGTAATATGATATCATTAATATGGGTTCATCATCAGCAGATACTCACTCAAAGCCCAAGTATCGATATCGGAACTAAAAAAAGCTGGATTGGTGCATCCCTAGTATAAAATGCCATAACCGCTCACAATGACTGTTATGGTCTTTGTCATATAACCAAAGTCTTTTGTTCAAAACCTCCTGAACTCTCAGCAGTCGTACACTATTGTCAAAGCAGCTTTGTTCCATTGTCCTCAAACTAAAAACTATCATTTTTGACTGAAGAAAATGTGTTTTCGTCAGATCAATTAAGTTTCTCCTTCTAAGCCCATGCTGGCTGCAGTATTTCCCATCACTTCATCACCATAGCAACAAGCAAAACATAGGAAACTGGAACAATGAACACATGAAGTCTGCACATCCTGGAGGTTACTGTTTGTACTGTATTGTACCGTTACAGACTAAACCCAGATACTGTTGGTCACTGTCAGAACCTCGAGGGGTGACTTTTTTATTTAATATGACATTGTTTAGTATTCCGAAGCCTGCTCTTATTTTGTGTAGCATTTTCCTTCAATCTTTCCTAACAACTTAATAATGGACTGCATCACTGGTGGTAAAATCAGCTGAACCCAGGATGTGAATAATGGTTCCAAACCTTTATTTCCCATTTCACAGAAAATATATTGAAAGTAACTGCCATGGTTTAGTGTTTTAGTTTGGAGAAACAATGCCGGTCATGCTGACCCTTGTGAGCCAAGAAACATCTTTCATTCTACTTGTTTATTTTTAAATTTTGTTCAATATTCTATATTGCATTTTTTTCCTGTTGTGCATTTTTTTCCTGTTGTGTGAAGCACTTTGAATTGCCTTGTGTACGAATTGTGCTCTACAAATAAACTTGCCTTGCCTTGTTTATGTTCGAGTACACAGTGCATCCTCATTTGTTGTCTATTGACTCCTGACCAATGTGTTGTTCTACTTTTCTGGTAAATCAATAATATTTTTTATGTTTATTTGATCAGAACAGAACAAAAAACAGTTTAAAGAAACATTTCGGTGTAATCCCTCATTCATCCAGGAGTGTTCCATTGTCTGTGAAATCTGTGAAAGAACTCAGACTTGTTTCACAGATTGAGAATGACTCTTGGATGAGAGTCGAAACGTTTTGTTTTTTCTAAAACTGAGTCGAGATGACTACAACTGAATCTTTTTCTACAATTGCAGTTTAAAGTACAACTGATGCCATGTTCATTGTTCTTCTATCTCAGAGCTAATTTGCAGACCTGGTCCACACAACAAAAATACAGACATACAGTTTCAGACATTTACACAACACATTTACAATTAATCACTCTTGCATTCTAATGTTCACAGGTTTGGCTCCTACTTTATTTTTGCGTTCTTACTTTGGCAAGTGCAAATATTGTATTAAGAACTTTTTTTAATTTATTTTCTGCAAATTACAGATCTGACCCACATTGTGCAGCTTGACCTGGACCTTAAATACAAGACCAACATCAGGGAGCTTTTCCAGGAATTTGACCACTTTCCTCCCGAGGCTGTAATCGGCATCGCCAGAGAAATGCAGCCTGTGTACAGGTGAGTTCAAGCCACAGTTTTGACCACACCAACCTCTAAACAGATACTTTATGTTCATCTGTCATGCTGTCCCAACTGTATGTATAGGGTTGCCATGGGGTTGGGCTGTAGTCAACTAAAGAATTTCTTGGTTGACTAAAGACATGCCCTGCCGATCGATTAGTTGAATAAACGCAGCATAAGCTCTCAAAACTATTAAATATCTCTATGTATCTGACCCAAACTGCACTCACAAGACTAAGGGAGTTCACGCAAAAACAATTATTATAATTGCAACAGGAAAGCACTAGGAAACAGCCTATTTAAATTTAAAAAGGCAGATTAAACCCTTAGTTCACTCCCAAATCCTCAGGCAACTTGATCTGTTTACATTTTTGCTGCTCACTCAATCAATCAACCAATCAACCAACCTTTATTTACAGCGCTCTTCACAACACTCAAAGTGATCAAAGTTAATAAAAATCAAGGCGACACAAAAGCATACATCTATGTAAAAATAAATTTTACCAGTCAAAAGCCAGTCTGAATAAATACATTTTGAGCCTAGATTTTAAAAGGCCAAAGTCTGTGATGTGCATGTCCTGGGTCAGCTTGTTCCAGAGTCTGGGACCAGCGACAGAGAAAGCTTCATCGGCCCAGTGTTTGAGTCTGGCTCTGGGGACTTCCAGCAGAATCTGATTTGTCGACCTTAAAACCCGACTTGGGTTTCGAGCTATTTAGAGCTTTAAAAACAAAATGTTAAATTTTAAGATAAATTCTAAAAGAAACAGGAAGTCAATGGAGTACAAAAAGAAGTGGGGTGACGTGTGTTGGTTAGAAAACAAGCTGCAGCATTATGTACCCGTTGAAGATGGCTGAGAGCAGACTGGGAGACACCCAGACATAAAGTACTAATAGTCTATTATTGAGCTGATGAAAGCATGAATAGTCCTTTCAAAGTCGGTGTGTTTGTCAAATTTAAAATGGTCAAAAACAACTCTTTATTTTTGGTTTTATCATGGATGACAAGCAATCAAAATGAGACAGAATCACTAAATGAAGGAAATGTTGCTCTAACTACATCTTTATGTAGTTAGAGCAAATACACTCAGTCAGAGATTGAAGAGCACCCCTTTTTTCTGGAAACACAGGTAAGTACACTGCAGATTGTCTGCATAGCAGTGAAAAGCTAAACTGTACCTGGCTGTAATTGACCCCAATGGCAACATATACAGAGAAAACAGCATGGGGCCCAATATAGAGCCCTGGGGCACACCACACAACAGCGAGGTAGCAGAGGACAGGTCCCCAATCCTGACAGAAAAGATTCTGTTGGTCAAATGAGACTCCAACCATGCAAGCACAGTGCCAAAGATACCACCATCATTTTCTGTTAAGTCTAAAAGAACTAGGACAATGGGGTGCTTTTCTAAAAACAGTTGCAGTTGCATAAAAACAACTTTCTCAAGTTAGAAACTAAAATTTGACAAAACATTGGTGTAGAGCCTAATTTGCTCTGCCAAAACAGCGACTACTGGTTGAAGGTGTACTGAAGTCTTTAAGCATGTTTGTCTTTCAAAGCGCCAATATTAGTCCAAATAGTCCAGTGAAGTAGTTAAAATGTATTTATTTTGCTCTATCGAAGCAGCCAATGGCCCTATACTACAGGCCGCCTGGTTACTGACTTAAAAGTTGTATGATTAGTCTATTGATAAGTATGAGTCCTTTATTGGCGTAACTTGATTGTCCTTGTCTAAGATATCAAACAAACATGGCTGCACCGTTTCCATTCTAGTCGAGCATCAAAACAGGACGTCACGGTGTTTGTCTGTTTGTGTTTGTTTGTTTGTGTGTGTGTGTGTGTGTGTGAGGAGGGACATTGGGAACGGTCTGCAGGAAGAGGGCCCTGCAGCAGCTGTGTACCAGTGTATGCAGACAGGTGTCTTCCTCCAGAGCCTGGAGCTTGTGTTTGAAGAAGAAAATGAATAGACCATTCTTAAGTTTGTATGTAATCCTTTGTTAAGACCGTGTACAGCATATAGACTGTATGGCTGTCTTTATTCTATGGTTATTTCATTGCGGCACAAAACCATTATTGGCCTTTTCCACAAAACTTTTTTATTACAGTAGTTTGATAGATTTACTTGCTGGCCAATACGGGACAACACAGCATTGCATTGCAGATCTCTCATTTTCCTGGTACTCTTCTCCAGGCTCTAACTGATTTCCATTCACTCCCATACTGAGCCACAGAAATCCACTCATTCTGGGAATTCCCTGCTAATATTGTTGCACAATGTTAATGTATAATGACAAATGTCTCCCAATGTCAGATGGCAGTGCTGCCATCACATTCCTGCATTTTTAAGGAAATTAAAATGTGTTGAGAGTGATTTGTTTGGAGGGGTTTACGTCACTGAAGATTTGGAGGATATTGCTTTTCAACTTGAAGAGGGGAATGATATGATTAAAAGTGCAAGGAGCATCTTTTGTGACGTATGAATGCCTGTTACATAAAGCATTGATTGAAAGCAATGCTTCTTTTTTTTCTTGATAGTTGGTATTCACCACATTCAAACCGTTAATGTGATTGTCTGTTGACTGTCATCTACTCACAGACAATGAAAGTGTACCCTTTCCACTGCAGTGTTTCCTGTCACCAACGCTGCAGGCTCTCAGCAGTTTGGGTGCTAATGGACAGAGCATTATGCAGCAGAACACATCCTCCCACCAGCCACAATCAGAGCACATCCTGCCACTGAAAAGTTCATTATTGGAAAAAGCCCTGTGTCTTCCCCTCCAGCTGCAGTTGAAATGCTTTAAAATCCCACAAGACTGAACCCACTTATATAAGTGTCACCAGAAACACAAACCAGATACCATAGCTTTGCACTCAGCTAAAACTCTTATGTGTTCAGATTGTAACAAAGGCGTCTGGATCTCACCAAATGTTGTAATGTTTATCGGTGATCCTACTAAATAATTTAATTTTAGTGTTCCTGCTATGACAAATATAGCATTCACTGTTGATCTATTTGCAGTCCGCACCAGTGTTTTAACGGGCCAATCACATGGCATTTAGGGCCCGCAAGCGGGACTGGAACCAATCGCTGAGCTGCATTGTGGTTTGGGCGGAAGTCAAAACAACCAAACCAAAACAGAAATTTTTTGTCTTATTTTAGGAGCGATGCGGACTATTTTGTTTTTTTAAAACCTGCAGACAATGGTGCTTTGTACCTTTGTGGAAGAGAAAGAGAACTGTGCTTTTCTGAACACTGGATTTAACACAATTTAGATTTTTATGCTTCTTCCGCTGTTGTGATGCTTCGACCAGCATGAAGTATTTTTTGATATCCCTTTCGGTGAGACCCTTCCCAGATTGATTCATGTGAAAAACTTAATTCAGAGTGAGACACAGATCAGTTCAGGTCCATTACTTTGGTGGGACAGAACCTGTGGTAAATAGTGATCATAGTTTTGTATCTGTCAAGTGCCAGTTTTGTCAATAAAAGAAAAATAAAGGTTCAAAATTACAGAAAGTGCCAACCTCTGGAACAAAATCCCTGTCTATGTCATCAATAAGCGACATTTCATCAAAAATGCTTGACAATTTATGGTCGACTGACAAATTTCTCTGGTATTAGCAGGAATTATTTGTCAAATCATAAATATTGTGTAAATTATATGGATTTGATGCCTTGTTTACAGTATGGTTACTCGGTAACAGAAGTCACATTAGAAATGTCACTAATTGTCAAACTGGGGAAAATGTCATATGCACTTTAAGGAAAATACAAAACAAACAAGAGATTTACCTCACTCCCAATACAAAATGCAACACAAGACTAGAACACATATCAATTTTGTAACTGAATGTATTGCTCATAAATTTAAAACAGATCGCTATCACAAAGACTATTCAATAGAAGATCAATGCAAAAACATCCAACAAATGTGGCTTTTGCTTCTCATCAATATTCTCTAACATCAACAAAGGTTTTGAATAGGGCTGCACAATATATCACAATCTAATCTAAATTGCAAAGGCTGCTATTATTTAGATAATAGAATATCCTCAGCAAAAAATGCTAACCCTTTAGTTTTTTTTGGAGCTCCACAAGTTCATATTCCCAACTTTTGTCATCGTCGTGAAGAAGAGCAGGTATTTCATCAAGCCGTCTTTGAACTCGTCTTCCCTCTGTCACCGTGTATCAGAGAGCATCCTGTCACTGGACAAAACAAAGAACACATTTGGTATGGTATGGCAGCACAGAATGTCCCATCACCTCCTAATGCTGCTCCGTTCTTTCAGAGAGGCTCAGATGGCGAGAGAGACAGACACACTTGAGTTTGAGAGGTGGTATTGGTGGAGATGGTGTAAATTGCTGGAGGAAGATGTCGGATGTGTGAACTGCCGCCGCTGAAGATGAGGCACTTAAGGGAGCACTGATTCTTTCGTTCATACGTCTGGCTTTAGTGTTCTGCGACAAAAAAAATACAAAACGCTGAAAATGTGATGCATTGTGTCCCAGCCAGAGCTTCACAGTCGCCTTTAAAATGTTAAACTAAAAGAAAAATGTTTATGGTGGTGTTTTTATTTTTTAAGCATCATCTCTTAGTGTTACAGTGCACTATTTGAATATTGTTTAACATAACATACATAAGTCTTCATCCTTGTATATATTTGGCTAGATTAGGCAATAAACATAAAATTGTGTATTAACAATGAGTCGTTGATGCGTCAGTTAATGTTGAAGTTACTGTGTTTATATAAAAGTCTGTAGGCACACTATGTTGCTGATATGTTAATTGCCCAGGTCAGTTCTTCGCAGTGGTGTCCCTCTGGTTGCATCCTTCAGTAGAAAACATCTGTTCAGTTTGCACTGCACTCACTCGAGAGTCGTGTATTGGGGCACGTAGCTCTGGAGTCTTCTTTAATGTGAAAAATGCCCTATGGAATAATATTTCCCCAGTCACTAAATCAACGGCTGTATAACAGTGTGGACGAGCGTGGTCAGCCCGCAGCTGCTGAATATAGGTCAGTAATAATATCAAAGCATGACTCAGAGGATCTGCCTCTCCCACCATATCTAATCATACCACACAGTGAGAGGTCACATGTGAAGTACAAGCATTTTCCCACATAAACTTCATTTGCATTCATAGTTTATCTGCTGTTGTGTAAAGCAAACCATACCAATGCAGTAAGTTTGGAAGTTCCCATAATATGCTGAAAAAAAATACAGCATACAGTGAGTATTGATTCAGATGACGCACAATACGCAACATTCTATAGGCTATTTAATTGGGGAAACTAAAGTGAATATTGGACAATGCACCAAGTTGTTTCTAAAGCCCAGTCATTGCCTCATGTTAATAATGTCAGAGCCCACATTGTGTTCACTCTGAGATGCACGGTACATTTTAACATCATGTTGCAAATACAGACCTTTTCAGAAGTGACGTGTTTGGAAGACGCACACAGAACAGATGAGATATTTATTTGTCCTGTATTTATTTATTTTGGTCCCCATTAGCCCCAGCAAAGCTGTTGCTTTTCTTCTTGGGGTCCATAAAAAGCAATTACATTATTATTTCAGATAAATATAAAACATTTCAAAATAAAAAGAGAACATCGTACAGCACAACACACATGAGTTTATACGATTGATTTCATTAAAATGTAGTTTAATTTCAAGAGCCTGGTTGTCTTTCAGTAACAATTTGAAGTAAACATTTCTTCAATTATAGTTAAATGCTTAGGCAGCCATGTCCATTCACACGTTCCTCTGTTATTGAAATTTATTTCAATGTAGTTGGTAGTTTCTCTAGGCAACAAACATTTATTTGCAGAAACGTCATTCATTTTAACCAGACGTTAAAATTAAATCAACATCTTGACATTGGTAACCCATGTTGTTTATAGGTTTGTTTTACCTTGTATATATATTTTTTTCTATCCACAAGTTGACAGATCTCCTGCTCCACAGGCACACGTTTTGGCAGTATCGAAAGGAGAACCCTCAGACCAAAGTGGGCGAGCCCCCTCCTGACGGCCTGCCGGGGTTCAATAGTGGTGTGATGTTACTGGACCTGGGCGCCATGAGGACCTCAGCCCTCTACAACCAGCTCCTGCGGCCCAACAACGTGGCCAAGCTGGCTGAGCAGTACCGCTTCAGGGGCCACCTCGGAGACCAGGACTTCTTCTCAATGATCGGGATGGAGCACCCAGAGCTCTTTTACGCTCTGGCCTGTGGCTGGAACAGGCAGCTGTGCACCTGGTGGAGGGACCATGGCTACGCAGATGTGTTTCAGATGTACTACCGCTGTGAGGGGCCGGTCTACATCTATCATGGCAACTGTAACACACCCATTCCCTATGACTGAACTCAGTCCTGCTTGTCGGGGTAAGATTTTTAGTATGAATGTGTTATGAGTAAATATGTGCATGAAATTACCATAAAAACTAAAATAAAGCATCTTTATATTTTTGTATGTAAAGGCACAAATGTGTGTAATTTATTGAAATGCGCCTTTTTCACAGTTTTTGGACAGGAGGTTGCATGGTTTATTTTTAAACATATGTGTAAGTCCTACAAAATAATTTTTACTATTAATGAACACAGTTTTATCAACAAGGCAGTAACAGTTCTGACATAAGTAATCCTGTATAATAGTGTGAAGGTCATTCCATTTTTGGTCCCTTTTCTTCTTAGTAATCCATGCTTATTTTCAGCATCCCATTTTCACACAGCAACACCTCTTGTCAACACCAAACAAGGTACTGACGGGGGGCTAATGTCATTCTGTGCTCCTTAGTAACACCACCGCGTTAATTTAGAAAGTGGGGCTTTCAGATTTTCCTTCTTTTTCTCTTCTCTTCTCTTTTCACTCTAAAAATACCAGTATGGCAGAAGTAGGTGAAGATAGGGTCAAGACATTTGATGACACAGATGGCTTTTTCTATTCTATCTGTAGTTACTCGGAGGCTGCCCACGTACAATGGGGAAACAACTGCACGTTTTTCGATCGAGTGACAGTTGTCGTCGTCATCGTCATCGTGACCCACTTCTGCAAACACTGGCCTTGCTCACTAAATGAATACAGCAATTCCAAGAAATTTCCACTGTCGCTATAGAAAATGGTGACGCTTGCTTTGACAGACGGGCACAGCACAATGGATTTATGCACAGCGCCATCACTGGACTAGAAAACACATTCTCAAGAATAAATCCAAAATCCAGACTTTAAACCTTGATTTCACCCTGAATCAATGCTGCTCAAAATGTCAGCAAGTCTTTGAATGTAAAATAACCTTTGTCTATATATAAACAGGATGTACATAGAAGAGATTAAGATGTACTGTTCTGTGATTGCACTTTGAAACCGACAAAATACTTTTTTTTCTATTGGCCATTACTAGTATTAAAAATTCTTTAATACACAAAATCCCAGTGAAAATGAATCATTTTATCTGATGTTTGTCTGTTATAAAAAATAAAAGCTTATCATTATTGATTGGTGCCTTTCTTTTTGTTGTGCTCTTGTTTGTCAGGTGAAGATGACCCACTTCTGTTACTCAGACCTGTGTGAGCACACACTGGTGGAAAATCCGTCAGTTAAAAACCTTTTACCCCAGGTGGTAATAAAATCACCTATTTTACTGTGAAATCTACACAGCCAGAGCTGTTTTCATTGGGCTTTGTCCTGCTTCATAGACTTCTTGGAAATGTCAGTAACCAATAAAGATTCATGTAAGAGCTCTGCATGCATTACGAGCTTATTTACCAGAGGAAAGGATGTAAGATACACGGCCCTTTCCGGAGTCTGATGTCTAGTACTCTGAATGTGCATTAGATAGCCGACAATATTCAAAGCATAACAAAACATTTTTAAAATGTTTTCCAGTAGCCCTGTTTTTAAACAGAAAAAGGATCTGGAGTTAATTTGTCCTCATCAAATCAATATGCATTGAGCTGAAGCTGTTTAAGCAATTTGTGAATTTAAAATGACGACGTTGACATCAAATGTAAAGAGATTTCCATCAGCTAATTAAAGAATAATTAACTCCCAACTCAAACTGAAAACAAATAAAATGCATTCAATTCAGACCCTCCAATGAACAAGTCTTAATGCCGTTCAAGAAGCAATGGTTAAAACTAAAACTGAAAAAAATACCGATACAAATGGCACTTACAGTAAGTCAAAAGACCACGTGTCTATACATATTCAGATTTGTTGCGAGTCTTTATACACCTGAGATCCCCAACAACAAGTGGAAGTGCGAGCGCAAGACGGTTAAGCAATTTATGTCTGCGCCGAGTCTTTTTTTGTACCAATGGAGAAGAAGTGCATATAGTTCCTTCAAATAGTGATTAAGACATTTTGCTAGGTTTTGTTATGCAAAGAGGATCGAAATTGCCTGAGAACAGAAAAGAATTTTAATGAACATTTATTCAAACCCTCTCCATTTTTTTTTTGCATCAAATGGGTTAGAACAAAACCGGATATTTCTCAACTGAATTCATTTTAAGTGTTGCCTCCAGGCAGCT
The DNA here is from genome assembly GCA_015082035.1 of Chaenogobius annularis. Lineage (NCBI taxonomy): Eukaryota > Metazoa > Chordata > Actinopteri > Gobiiformes > Gobiidae > Chaenogobius > Chaenogobius annularis. The sequence goes on from BJKM01000254.1 coordinate 673,883, forward strand.
CATTACAATAAAGTGACAATTTCCTTTCCATTAAGAAAGGAGCAAAACAATGCTTATTCTTGTTTGTGATTTTGGCTAAATCCTATTGTGTAACTGCAGTTTTAAAAGCATACACTGTCCCAGTGCCCTAGTTTAAATGGTAAATGCACTCCTTTTCTTTCTCTCTCTGGTCTTCTTTTAAAAATAAAATAATCTTAAATGAGGAAAAAAATAAAAAGGTAAATGCAGTCATAACTTTGAGCTGTTAAAATGAAGCTATTCTTTTTGTGGGTTTTCCATTTTGGTCTGAATGCATATTGGTTATGACATGCTTTTGTTATAGTTAATTCTTGTTTTGTATGACTGGAGTGAATGGTATTATGAAATGTTTTTTAAGTTTATTTTAGTCCTTCATATTCTAGGCATGTTTGTTATTATAAGATGCATGGCCAACTGCTCATGTGATGACAATCAATAAAAGTAGAGCAAATTGTGTTTAAAATATAGGCTGCCATCTAAATCCTAATGTGCTCTCATCTACCTGTCTGTCCAGTCCACGCAGGGCCAGACAGTGTGCAGTCAACCAAACAAGAGGCTTACAGCAACAGCTTTCATCTGTTCTAAAACATCTCTTACATATGGCTGCACCTCCGGTAATCGCACACTTTCCCTTATGGAGAGATGTTTGCGTTACATTTTAGACATGCATGTGTGCGTATTCATCTGCATAATCAGAAAGAGTTTATTGCCATTGTCAATGAACAAAATTCACAAACATAGGAACTTGTCTCGGCCTTAAGGTGCAACATAGAACACTGAGCAATAATAAAACAACATATATTCAATCAAAAATGAAATAAGTGAGTGAAAGGTCTAATAACATCTTAGCCCCTTGACTGAACTGGCTGTTGACCAAGGGGGGTTTGCCTAGGGTCCTTAAGTTCCTCTAGTCATTTAATTAGGCCCGACCGCCACAAGCTGGCGAGAGGCCTATTAGTGTAAGGCCGTGCGAAGCACAGCTGCGAAAGTGCGCATGAAATCGAGCGCAAATCGCTCGCCCGCTTACAAACACTAACGCACTCCTCCACTCATATAAACATGTAATACAAAATTTTAACATTATACACAAAGTGTTATTGGCACACTCAAAATTAACAAAAGTGCCCGTCATTGACCAGGGACCTACACCATGACGCCGAAAATGTATAGTTTATGGTATTTGAAAAATAGGAAAAAAAAAATTCGCATTGGAATAATCTTTTCTTTCTTCCTTCTTCTTCTTCTCGTGACCAACCCCCCTATTTTTCACCCAGTGAACATTGACGAAAAGTCAAAAAAATTTGCACACCTCTAAAAATCGTGCCTCTCTACATTCTGGCTGTCTTCTTTATCTAAAATTCAAGAATTTGGCGCGCCAGCGCCCCCAAATGTACCAAAAATACATAGAGTGATGTATTTTTGGTTTACCCCCCCAAAAAAAACAAAAAACTGATCGTAGAATCATGAAATTTGGCGCAGGGGTAAACCAAATGTCGGCCATATTAGATCAAAATTTGCTAAGCATGACTCGGGAGTTTATCCAAAAGTCGTACTTTTACGAACTCCCAGGGCGTTGGCCTGAAAAAGCTGAAATTTGGTGAAAATGGTGTTGAGTGGGACATCAAAAGTTATCCTAATTATTTATATTATCTTTCTGTGTGGCAAAGCTGCAAACTTTAGCTAGAATTTCAGAAATTTCCCAAATTCTAAATTTGCTGCCGTCTGTGTATACAAAGTCCGAATCGTGTCAGATTTGAATCATTTGTTAAACCCTTCGCCTTAAACCTAATTTAAGTGAAACAAATTCATATGGTGCGATAGCGCTCCCTACAGAGTGAAATTAAATTTTATATGGGGAGCAAAATATTTAGTTTTTTGTTATTTTATGAAATTTGGCATAATATTCCATTTTGGCATCCCGATCAAAAAAGTCAATAAGACCCATGTCATATTTGGTACGCCGTAGCGATGACAGAAACCTCCAATGTTATTCCAAAGGGAAAATCACCAAATCTCTGAAATTTGACCATGCACTTTATACTTTGTCGAACTCTTCCTTGGGCGTTAGCCCGATTAACCTAAAATTTGGTGAGACTCATCTTCAGGAGTGGACCATCAAACGTTATCCAAATTTTTCTCTTAAAAATCACGGCCTTTGTGCGGCACAGCCGCAAACTTTTCCCGAAATAGATTTGAACACTGCCAGTGTGGGGGCCCATCTCACAACCTCAGGGACTGAGGACTATTCCAGATTTTAGCTCCATAAAACTGAAAAGCAGATTCCTCATTTTGGTCCTGGCTCTGGGCATCAATAGGAGGCCAGTTCCTGAGGTCCTCAGAGTCCGAGATGGTTCATATGGAATACACTGGGCTCAAATTGGGCAAGACTTTATTCACCCATTATCGCTACAAGATACTGATAAACAATGACGTAAATAAACATGTTTTAGCAGATGCTACATCAAATGCATTTATAATCAAGACTTATGCAAGTCCAACAAAACAGCAGGAGTGAGTGAAGCCCTCAATAGGATTCAGGTCTGGTGAAAATGTCTGTCTATAATCAGCGTGTAATAGGACTCATTGGTTCACATTATGTTGCTGAACCTACAGTATATATATTAATCGACCCAGTGTTATTCAGTGCAAGGCCTGGGTAACACTGGGGTTTGCTTAGTGAAATCCAAGTGGTGTTTTTTTCTCTTTTTTGTCAAACAGTCTAAAATAAATGTTTTCAACTTCTTCAACCAGTTTATAATTCCATGTAGCACAGAAATGAATTATTTTCGCAGATCATACGAAATATTTTTATGGCAATTGTAGTTCTATTAGTCGTTGCTCTTTTCCTGCCGCTTCCACATAAGGCAGTGCCACAAAGGACTAAACTGAACACACATCATTTCTTGCCAAACTGTATTAAACTTATCAACAATGGCCAAAGGAAATAACAGAAGACGGCTCACGTGGAAAGCCCTGTCACGTGCCTGGGGATCTCGTGGCACGCACCAACCAGACAACGGAAACTGCTGTCCTTCAAGCACAAAACACTCTGACCATCACAAATAACACAATTTATGATGATGAAATGAGGGGAGTGATGGCAAATGGCTTATTGAAGTTTTTTTTCCGAGTTGGCACTTGAAGCAAAGCTGTGTCATTATTTGTCTGTTTATTGCAAACGAATGAAAAATCAAGACTAAGGCGAGAAACCACATGCAAAACATTTTTTTTTTTGTCAGTTTGTTCTTTCAAACTTTCTCAAGGAACTAACAAAATTGTCCAATCTGCACCTAAATATGTTTTATTATTATATTTAATCAACTTGCATCTATAGGTTTGTATTAACTTCAAAGGCCGTTTTCTTAAAGTGCATTTTTCTCTCATATCGACATAACGATCAGCCCTTTTCTCTTCTGTGCATTATTTAGTAGATTTAAACCTGGATCCATCTATTTTTTTTCCCCTCACATTCATGTAATTAAAAAATACGTTTCAAATGGATATGCCTTCATTTAATTCAATGTCTCGCCTTAACAAAGACAAACTATGATATTGTGGTTACTGGGTGGAAGATGAGGAGAGTGCTTCAGTTTTCAACAGTCATTTTATACAAGCAGGAGACAAATTGAACCATCTGGGTTTTGTCCTTCTCTAGCTCATGGTTGAACCGCCAAAGGAGTGGAAGCATAACAACCCTAGCACAGGCTTGTTTTATTAATCACAGTCCATCCGCCAAAACTGGGCCATTTGTGCCACCATCATGTCAGCCACACAATTGAACAAAAGTTAGTAAACTGTAAGTTTTATTACCAGCCAGTAATAGAAAAGGATTTTTATAAATGTTTAATGTGTAAAAATAACTTCAGATTAGGATCAAGAAATGAATCATGTTCCCACAAAACATGGAAATATAACATATTTTCTGTAACACATATTTGTGTTGCCTGGAATGTTCCACAGTATATCTATCTTGCATTAAATCAATTACATGTTTTCATTGTAAAATAAACTCCTTGAAGCATATTTTTACTGTGTCCTGATATGTTCAATGCCGTACTGTGGAACATTTCAGGAAAAGCTGTAACAATTCCACGAAGACAAGTTTCTCCACTAGAAAAGTTACATAGTGCACCATCGTTAAACTAGACATTTTGGCTTTATTCCTGCCTTGTCACAGTAATGTTACACAGATTTTTGTATTTTCCTTATTGAGCAATAATGATGAACAAAATGTACTAGTTCTACAAGGGCTTATGACTTATGCAACGTTTCTGAGTTCACAAGGGCCATAGTTGTCTACAGCATGTAACAAGAGCTGAGTCAAGCTTGTCTTTTATGTGTCTACACATGTGAACGACAACACATGAGGTCCGCTGGAGATGGGTTTTTGAACAACACCACAGGCGCTTTAATCAATTACAAAGAGCAGACATACAGATACGCATTTGACTGTCTCAAGAACTGCATTTTCCCTTTATTCAGCTGATATGTAATTCGGCTCGGGAAGGTGCCAGCTGTGAGAACTAGACGGTCAACCCACATGATGCAGTATAAGGCTGTCTGTCACAAATTAGGTCTGTGTGTCGCCCTATTTTAATGCCAACAAGTGCAGGTGTAGCAGGTCAAATGAACCCCTCCTCAGACTAAACCTGGGTATAGTTTGGCCCAGGCCAGGCCACACTGTTGTGTCCTTATGATTTACGTCAATGAAAAGTTGCATTTTCATGAAAAAAACACAACCCAAGACTTAATTGACTTTTGTCTTTTTTTTCCTCTTCTTTTTTTCCTTCTCTCTGTTTCGTGTAAATAGTAATAATTTTAAAAATGCTGCATGTTGGGTTGCCATTTTTTATAGGCTTTAAGCTAGTTGGCGCATTAAATGTTTCAAACTTTACATATCTGTGTCCTAAGTTAAAACTGTATTCTATTGATTATTCACAAATAAAAAAAATATGAATATAAATATATATATTTTGCTTCTCAAGTCATTAGCCAAGAATTTAGGTTACCAGATGCTACAATTAAAATCAGTTTGTAATAAACCCTCAATATATGGCATCCCAGGTTCAGGAAACTACAGTTTTTAAACCAATAGGAGCACAGACTACAGCTAATGTACCTGACAGGACTGAATGTATATCACTCAAGACTATTGATACTGTAATAATGCTAAAAAAAAAAAAAAAAAAAAACCTCAAATCAATATATCTTTTGATGGTCAAAACTCAAAATGTGGCCGTTAAACAGAAAGTTGAAACCACTTTTCACTTAGATTATAGTCTCCTTCTTATCACCAGCTACATATCTTTTTGACCTATTTCAGAGACAAAGGACATGCCTTACCAAATACAGGGCAAATTAGTGGTAAATTAAATGACTACTCTAATTTGATTATTGGAAGTCGCCAGTTCTATAGCATCAAATTCTGTCTACTCTAAGATAACTCAAGTGACCATTTTATTGGTTTACAAGATCCTGTGCTTGAAAGGACCACTATGGTGTAGATAACATTGTATCCTAGGAGTATTAAAAGTGCTGTGTAATAATCTAATATTCTAATAAAAGCATTATTTACTGCCTGTATTAAAACATAGTAAGGGGTTCATTATGTCAGCCATGTGCGCCGGTAAATGGAAAAAGGACATATAGGCTACAGAGGCGCACAGAAAAGTAGGTCAGTGTGCTGCAGTATGCAACAGGCAAACAGCAGCAGTGTCTGGAGTATGTGGTGTGTAATAACTGGGTGACAGCTACTAAACAGGACGTGGATATCATATAGGCCTATAGGCTGAGAAGAAATAAACAGCTACATGGCAAAAGTGTAACATAGCCTTGGTTATAACGACTTGAATTAAAAATATTAACATGAGACTTGACAAGGTTAAACAGAATTATGAAGAATATTTACTAGTTCAAAATAAGGCAATATATCGTCCAATGGGATAAGTAAAAATGAACTAATTGGCAAAGAAGTTGGCTTGAAATAAGAAATACTGTGTTGAAACAAGGCATACAAATTTTTGAGATAATTAGTTATCGAGTTGCATCAAGTAAATATTTTGTTTCTGTTCAAAACTTCTGAAAGACTAAAATCCCTAATTCAAGTCATTTGAACTAAACTAGATCTTAATTTTTGAAGTGAATAAACAAAGGCAGACAAGTGAACATACTGTAGCTGATCAAGTCTGTCTTTTTGGTGACCAATGATGTCTAGTGTATAGAAACTGTCCTGTGCCATTGTTTACCACAAGGCTTACTGTAATTGCTTTAGCTAATCAGGTAAATTGGTTGAACTGCATCTGGTGCAGGACTGCTTTGCTTTGACCTTTAACCCATTCAATACGCATTCTTTTTGGCTCTTACGGTGGCTCTTCTGACCAGCTTACTTGATGTAAAGAAGATGGAAAACAGAATTCACTTGTTTTTCTTTTTTTTTTTTCACAAAATGTATGTCTTGATTGATTGGGTTGTGTTTGATCAATGCTGTATGTTATGCCAGTTTGGGGCAAATTTTAAGTGCCCTATTCAGTGCCACTTTTGCCCAACATGTTGTAGCTGCAATTCAGACTGTTTCCACTTTCACACGGTCTCATAACTATACTGAAAGTGGGAGTTAAGGCGCTGTGTCCGATTTACCATCTTAAAGATGTGAAAAATCAAAGCAAGCTCATTTTAAACAATTTGCAGACAGCGCACCAGCGTTAATTCCTGATTTGCGGCCGATAATAACATTTTATAATTGGAGGCAGACACCACACAGCGGTCTTATTTTGACCCTAAGAGCAGCTTTTACATTTAATTGAAACTGCCTAAAATTGCATGGACAAAAATTGGTACATCCACTTAAATAGCTTTTGCACACCAAATACCATGTCGAGTGCAAAATACCTGCAATTAAATTTGGTCACTCCATCAATATCCATGTAATTACAGGCAGTGCTCTTTCTTGAAGATCTTTAACGTGACAGTCACGACTCTGCAGTTAAGGGATGCCTCAACAGCTCACATGTCAGCCGAGACTTCTGTAAATCACTTCGACATGTGCTCTCTACTTTTTCAAATTGCATTACTCCTTTGACATCATTTCTTTCATCGCTGGTACAAAGGCTCCATTCTTCACATAGGTGGAAAGTGCTTTGGAGTGTTTACTCACAAGAAGTGGGCCAACACAGCATTTTATAACCTCGGATTGGGCTAAAAATATTGATGAGTGCAGTAATGGCTGTATTTTCAATCTTTAACTGGGATGATGTGGCCTGCATAAAATGATTAAAGACAAAGTGCTGCGTCGTATCCACTGACCTCAATATTAAGCAGCGCTACAGACAAACAAGAGCTATAAAAATATATATTAAAAGTGATATTTCTAAGTTGATCCATTTAGACGATGCCTTATCGTATCATCTGGATCAGAAAGAGTCTATTCTAACTTCATTTCAAAACCAAAAACAGAAATAGTATTGTAATTATGAAGTCCACCCCGCCCATTTATTTCCTTTTTTCATTATGTTATTTTGTTCATTGTTGTGTTATTGTAAAATATACACACATTTTAAGTTAGGCCTCATTATTGGTAATTTGATCAACTAAAGAGCAAATTGTGAATGACTATAAATGACGTCAAGTGTGTTTAGAGTATGACGCAGCGCAAGAATTAGGACACGCGTTTGAATTGCAGGGCTGTGTGCAGGTGAGTGCTTGATTAAACTCACGGGCGACACAGCTGAAGAGCGTATTCACTATACGAACTAACTTCTGCGGGCAGCTGAGTGAGGGGGGAGGCCTGTGTTGACGTGGCTGCTGCAGAAAATGTCACCTCTTAAAATTTTGACCCACATTCTGGAGACAAAGAAGAGGCAGGTGCTCTACTGCTGCAATCCCAACACTGGTCTATTTTATCCAGCTGGATGAGCAGGACTAATAGAAAAAAATTCAATTCTTCTCAGGTGAAGGTGCTTAGAGAGGCACTGACACTGTCTCTGAAGTATTTTGTGGTTTATAAAGCCCTCAGGGAAAATTTTGTTCCAAGTGTGCCAGTTTCATACACAAAAGGGCTACAGCACCTGTTTAACTGAACATTTTCTTGTTGATTTCAAAAAGACAAGTTTTAGCAATCAACAAACTTTCTTGAAACAGTTTTGTAAGTTTAACACAGATCACAAAATGCTGTAAAGCATTTAAAACTGAAGTCTAACTTTTGACACATTTATCCTTGCACCTAAGAATAAAATGTTTCATCACAAACTTTGTGTATTTACGCCCTGAATGCGCTAGCTAGCTTACATGATGGTAGAATAGGCCTGCATAACATTTCCACCCTTTTTACAGCATGTGATTTATAATTTTTTTACTCCAATAAACCACTTGACACGTCACTCTTTGTGCAAAGAGATGCACATCTGCACCGTTTGCATATTACCATGTTGTAACAAGCCCTCCACCGGTCGACAGATTTTTTGGGTCTGTTGCCGCCGACCTTCTCCATTGTAAATTAAATGGCCATATGAAATGACTCAAGGGGGTTGCTGCTTTAGAAAAGCATTATCTGTAGAAATTATTCAAATTCTGTTCTGACAGGTAGGCTGTGGAGACACTGGTGAGGAGGCAGATCTTATGTTGTGTTCTCTTGTGGACAGGGTGGAGGGACTGCAGGATAGGGGTGACATGACCCTCCTGGCACACTACAGCAGGCTCCTGTCAGGGATCCCAACAGGGCGCTGCAATAGTCTAACTCCGAGGAGACAAAGGCATGGACCAGCTTCTCAGCATCACTGAGGGATAGGAAGGGGCAGAGTTTGGAAACAGAGGTAACGAATCGTCACATGAGAGGTGGGAGTCAAACATGTCCCTGAGGATTGTCACTGAGCTGGAAATAGAGATGGTGTGGCCTGGAAATGAAATTGTTGTGATGGAGATCATTCTGGAGTTGATGTGTACAGCAAATAAGAATGGCTTCTGTTTTTGAGTTGTTAAAATGAAGGACATTTTCTGTCATCTGTAATCTGTAAACATTTATCTCCACCAGGCAGGCAGTGAGAAGGAAGATGTGGTAGAATGTGGTAGTTGTCGAGGATGTGGCATCAGTTCACAGGTAGAGCTGAGTATGATCAGCATAGCAATGGAAGGAGATGCTATTCTTGTCAATGAGGTTGTCCAAGGGGAGCTTTTAGTTGGTAAAAACGATGGGACCAAGAACTGAGCCTTGAGCGATTGGATGATGGTGTGGTCCACTGCCCCCAGAGCCACATTGGAGTTGTTAAAATGTACTAGGTAAAAACAGATCTGGATAACATTGGATATACTTTTTACCCCTGCACCAGTTGAACTGAATGGTGACGATGCAAATGAGTTAAAGGTTTTCCTACTTTTACATCAATTATTTCTCCCTGTTTCTCCCTTTTCAAAATAACATGAAATATATGCCTGTAAATGCACATGTGTATTTAAAAATCACCCTGCTCTTGCACCGTGATTTCAGGGACTAAAGGTGTAAATTAGCAGTTATGCTATGACCTGGCACCAGCATCTTTCTTTTGACTTTGGTTTTGGGAATGTATTGCTGTGCAATGTCCCTGTACAAATAAAAGCATGCTGTACCATTTGAGCCTGGTTTGTATGCTGCATTAGAATTAGTAGAGCTGCTGCTGATGCTGCTGCTTCTTCTGCTTCTGCTGCTGTTCTTCTTGCTAATTGTGTGAAGCAACTATGGTCTTCTTAGCTCGTTATTTATGGCCTTCCCTGCAGTGGCAAATTTAATTTATCAATGCCTGTTTAATTGCAGTTGTTTTCATTGTGCTGTTGGGGCCATTCTCGACTGTGTGGATCTGCAGGCTTCAGCACTATTGCCTAAACTATAGGAGGAAATTGGTTAGTTTCTCTTGTAATGGTTCAATGTCAATTTAAAGTTTCACATTTTCATTGTCATAACCATAACTAAGAAATGGTAGCCGTGCAGAAGGACACGTCACTAAAATGTAATGAAATCTAAACACCATACACAACTTTATGTCCCCCTAAAACATAAACACAAGCATGATCCTCTGCTCATCTGCTGTACATGATGTCCTGTTCACACGGTGCAGCTACCACAGTGTGTACATGCTGGAGCGGCCTATAGGAGGCACTGTTGCCTTCTGAGACAGAAGTGGACAATTTATGCAGTCACACTTTAGTGTCCATAAAGATGCATTCCCATAATAGTACATTTATACAGTGAGAGTGCTGGGCAGACTCATGCTTTGGTAAGAACTCTATTTGCACTTTCTATGTGATCAGTATTAGTCAAAGCAAGACAGTGTTAGGTTTGAGTCAGAGACTGTGTTTTTCTGTCTGATCCAGTGTCAGTTTTTGCTAAATATAACAATAAATTTGCATCGGAACAAATAAATAAATAATTGAATCTGTGGCGTAGGGTCATGCAGCCGGAAGAGACAGTTAAGAGCTCAACATTGTTCTGGGTATCCTACACAAAGCCCTAAAGTAAAGTACACATTTAGATGAAGTTGAGGCCAGGCCGGGCTTTTCTGTGCAGAGTTTGGACGTTTCTCCTCGAGTCTGGGTGGGTTTTCTCCGAGTGCTCCAGTTTCCCCCATCAACACAAAATATGCAGAAATCCTCCAACGAAGGTTGTGACCAAGCTAAGCTCAGGATCTGGAGCTGGGGTCCCCAGGCGTGCACGGGTGGGTCAAATGCAGAGGACAAATTTCCCTACGGGGACAATAAAGGCTAATCTAATCTATGTACTATGATTTGTTTCTTAAATTCTTCAAAGTGTTATGTGAGCAAAGAACAAAGAAAATCAGGATAGTGCAAAGAAAAAGAAAACATACATAAAACACATGTAACAGAGCAGCACCAACAAAGGGGACATTGTTCATATCGACAAACTGATCCGTAAAGCTAGCCACGTGCTCGGCTGTAAACTAGAGTCGTTAGTCACAGTGAGGGGCGTGAGGTCACTGGACAAACTGCTCTCCACCATGACCACTCATGCAGTGACCTGCTCACCCACTCCACCAGACTATAGAGAAGCAGAGGAGCTCATTCTCCAAAAAAACCCCTACAGCTCTGCTCCGACAGTGAGTGATGCAGGAGTACATTCTCCCTGCCTTAGGGAAGCATGAAAAAAGATTTAATTCATAGTAATTACTCAACTAATACCTAACCCTAACCTTAATTAAGTAGTTACTTAGCATGAATCATGCTTAATAAACTATGTGTTCAATATGAATTAAGTCTTCAGTGTTCATGCTTTGCACTGTATCCCTCATCTTATTTTATATTTATATATATATGTATATATATCAACCACAACGAAAAGCCTGTGGTTGACGTGGCGATACCAACTGATGGCAACATCAGGAAAAAGGAAAAGGGCTCAGAGAAGAGCTTGAGAAGGCATGGAAGGTGAAGGCAAAAGTGGTGCCCGTGGTCATCGGAGCACTCGGGCCAGTGACCCCCAAACTGGAGGAGTGGCTACAACAGATCCCTGGAAAAACATCAGAGCTCTCAGTCCAGAAAAGTGCAGAGCAGGAACAGCAAAGACACTGCGCAGAACCCTCAAGCTCCCAGGCCTCTGGTAGAGGACCCGAGCTTAGAAAAAGGGATGAGACCACCATCGGAGGGTGAGAAGGGAATTTTTGTTGTTTTTCCAGGGATCTGTTGTAGCCACTCCACCAGTTTGGGGGTCACTGGCCCGAGTGCTCCGTATATGTATATGTATGTGAGCTACTGTATGTGCTTTTTTTTTCCTGATGAATGGGAAGAAGTTTGCTCCGTGACTTCCAACACAAATTAACATTTTGTTGGTTCTTAATATGTATCTTGTAGATAATGCTACAGATAATAGCAGTGCAATAAAATATTTACAATTAATCTTTCATGTCATTCCTTTTAGATTTTGAAAATCTTATATTTTGAAAATCTTATATTTGTGTTAGAACTGCTTTAGATTTATGTTTTATCTTCTCACTTATTCCCTTCCTATCTCACCCCACTTGAGTAAAAACACAAACCTTTCCTACTTGTGAGTCTTATTGAGTTTAAACTTTAAAAAATAATATTGTGACTTTGCTGGAAATTTTTCTTGACTGTTTGGTTCAATCTCTCTTGAAAAACATTTTATAATTGTTGCTGTAATCCACTGTATATTGAATACTAACCCAAAAATACACTGTCAATGACATGTTCTACAATCACAAAGCAGGTCACTCATGTGACGTTAAATTGCGTAAATTGTCCATAGGCAAGACAAATTATAGAGCACAAAGTAATTCAAAGTGCATACAAAAAACTCTCAATAAAAACATACATAGTCATTATAAAATGTGGTTTGAAAGAGAAGTGCGGATAGACTCATTTTAGTCATTTTTGCAGTTTTTTATAATATATGTTTTAGTGTTTAACACCCTGTTTAATTTGAAGCCTGCTATGCATTTGTTGATGGGTGTGGCAAGAATACTCTGAAACATGTCCAAAAGGTTACAGCAACTGAACAAATCTAAATCAGCAAAAGCGACACTGGTAAGCCCACCTCCAGATCTTGAACTTGGCTTGGTCACAACCTTTGCTGGAGGATTTTAACTGCTGCATGTTCTGTGTTGGTGAAGGAAACGGGACCACCCAGAGGAAAATCATCCAGAAACGGGGAGAAACATGCAAACTCCGCACAGAAAGGCCCGGTCGGGCCATTTTAAGTGATGTAGATCTTTTGCAATGTGGACCAGTGGCATCACAACATTTGGGGGAAAAAAATGTGCTTTTGATGTTTGTTGACCTGATGGATCCCCTACAAGAGTCAGAAAAAAAGTAGGTCAAAAGAAAATAGGTCAAAGCGGACCCCATGTGATTTGAGTTAGAGAATACCTGAGGTCAGATCTGAGCTGGACTGGGGCCTGTGTTTTGGTCCACATTCAGTAAATGGCAAAGTTAAAGGGCAATCTATTTGGGAAGAAAGAAGACATACTGGTACAAATGTGAATGTCCTCAGCGACAGTGAGTTTCTGCCTTAAATGCTGGTCACTTTGAGCTGCTGGAACAAGAATCTGAGGGGAGCTTGAGAATTGTGACTCAACAGAATACATGAGTGACGTGATGGAGGTTACAGGTTTAATAGAGGAAATAAATGAGGAGGTCGTGTGGAAGAAAGGAACAGGAAGTACCGAAGTAGTTTTACTGATGGAATTAATTCAGAGCAACCAGTGAGGTCTTTGAAGTACTTTCCAAGGATCTTTTTGACATAGGGTTTATTTCGTGATAGAAAATGTGTGTAATGTATTTCAGCCGGTATAGTAACGCACAATACTTTTCTTCATGATTTTTTGCTTCCTGTGGACAAAAATGTGATGATTTTGGTGAGGTACTTTTACTTTGTGTTGATATCATTGTTAACATGTTTTTCCTTTAATGTCTCCAGATATCCAACTCTTCATGGAGGTGTAATTTTACATTTGTTTACATATGACACCATATTTTTAGTTTATATATTTGACAGTCTAACAGTACCTTTACTTGAGCATACATTTTGGTTACTATTCCGACTGTGAGTAACAAACATATTATGTTTGTTTTTTTCAGCTACTTAGTATTGAACTGTGACATTTTGTTGATCGTAACCAGTAATAATGATTTAGAATGGCTTAGTAATAAAAACTGCTTGATTGACTTCCTGTTTAAAACTGAAGAACTGATAAGCCCAGCCTCCTCATAGTGACAGTTCTTCATAACCGACAGCATTTTCTGGCCCAGAGGCTTTATTAGGGCTATCATACCCAATTTTAGGGTAAATTGGGTATGATAGAGAAGGGAGGACATGCATGTCGTAGTCAGGATTCTAACTCATGACGCTGCGGCCGGATGGACGCGGAGCCTTAACCACTCGACCACTGGGCAGCACAGGAGGCTTAATTTTTCAAATAATCTCAGCTAAATACAATGATGGGGGCAGGTGGTAGGGGGAACAAAAATTCTGAACACTCGAGTGTCAGTAGAACAATACAGGATTATCACACATCACACATGTATGAATCAATCAAACATTATTTGAGGACACTAATGATGAGGAAACACTTTTTAAACTATGTTAAAAGCTCATACAAATTGATTTTAAATAATCTGTTCCCTTTAAATTATTCAAATTTTTGTAGTTACTAAAAGGTTTCTCCAGATATGATTTAGCATTATTTAGTAGCATGTGTAACCTCTATGTTCTAAAGTTTTGGATGGCAAACTCTTGAGGAACGTTGAAAACATCAGCCAAACAAGTCGGTGTAATCCCTCATTCGTCCAGGAGTGTTCCATTGTAGAAAAAGATTCAGTTGTAGTCATCTGGATTTCTAAAACAGAGTCCAGATGACTACAACTGAATCTTTTTCTACAATCAGCCAAACAAGTATCCGACCATAAAACCCAACATGACCCAGTATAGAAACTCTTTTCATGCACTGTCTCATAGTGGAACCAACTACCAGCTGGGGAAGTTTATATGGAGGACCCTGAGAGCCACGTTAACGGCTTTTATTAAAAGTAAAATAATATTTAATAAATAAAGTAAAAATAAATAAAATAAATACGTTTTTTAAGACAATTTAATACATTGCAAATGCTCTAATTAAAAACATTTTAAAAATGGTGATTTCATCAAGGTAATTGGAGCAGCTAATCAAAAGGATTTGTGAATGCAAATTTGTTTAAAATTTGTTTTACGAAATCTACTTTTAAAACTCCTTTCCTAAAGTATTTGTTCAATGATTTATTAAATGTTCCACTTCTTTAAAGGATTTATAAAATCATGTTTTAAATGTTGCTTTGATTAAAATAATAACGTAAATTGCCTTTTTTTTTAACCATTTTTAATGTATTAAATAGTCTTTTAAACTACGTCACACAGAGGTGACAGATATCCATAAAGAACCCTCTCATAAATGTCCTCTTAACGCCCTGTGTGTCTTTAAAGTCTAAGGAGGCAAGGGTGGATCTGGTTTCTTTCCTGGTGTTTGATTATTATAATTTTGTTCAGCTCAAGTTCTATGTAAGTTTCCTTGTGTCTCATGTGGTTAATTATTATCATTTTGACATTAAATTTTTGTAACGTTATATTTTGTTGACCTCTTTTATGGGCCTCTTTGTCAATGGGCAATAATTTAATTTGTATTTTATTTAAACCTTTTTTGTCCCATTTGCCTTACTGTTTGGGCCAGGCAGACTCTATCAGACAGACTTATTAAAGCTTTGCTCCATTTAACGTGGCACTCAGGGTCCTCCATAGTTTTTACCACCTATAAAAGTCGGCTTGCAAAATCATAACATCACGCACTCTCTCTTCCCTCGTGGGCGTGATATCTATTTTGAGTTTGCCGATTAATCAACCAGAACCAGAACCAGTATTTCTTATTTTTGTGGTCTTGCCTTTGAAAATACCTTGCGATGTTTTGTCCTTATAAATTCATCTTCAACTTCTAATTATAAATCATATGTTCTATCCAGACAGTAATTTTTTGGACCACTACTTTGTTTTTCTATTTGTGATATTATTATAAAAGTTTTGGAAACTCTACTCACATCTAAAAAGGGCTCTGCATCTCTGATAATCATTTATAAAAATGTGTCAGTGGATGTTCTATGCCTTTCCTTGTACGGCGTTTCTCTTTTCTCTTTTCTTTGGCCAAATGTGGATCTTCTCACAACCATCTCCGACAGGCTGTTAGATTTGTGTGTTCAGATGGGGCTTTTATATAGCAGCCGACATCGCACATGAAGAAATCTTACATAAATAATTCTCATTATCGCAGTGCTTCTTCACACTCACAGTGTCTGTCTTTCTGTCTGTCCACTCCTCAAGAGGCTTCAAGAGCGCAGAGAGCGCAGAGAATCTGTAGATCATCAGCTACATTCCCCAGCCTCATTAAAATGGTCATATTCTTTTTTGTTAATTTTTTTCAGCACAATTGAATGACAAATGTGTTACTCATCGGCTCCACAGACAAGCTAACAGGTTGGGAATGGGATTTGAAAAGACGGGTTCAGGGTTTTTCACATGACGCACTTGCACCAAATGGACGAGAACTATGACTAAATCTGTTCATTTCAAGGGAAGCTATTGCAAGATCGGGCTGGAAAAGAGTAGATCATATTATATTATGGAGGCATAGTCAAGTTTAGACATCTTAAAGTGCTTAACCTTTCAAAATATACATAATTAACACATGTTTCCAATAAATACAAAGAATAAAGAAGTATGACAAAAACCAATAAGTTAGTCATCAGCAATATTAAAATGATGAGTCTTTAATTTTTCAAAACTGATTTTCTGGAAGGAAGCTTTACAATTGGGAGCCACAGAAAAAGAATTAGCCTTTACAATGTTTGGTTGAGGGATTGACGGGGCTCATAAGAAGTTTGCAGGTCCGTCAAACACGTTGGACCTCAACCGTTTAGAGCAGACCTGGGCATTTGTGGCCCAGGTAAGCTCGATGCCTCGATTCGAATATGGCCCTCAAAAGAAAAATAACTGCCCACCCCTGGTTTAGAGATTTGTTGAGCAATAGAAGAATTTTGAAAGTAATTCAATGAGGGACTGGTCGCCAGTGTAACATTCCGAGGTGGCACTGGGGTGATATGTTGTCTTTTTGTGTTTGTTTTATTGGTCCAGTAGTCAGCACTGGTGCCGTCACAGCAGTGATCAGAGGAAGAAATTACTCAAGTAAGAGACATTGTAAGTAATTGTAACAGTTTGAATGTAAAATATACAATTTGAAAATACTGTAATTGGAAGGACAAAATCTGAAGGAGAGATACAAGAAACACCCATGTTCAAGTAATTTAATATTTTCAAAACTAAGACTACTGATACTAAAATTGCAAAAAATCTCTATATTATTCAATAAATAAGTACTCCCACTTTGCATTGATAGTATGAGTGAATAAAATTAGAGTCAGCTATTGTAAAAGTAGCAGCAAGTACACTTCAAACCTTTAATTTACTACTTGAGCTACATTCATTTTGAGTAAAGTGATGCAGATTATAAGTAATTGTTTCTGTATTCTAGATTGTTATAATTGCCATCTATGCTGGATAATTGAATGTAAATTCATGTTCAGAATCAGAATCAGAATCAGAAAGAGTTTATTGCCATTGTCAATGAACAAAATTCACAAACATAGGAACTTGTCTCGGCCTTAAGGTGCAACATAAAACACTGCGCAATAATAAAAACACATTATTGTTCAATCAAAAAAGGGCATGCATTTAGAAAACAATTTAAAATTACTATACAATAAATATAAAAATAGCATTTCTATGTACACAAGAGTTATAGTTAGATTTACAGTTTGAGTGCAGAAAGTGACAGTGCAGTGAGTTGTTGTAATATTGCAGTTAAAGTGACAGGTGTTTAGAAGTGTTCATGAGTCCAACAGCAGAGGGAAAGAAACTATTTTGTGGCGGGAGGTTCTGGTCCGGATGGACCATATATCGCTCTGGTTGTTTTGCGCTCCCGTCACTTTTGCAGTTTCCATGCACTTCCTGTTCTCGTTTGACACCTCTTAAGCGCCTTCTTCTGTCCTCACTGTCTCGTGCGGCAGCTGATCCATCATCTCCGCCTCACACGCTGGGTCCCGGGGCAGGCGGACATGACACGTGCTTCTCACCTTTTCACCACCACCACTTAAACTGTCATGCATGAGATGCGGATGTCTGCCACTGCTAAAGGTCAGCATAACATGGTTTACTGCGTTGTTCAGTCTCAAGCCCGGACAAAATGTAAAGGTTTGTGTTAGCAAATGTGTTTGATTTGAAGTCACAACTAAATTATTTTATTGATTGATTTGATTTGGAGTCAATAATGTTTTATGGTGCTTCTGTGACACTTTTCTGGTCAGGGTCTGCTACTTTCTTGTCTCCACCGAGATGTTTCTTTTAGTGAGAACAAACTCTCTTGTTAAATCTGGACATTTAAAACAACTGGACATTAAAAACAACCATCTATTTGTTGCATTATCAATCTCACTCCAAAAAGTAATGTTTGTGATGAATGACTCTTGTTGCACTATTTTTACCTAATCATTTATCAGTTTGATGATATCATGATACTTTCAGCTCTATTTTAGGATCAGAAACTACTGTAGAGGTCAAATCATGTCTGAAATGTAATTAGAAAAAAATACTATATAAAATATAAACTACATACATAACTATATGTTATAATAACTATATACATATTTTTCACTAGAGGTATTCTACTATTGAACAGATACAATTGCTTACTATCTTATCTAATGTAGGTGAGACGAGACACAATTCCCACAACTCTGTAGCACTACAACTTCTCTTGAGTGTGTAAACCACAGCACTTAACCTTTTTTGTCCATACCAAATATAAAAAATCTCAAAAGATTATTTCTAAGGATGCACAATGTTGTGACAATTTTATCTTGACGATATCTTGTCCCATCCCGATAATCATCCGCTGTTGTTTGAGCACTGTCACTCCTTAACATTATGCACCACCTTAGCACCTTCGGCTCTATGAACTGCCGCCAGCCGAAGATGATGCCGTTTTTTGATCTGACAGAATGAGGCATGCTCCCAAAATATTCCTAAAAGAAAACAGCACAGGCAGCCTCCACAGGGCTGTGTACTTTCCCTCTGCTCTTCTCCCTGTACACAAACTGGCTGCACCTCCAGCCACGACCCGTAAAACTAATCAAGTTTGCGGACGACACCACCCTCATCGGGCTCATCTCGGGACGGGGATGAGTCCTCTACAGGGGGAGGTGACAGGCTGGTGTCCTGGTGCAGCGTAACAATCTGGAGTTCAACGCCCAGAAGACAGTGGAGATGATCGTGGACTTCAGGAAAGCCACAGCCCCCAGCCCCCCCTCATCATGACAGACTCCTCCCATACCCACCGTGACTCCTTCCGCTTCCTGGGCACCACCATCACCAGACCTCAAGTGGGAGCCCTCCATAGCTCCCTCATCAAGAAGTGCCCAGCAAGGATGTACTTTCTGCGGCAGCTGAGGAAAGGCCAAGCTGCCAGTGCAATGATGGTGCAGTTCTACACGGCCATCATTGAGTCCATCCTCACCTCCTCCATCACCGTGTGGTACGCTGGGAGCCACAGCCAGGGACAAACAGAGACTACAGCGCATTGTGCGCTTCTGCTGAGAAGGTGATCGGCTGCAGACTTCGTTCCATCTCTGCAGGACCTGTACGTCTTCCAGGCTCTGGACGAGCAGGTCGGATCACAGCTGACCCTTCTCACCCTGGACATGGTCGTATTTGAAACCACTCCCCTTCAGGCAGGAGGCTACGGTCCATCCGGACCAGAACCTCCCGCCACAAGAATAGTTTCTTTCCCTCTGCCGTTGGACTCATGAACACTTCAAAAACACCTGTCCACTTTAACTGCAGTATTCCAATCCACTCACTGCACTGTCACTTTCTGCACTACAACTGTAAACATTAACTGTAAATCCTTGTGTACATAGTAATGCCTATTTTTATTTTTATGTATAGTAATTTTAAATTGTTCCTAATGCATTTTGCCCTTTTTGAAGGCCCTTTGAATTATATGTTGTTTTTATTATTGACTCAGTGTTTTATGTTGCACCTTAAGGCCGAGAACAAGTTCCTATGTTTGTGAATTTTGTTCATTGACAATGGCAATAAACTCTTTTCTGATTCTGATTCTGATTCTTCTTTCTGAGCTGACCACATTTTCTACACTGTAAACTGATGCAAATGGCAAAAAAATTCAAGAGCATTAAACGTATCTATTTTGCATTTTTTCAGTTACAGGGTTTTTATGGCTTGTCCTGTTTTTAAACTAATGTTTGAACAATAAAGAAAAAAGTAGTATACCCTTCACCATGAAGTTATAGTGCAGCATTAAGGGTGTTCAAAAACTACACATAGAAGTAGTAATAGAAAGAGTTTAGGAGAGATTTAGCTATCTGATCTGAGTGTTGGTTTCTGTAAGATTTTATGTCAGCTAAACAGAGGAAATCCTGTACAGAAGGCAAGGACTGAAACATTAGAAAAGTGAGAAAAAGCAGCAGATGATATCTTGAGACTTGGCAAGTCTCAAGACCAAGGATTGTGTGTGGTTGAGTTGATCTCTTTGTTCTCAGTCTGTATCTTCACCACCAGTACATTTTAGTAGTCTAAAATATATTCACAGATCCATTCCTATGCAATGGTTCTCAAATCTATAAGTACTATCAGCAGAAAAATATATATCACAAGAGCCAAAACCAGGTGTACTTAGGAGTTCACAAGATTTGAATGAGGACTAGCCCAAAGGAAGGACAATTATGAACTCAGGCGGATTGACTTAAATAATGTTGGAATTCTTGTAGGACCCAACTCACATTTGGTGTAAAAAAAAAAAAGTGGGGCCACCACAGTTTGAGAACCGCCATTTC
Source organism: Chaenogobius annularis (assembly GCA_015082035.1). NCBI lineage: Eukaryota > Metazoa > Chordata > Actinopteri > Gobiiformes > Gobiidae > Chaenogobius > Chaenogobius annularis. The sequence goes on from BJKM01000254.1 coordinate 694,325, forward strand.
AAGGGTTTTTTCAAGACAAATGCGGTGAATTAATAGGCAGAAGATTATGTTTTAGAAATTCAGCCTGAAGGAAGATCAAATAGAACACAATAGACGTGTTGAGAGGATGTGAATGTCCATGCGATGTGATTTGATTCAGGTTCAGTTTACTTTTATTGTCTCCTATTGTCTCCTTGTCTTATAAAATCTGCAATGAACCACATTCAACACTGGGCCAAAGCCTCACATTTACATCTAAACTCAAAGAAGAGAAGCATCAGCAGAGGGTCAATCTAGAAGACGACCCCTGCAGCACGACCGACCTCCACAGCCCTGCTCAGCTATGATAGGCTCGGCCTATCACCGGCCGCTTATTTGTTTTAAACTCAGCCCTCTGATACTTCATACAGATTTGGCTCGTTATATTTGACGTTCTGCACAGACTCTCTCCTCCAAGTAGATGGTCTTCAATGGACCAAAGTGAGTGAGAGGGCACCAGGGCACAGCTCGAGGGGACTGAGATTCCATACAGATGAACTACATTTGGACAGCGCTTTCTGTCAAAGGCACTAATTATTGGAAAAGCCTACTCTGATAATAAGAACATTTCTAACACTGTCCACTTTCAACTTACACCTAACTATGGATGAAGGAAAACTAGGTGTGTGAACACTGTGAACTGGCCTGTTATTTCTGTGTTATGGTCTGTTTTGTCAATAATTACTTTTCTTATTTTATTTACTATGCACTTTACATTTCAAGAAAAAAAATCTAGAAAGTCGTATAGGGTATATAAGTTATGCAGGACATGATAACAAAAATACATAATACACGAACAATGTACAAGTCACACAAGCACAGTCGACAGAATTGTTTTATATACCTGTTGTTTCTCAAGGATATTGTATTATTGACTAGCTGTGTGGCACGTTGTGGAGTCAGGTCATGGAAGAGCCTTCAAATGTCTGTGGAGGACAATAATTGGAGCTTCCTTTGACCTGGACCAGGTCAGCAGCAGCAGCAGCAGCAGCAGCAGCAGCAGATCCATAATGAAGATCCTTCATTATGGTACTAGATGTGGGAACTGCTGTCTGATCACCAATTGCTACTTTCTTTCTTGTAATAATACCAGGCTATGAGGAGACAGGTACAATATGTAATTTGGTGTTAGCCACTTTCAATCAAAATATATTGTTTGTGTGTAGTGGTTTTAATGTGAATCTAGCCAAAGCACATAATTGGGAACCACTGTAGAGCAAAAATCAATGTTGATAATGCATTTGAGTTAGTTTTAACATGTAACAAAAACATTTCAATAAAGAAATTCAAAGTAAAAAAGATGAAGAAAAACCATGGATAACCAAGGGCCTGAAAAATGCATGTACAAAAAATAATACATTATACAAACAATTTATAAATTACAGAACCAATTTGGCTAAGCTAAAATACAAAGTATAATGTGAATTTAAGTTGAATAGAATACTCAAAAACTACACAACAAAAATATCCATTCAAACATATTTTTTCTATGGAACAAACCAATTTATAATCCAGACAAGATAGTCAAGGGATTCAATGGTTATTTTGTGAGCATTAAAGAAAAGCTTTCCGAGAATTGGAACAGATCAAATGAATGCTATGGACAACATACCAAGAAATTCAAGGTCAATGTTTCTAAACAAGGTAGAAACAAAAGAGGTTATTGACAATTTATCCAAAATAAATAGCTACTGACTTAAGATAAGATAAGATGGCCAAAGTTATCCCACTTTACAAATCAGGAGATAGCTAATTATTTTCTAACTATGGACAGGTGTCCTTATTCAGGCAGTTCTCAAAAATAGTTGAGAAACTGTTTTTGTGCAATTTAATATATTATCAGATTTCCAGAGAGCACAGTTAAACATCACTGGCTGTTACGGAATTAACTGTGGAAATAACTAGTCGCATGGATGAGCGTAAGCGTGTGGTTGGAGTTTTTGTTAATTTAAAAAGGCGTTTGATACAATTAACCACAATATATTGTTTTTTAAGATGGAGAGGTATGGCATTAAAGGAGTTGTCTTGGATTGGTTAAAAAGCTATGTGGGAGGTACAGATGGGGGACTGCAGATCATTACCATTGTGTGTTTGTGCTGTGTGTGTGCAAAGGAGACCCATGATGTGTGTTAGGGCAGATGAAGACTGGGAACAGCGATTTGGTACCGTCCGAGCTTATGACAGCAGTGTTTTGACGGCTAGACTCCTTCTTTAGATAAACTTAATCTCCAGCTTCAAATGAACAAAATGAACCAGCACCTCTTGTGTCCCCATGCATGTCATTTTCGAAATGACAAAACATTAACATGAATACAAAACCCCATCCTAGTTCACCTCACAAGCAGTTGTGAATAAATGAGCAATAGTACGGATCTAAACGCATGGCTCCTTCTCTCCTCCCGGAGCGCAGATCACCTGCTGCCTCATCTCTGAAAACTCTACACGCAAGGTGCAGAGTTTTCGTACCCAACAGCACAATCCCACATCAAGTTATACATGATATTGCTATTGCATTGGATAATCGTCAACAACTGTATTGTCTTGTATTGTCTGGATGCTATTGTGTTTGCTACAAATGCAAAAAAGTGGTTTGCAGATTACCTCACAAATTGAGCTCAAGCTGTTTCTGCTGAATGTTTTCAGAGTGTTTATATTTCAACAAAGGTGTTCATCAAGGGTCCGTCCTTGGGCCACTTTTATTTACAATTTATATCAACTCCATTGGTCAAAATCTAAAACACAATAGCATCCACATGTATGCAGATGATGCCATTCTATATGCTAGGTGCAAAATATTCAAGTGAACGTTCATTCAATCTAACAAAACTGTGTTAATCTAAAATGATTCCTTAATTCAAATAGAACTGTAAAAATGTATGCTGTTCTCCAAAAGGCACTCTAGTGACTCAAAAAATGTATCTAATCTTTCGCTTGATGGTAATATGAGTGTAGTACCCTATTATAAATACTTGGGCATCTGGATTCATGATAAACTCTCTTTCAACAAACACAAGAGCTGACAAATATTTTTTAAAGCCAGATTGTCATTCTTCTTTAGAAACAAAAAGTGTATTCCCTTAATTGTAGGAAACAGCTAATCCAAGTTATTATTATTATATTATTACATTGTATTTATATAGCGCTTCAAATCACCTTCAAATCACTCAAAGCACTTTACGAGCTACATTTCTCTCAGTTTTGGATTATGGTGATGGTATATGTGTGCATGCTACAGCAAGTCTCAAAACCTTCATTCATTCAAGGTTCATTACATACAATGTTGTTGTTGCTGTTGTTGTTGTTGTTGTTGTTGTTGTTGCGGCTGTTGCTGTTGTTGTTGTTGTTGTTGTTGTTGTTGTTGTTGTAGTAGTTGTTGTTGCACCTTGCAGAACACCTGCTTTTGAAAATCAAATCAGTCACTGCTCTTTACTGGATGCATAAACCATGATTGATGATTGGCTGATGAGTGATGAGGACAGTGACAGTGAGTGGAGTCAGGGACAGAGAATTAAAGGGCCCCTTGCAGCAGTGAGGTAACAGTAGATGAGTCAGGGACAAACAAATCAATGCAGTTTTTTCCTTTGGCATAAAATTCCGCTCAATTTAGGAAACAGTGAAGTGGACTGTATGTGAATGATGTGACAAGTCAATTCATGGGGATCGAAAAAAAACACTATAGATTGTTTTTTTTTTTCTATTAAGAATGAGACATTTGCCTTTTTAATGTTTTTAACTATTCTTGGTAGAACCCAACTGATCAGAGAAAATCATTTTTACTTTATTAAATTTGTGATCACTGATTCCACAGAAAGATTTGTTTATAAACCTGATGACCCCTTGGCACAGGTTCTCTTACCATTCGAGCGTCGTCGGCTTTGCAACCTCCATCGCCCAAAGACAGGAGAATGATTAAAATAAACACACCTTGCAATTAACTTTAGCAAATTAACCAAATTAACAAGTTGTACCCTATCCCAAAAATCCAATCCAACTTGCCCCGACCCAAGCGCGTGCATGTACTGTCCAACTCGTACCAGAATCCTTCCCTGCATGTCGACCCAAGCCTGAGCAATCAAAGAAAGTTACATTGGATAAACAGTTTAATGTAACTCCGGTTACAAGTTAGACAGAATAAGCTACCAAGCACTTGTTACACTGACCCACATTATCTCCCTTGCTTCTTCTCCTCTTTCAAGGCATTAGAATGTCTCTCTATTTCAGCACATCTTCTCTCTTTTCCTTTGCTCTCTTCTCTTCTTTAAGCTCTGTGCTGGCCTTGCATACCCTCACGGTGTGTGTTTGGCAACCATATGTACAGCTACAGTCAAAAAGTTATATTAAATGAGCAGTTTCTCCAAGCCTGCATTGTGAACCTACACTAGCTGATTGAGTATAACCAAATTTGCCAGGAGAATTCAAATATGTAAAACTAAAACTATGTTAAAGATAATGATGTTGATCGGTAGATTTTGATAGAGGCAAAAGACAGGAAAGTTTGTGCCCCATCTATGTGTTGACTTTGCAGATTTTGACCCCTGACCCAACAAACAAACAAACAAACAAACAAACCATCATGGTCATGGTCTGTCGCTCTGCAGGTGCAAGGAGACACACTCCTGAGCAGCCTGACTCCTGACACTCTACAACAGCATGTGTCAAACTCAAGGCTGGCCGCAGAAATTGACCGCCTGTACATTTTGAAGGCAGTGCGCCTGGGCGCCTCGAACACGCGGCCAAAAAATAAATTCTCCGCAGCAGACGTGCGGCCGAGGCGGCCGAGGCGGCCACCGCACATGCGCAGTGGGGTAGTTGTGTCTTATGGCAGTTCAGGTTAAGGGAATGGCTTTGGTGTATTTACGTTACAAAGTCCAAAAACCGAGGCGATCGGCTCGGCGGTTTGTGTGGGTCCCGCAGATACTTTAGAGGTGAACAGAGTTTAGTGAATATCATTATTTCCTCCAAGAGCTGCATCTGGCTGATTTTTATATAGCTCCGAGGGGGTTTGCTTTGGTCCTTCTTCCGGGTAGTGCGTACGTACGTCACTGTCTTACGTATGCGTATGTTTGTCACTGGAGAGCAATCTCTGATTGGTTGCTGTGCTGCGTCTGCCGCAAAAAATTTCAGCTTTGTCCAACTTTTCTGCAGCGGCCGCTCAGCCGCACAATTTGCACCGCAAAAACGCAGGATTCGCAGGTCGCGCGTCCACATAGACTTTGAATGTAAATTGGCCACTTTGCCGGTGCGGTCTGAACCCGGCTTTATTTCCTGTCAAATGAATCATTCCAGGAAGCATCAGGCTCAGTTTGTACTCACAACCCACAAGTAAAAAAATACCCAAAATCAAAATTTTTAAATGAACAAGACTGCAGATTTGTGCAACAGTGTCCACAGAGAACTACTACAAGGCTATTACAAGGCTGTTGAAGAAAGTTGTAAAGAGCGGTACATAGGGGAGACTAAACAGCCACTGCACAAGAGGCTTTATCAGCACAGAAGACACGCTAGTTCAGGACCCCAAAGCACTGTACATCTTCATCTCAAAGCCACAAACCTCTCTATTGAAGACAGTGAAAACGTTTTGTTTTTCTAAAACAAAGTCCAGATGACTACAACTGAACTTTTTCTACAATGGAACACTACTGGACGAATGAGGGATTACACCGACATTACAAGGCTATAAAGCTATTTATTTCTTATAGTTTTTATAGTTTTATTTTTTTACATTATGTTTGGCCCGCGACCCAAAATAAGTTTGACACCCCTGCTCTACAGCTTGAGACTGGAAAATAAGTTATGGGCAACACAAAGCAGTCCACACTATACAAAATGACAGGACAAGTGCTCTGAACGCACTGGACAACAAATACAGAAGGAAAGTGCGTGTTTCAGGTTTGTTTACTGTGTGGACCTGTATTTTTCCTTTTAACAGAACAACAACAAATCACTGTCTTAGTTGATAACCTGCTAGCATACACACACAACTAATAACTAAACAGTTTAGTTTTCAGTGTAAACCAGCGTAGGCCTGCATTCTAAAAGCTGGAACTGTTCCATAAATTAGCGGCAATGCATTTTGAGAGATGCAAACGTTGCAAAGCATGAAAAACCAGGGCTGGTTTGGCGACTTCAACAACCCAACCAAACGAGAAAAGGTTGGTTGGAGAACACCAGAGTCTCATTAGAAAACAGTACATTGTGTAGTACCATTTTGAGTAGTTTATTTAAGTAGTGAACCAAAATTAGCATAAATGCTGATATCCACATATTCTAACATTTAACGCTACAAATCGCACCACAAATATAGTGGACCACAACTCTACCTCAAGTTGATGCTAATTCTTTACCTGGAATGTTCAAAAGTATGGTATTACAATGCATTTTGCATTTATTCAACTGATTTTTTTTCCCATAGTTCGTGCAGTCACTAATTCCCTGCATAAATAAGCATTATAAAAGCTGTAGGTTAACGAGAAGACTCTCACACAGCCTGACGACGAGCCACGCACCAGTCTCTCAGATGAAGACTGTATTAAGTCGAGGTGCACTTTATTGTCTGTAGGGGAATTTGTCCTCTGCATTTGATCCATCCTTCATTTCCTCAGGAGCATCTCCTCAGGAGCAGTGGCCGCTGCAATGCAGCGCACACAGGGACCCATCTCAAGATCTTTGTGCTAGGCTTGGTCAGGACTACTTTCGCTGGAGGATTTTACCTATTGTACATGTTTTGTGTTGATCCAATACAATACAATTCAACTTTATTTGTATAGGACATTTTACCAACACAGTCTCCAAAGTGCTGCACAGAGTACAAAGCAAGCTCAAGTAAAATATGTAAAAAAAATAAAATAATAAAAGACGGTCAGAGGACCACACAATTCTCATGCCGGGTTAAATGCCAGTGAATAAACATGCAAACTCCACACAGAAATACCCTGTCTGGACCAAGAGTCGATCGCGTGACCTTCTTGCTGTGAAGCGAGAGGGCTGGCCACTCTGCCACCGTGCTGGCCACTCTGCCACCGTGCTGGCCACTCTGCCACCGTGCTGGCCACTCTGCCACCGTGCTGGCCACTCTGCCACCGTGCTGGCCACTCTGCCACCGTGCTGCCCACACTGCCACTGTGTCACAAGTGTACCAGGACTGTACCAGTCCATGTCCAGGCCAAAGAGCTCATGCACCTATAAACGAATCAATAATCTTATAAAATATGCTTTTTGTAAATAACACTTTGTTTTCAATCTGTAACAGTTGTTTTGCAGAACAAATACACTAAGTATTTTCTTAATAGCAGTCATCACATTTAGCTTTATTTCAACGTTTCAAGTCTGAATTTAGTCTATAAAACAACATGTCCAAAATAGAGTAAATTGAGCCAATCATGTCAGAGATTGTGCTCCGGGCGACAACACGTGTCACCATCTGTCCTGGACAAGTCTCACAAAATGTGTTTGTTTATTCACGTGGTCCAGTATAACACTAGTTATTACCGTCAACTCATCTCCTCCAATCTCAACAAAGAACACTGCAGAACAGAGCTGTTAAAACAGGGCATTTCTGACAGTCATCGCAGGCCATAAGAATGGCCGGAAATTAAGTTGAAAAATAGGCCATGTGAGTCCATAAATGTTTTGTAAAGGCTGAAATAGTGTGTGTAGTGTGTCATGAACAATATTAACCCTCTCAAACTCCCTTATACCGCTGTCATTGTGAACATGCAACCTGGCACAGACATCGTTAGTATTAATTTAATCTCTTCTACATGCGGGGCACGTAACCCTAACCTTAACAGTTGAGTGGTGTTAACCAAACAACAAGCCATGTACCTGACCCTAATAGAACGATAATGGAAAAACTCACCTTTTTCTGTTAATTTAGAGTTGGGAGCACACTTTTGATCAAAGTCAGAGACCCAGGTCAATTAGCCCATCTGATTCAGTGATGCTTTGTACAAAGGAATAGGAAACTTCACTGATGAGCCTCAAAGCTGGGCTTGCTTTTTTCAAACCGTGTAAGTATGTATTTAAATCTATCTAATGTTAGTTGATCTTGGCTCTTACAAACCATTTGGCACAATGGTAATAATCGTATACATGAATTTCCGGGCACATGCACAGCTTTAGAACAACTTCTTTAGACAACAAAGTGAAACTAGGATCAACCGCCAAACCTCAGTCTATCAGAGCCGATGCTTACGGCTCTTAATTCTGGGTTGGCGAAAGATCAAATCGGCTACTGTATAGTTTATTTTTTGTCATATACTTTACAATATGTAAACAGAGTACAGTGGTCTAATTTTGTCACAAAGACAGGATCTACAGGGGAAACGAAATTTACTCATTTACAAGAAAAAAAGTCGGCTTGCTAAGCTTTTAGTAATCCTTGGGGACAATTCTCAACGCTTGATGTCTTATTTTGACACATGAACATGAAGACTCCACAGAAATCATTTACCAAGGATCATACTCACTACAACCTGTCAAGGTGCGATTTGTATTCTTGCACTTGTCTGTTGTAACTTCGTGCTCAGTGAAAGAACAGGCGACTCCTTCTGTGCCTTTCAGAGTGACCTTGAGCTGAGGCAGAGCATCAGGCAGCACACATTCACAGCTGAGCAAATGGGTCTGCCTCCGTCAAGGAAGTAACCACATTTAAGGGGGTGTAACTTACAAACACATGATCAGTTTCTGCTTTAAAGTTCCATGAGATAAATAAAACAGTGACGTAAAATGTAGAAAGTTTCTCCGACAATTTGAGCTCTTAAATATGAATGACGTGTGACGCAGAGACATCACAGATGACAATCTGACCATGAGGGCGAGCAAATGCAGGACACGTGCAATCGAAATGATGACATTATAACATGGTTAAAAGCTAACAGAGTATAATTTTTTTTTTTAATTGTTTACCTTGGTGGAGTTAAAATTCCATCACATATAAAGACCTGGAAGACATTTTCCACCACCTGATAAAAAAATATTATCAAACTCCTGGGAAGGTCATAAATAAAAAATAAAGCTATGACCCACATATTTTCAGTCAAGCCAACCATTCTGGGAAGAATTTTGTGTTTGTAGTCCCAACACACAAATAAAAAAAATGAAAAAACTCTCATTACAAATCCCTAAATCTCGTTTGTTATCAAAATTAGCTTCAGGTTTGAAAAAGCAATTATCAAAACCAAATAAATGCTCAATCTACTGTTTTTCAGTCCAAACCTCCTAGCAAATCATTCATATATATATATATATATATATATATATATATATATATATATATATATATATATATATATATATATATATATATATATATATATATATATATATATATATATATATATATATATATAAATAAATATATTATTATACTATATATGATATATATATATTTTTTTTTTAATAAATAAACAGGATTTGAAATCGGATTTTTCTCTGTGCAGAGCGGATTTCCAAGTAAAAACAACAGAAGCCAAAACTCCAGCCGATTGTTTATATTCCAAAGGGTTCAGGAAAAGCTTCAGTTTGAATTGGGAGAAATTTTAGTCAGGTGATAAAGGTACGATCAGCCCGAATGATAAGGGGTCTTAACCTATGTTGTCATTTAAAGCCTGCGTCTTCCATTCAATCACATGATCTGATTCATCTGAAAGGCCCTCATTATGCAGAGTGTGTCCTGACTCAGGTGGAAAAACACTTATATAACACGCTTTCATTTTATCTTTGTTACATAAAGGAATCGAATATTTTTGGGAAGTTGAGAGGTTTGTGAAGTGGTGTGATGTTAATTATCACATGTTGAGTGCAAGTAAAAGAAAATAAACTGTGTTCAACCCTCAGATGTGCGTCCGCAGCACTCATCCTTGCAGAGTATTGATGAGGAGGCCACTATGCATCAGTCTTAATACATCATGTAACTACACCTTACGGCCAATTGTGTTACTTCCTCATGAATGTTTCTCCTAATGTATTATGCATGTATGGCTTGTGCATTGTACTGCACTGCAATGATGAAATGTCCCCCTTGTGGGACAGTAAAGGTGATCTTGATCTTTCTGTTGTTTTTAATTTAGGTCAAAATATCTGGCTTCCCGCTGTGACTTTCATTCTGGTCTAGAGTGTTCCTGCTGGTCGAGAGTGTTCCTGCAAAGTAATAAAGCTTAGTGAAAAATCCTTTGGACAGAACCACGTTGCTTGTGCTTGCTGCTGTGGCTCCTCTTTATTGCAGATGATCACATCCGCGCTCAGAAGACATTCAGCTAAAGTTCTGGCGTCAATAAACAGCCGCGGCTCGGGCCTGATTGTATTAGTGTGTGGGGATCAATAGCCTCTGGGAAGCCGCTGGACTTCTGTGTAATCACTACAGAACATAATGAGTGACATGTGTAGCTTATTGCTCATTTAAGAGGAGCTTCTGTGACCTCATTTCTATGCCTCAGCTCTGACGTGCAATTTGATTAAAGTTGCTATATAGTTTCTATGGTGAGTGAGATGCAATAACACCAAACTGACGTCTCATTGTGAAGCATTTCTGTAACTAAGCTGTGTGTCTGTGTTTTTATGCACATAATTATTCCCAAGATGCTGCTCGAGACAGCCTTATTAGCTTTGCTTAGGCGTTGGTCATCACATCACATGAAGCAATGCACAACGAACTTATGGTCCCTGCTGTTGAAACACACACATTCAATAGGCCCAGTTATGTAAGCGAACTTGCTAAGTTAGTTAAGTTCATGCACATTATTCACGCTCTACAAAGTGACGAGCACAATACGGCAGGATGCTCTTGCGTAATGGTCAAATCGACTGCTCTAGCAATTTGCTCTTAAGCTGTGCTGTTTCTCTTTAGTGAGTCAATTAACAAATGCTTGTAAATCAATTGATAAAATGTGATCATGCGAATGCACAAATCTTTATCCACTTTGTAAAATGCAGGAAAATGTTTGTGAAATTAAATATGTTTTTTTTTACACTGGTTCAAAATCAATAGTGATAGTGATCTGAATATTTTAAAGTTACGTCACAGAGAAAGAATAATAGCTGCACTAATGATATGAGTTAAGAAACACATGAATTAATAGACTGATACCAAAATAGCAGTTTTTTTTATAAAATTGTAATACGTTTTTGAAATGCATTGTTTATATTTTAGCTTGTCTGCACATATACTTGATTTGTGATCAGTTCAGCTTCTCTACGCCAAGGTAAAATGTATTGAAAATGTGTTTAATACATTTTAGTACAACATCATATCTGATTTTACAATACTTAAGGGCTGGGCGATCTGGGTTTTTTTTTTCATCATATTGATCGATCTTGATTTACGATTCGGTTTTATTTGGTCTTTTCAAAAAACAAAGTAAAATGGCTTTTAGTAATGATTTCATGAACATAAACTATACAGACTTTTAATTTGTGCCAATTAACACAAAGGATAATCAAATGTCTTCCTCCTCGGTGCTTTTAACTGTTTTGCGCTGGCAGAGGATCGACTGTGGACTCTCGATTCAAAAACCCCTCCCAAATATTTGACGATTTCACATGACTCAATCTCGATCTGTCAATTTTTGTATTAATTGCCCAGCCTTACAATACTTTGCGTGATATTATTTGGTATCGGATCGTAACATAAACTTCTGGTATCAGCCATTATTGCACTTAGATGGAACCGTATTTTCTTCATCAATATCTAAACTCTCCACAAAAAGGCAGAAACAGGAGATAAGTGGCGTCTGGCTTTCCTCAGCAGCTGTGACTTCCTTGTGTCTTGGCTGACTTCTCTCTGTGTCGGGACAAGGGTTTACCTGCTCTGATCCTGACCAGCCGCGTCTAAATGAACCCTTTGTGTCCCCTTCCTCCTGCCGTCTCATAACATCTTCAGGTTACACAGGCCACTCTTGAACTTTGCTCTGGGAAATTGCATCTACAACCCTGAACAGACCCAGATGACCCACGCACACAGTGGGCTTTGTGGATGTGTTATTCAAGACTCCATTTCTCTTATAGCGTCTGAGGATTAGTGCAAACTAATGGTGTTGTGTGGTGAAGATCTACGCTGTGGTTTATGGAGACTGGATTTCGATCTAGGGATCAAGTTTAATTTGCGATGCTGCTCATGTGATGGCTCGAGTCATATTTCAGATAAAGCTGGCTAATTTGATTAGTTGTGGAAAACACTGCAGTATCACAAATATGAAATCAGATCAAGCTTGTTCTCTGCTTTTGCAGGTCATCTGAGCTCTCTGTCTGCATTGGTAGAAAAGGTGATCGCTCATTCTAATATCCTCACAGATAAATAATCCTTCAATGGACGTTTGAGTCATGCACTAAAAAGGATAAATGTTAACCATGTTCAAATGTTTTATGTCAGCTTTTTCCACTTAATCATTGCATGTTGATCCAGAACAACTGATTCAGTTCATTCAATTTAAAATATATACATTAATCTAACATACCATATATTTAAATAGGGTGATTGCAACGAGGCAGTTTCCATCAGTCAGACCCATGGCAGCTGTGGCTACATATTTAGCTTATTTGAATGGGAACATAATCAATAATTGTTATAAATAAATTCATTCGTTATCAATTTAGCCCCCCCCCCCGCCTGTATTAAACAATATTGGCCAAAAGAGTGTTTTGATATTAGCAATATCTGGCCAAACAAAGACAGACTGACTTTAATATTACTGAATTCATAAATATAAACATATTTGTTTTAAAGAAACCACTTTATATTTGTGAGTTGACACATTTTCAGTTTTAATTTATCACCTGTAAGACCTGATTTAAAGGGGAGGAATCAGGTTTTTCTATTTGTATAACAGAGTGTGTGTGTGTGTGTGCGTGTGTGTGTGTGTGTGCGTGTGTGTGTGTGTGCGGGTGTGTGTGGGTGTGTGTGGGTGTGTGTGGGTGTGTGTGTGTGTGTAGGTGTGTGTGTGTGTGTGTGTGTAGGTGTGTGTGTGTGTGTGTAGGTGTGGGGGGTAAGTTGCTGACACATTGCAGGCTATCTATAGTGCCAGTGCTCCTTAAGTATTATTGAACAACACGGGGAGGTACACATAAACTCTCCATACCCCTGTTCCTGCCCCAAGAGTAATGAGATTAGGAGGTGCGCTGCTAAAGATAGTTCCTTCTTCCAAAAATAAACCCACACAAGGAGAACACAGAAAGGAAAACAAGCTGGAAGGTGTTGAGGACAGTAAAACAGTCTTTTGGAAAACTGAGGAGACGCTTGTGTCCTACTTTAACACTCTAAAGACACTCTGAGGAGCAGAGACAGTATATTTAGCTCGTGCAAGTGCTGTAGGGAGCATCTTTACAATTAAAGGGGATTTGCGCATCTGTTCTCAGTAACTTTCTGCTTTGAGAAACATAGTCACACCACAGAAGTTTTGATTCTTAACACTGAGTAGTAGATTTTGGTTTTTTGGAATTCCATGTTATTCAACTATTGTCTACTTCTGATGCAGACTTTTCCCTGTTATAAACCGATAATGGTCAAAGTAATGTGAGTTGTGATTTGTTCTCAGTAGAATAAATAGTTACCAAAAAAGCTCTCAACTAATAACTTGTTTAAAGACATAGTGTGGCCAATTTATTGAACTTACTTATTGTACTCAGTTTTACCACTGTTTTTGTCATAGTAGTTGCACCGATATTACTATTGATTTCAAATTGATCTATTGATTTCTTTTATTTTTGTCTTGGATTTATACTGAATTGTGATTTTAAATATTTTCACTATTGTAAAGCACTTTGAGAACTCTTCTCCCTGCAGGCAGGTGTGTTTGTGATCAGTCAAAAGCGTTAAAGCTGATTATCTGGATGAAAAACGGGGTGAAAATGAATTTTTTTCTGAGTGCATGTGTGTGCATTTTTGTGTGTGGAACGATTATTGCCCACATCACACTTTAAATATTTATGAGCGGCTGTTCTGTCGCTTTTATTGTGTGTAGGCTGGAAGCACTGAACATCAAGTTAAAACACAGCCTCAAAGAAAGAGAGACAAAGAGAAAATGCATGAGGTTTAAAAGGTTAGGCTTGTGTATGTAAGTGTGTATAGTTTAAATCTGTACTGTGTAACTTTCTGTATATGAGGCAGAGAATATGTAGAGACAGAAAACAATGTTATGAGCTACTTCATGGTTAAAATGACTAATTACTGGGGTTAATAGCCGCACGAAACAAAAGCAGACCCAAATGAATTAAGGTGAAATCAAAATTTTCACTTAACAGTTGAAAGGAGTTAAAACCAGTTTGGGTATTTCTTAAATAATAGTAAATCACCAGTTGTATTGGCCCCTGCCCTCCATATCTGAGATCACATTATCAAACTTGACCTATTAAAATGTAGGGTAAGTATACATTTTAGTTAGTTAGTTAGTTTCGGCCCTGTTTGAGTCAAAATGTGTTCTTTCTTTGGTCCTGCTCCTGGTTTAGTCCTGGTCCAGTCCAGATTTAGTTCTGCTTTTGCTCCAGTTAATTCACAATTTTGATGTGGTGAGTTTACAAGTGTGAACGCAACCGTAAACAATATTCTGTATTCTAAATGATTTTATTAAATCTGAAAGTCATGCTACAGTACAGAGGCAGTAAGTGATTTAGTAAGTTATTCACATAGCAACTGCATACAGAAAACAGATCTTGAGATTACTTACTGGTCAGATGTGCCAAATGTATGTAAAGATGCAGTAGCAAAAACAATATACAAGTTAACAAACAAAAAAGCTTTGGAATAACCCGAGAAGCTGCTGTTTCGTTACTGGTAAATACATTTATCACACTAGTGTCAGGATATGTTTAGACGAACGCTGAATTTAGTATTCAGCATCTTAACGTTTCCATTGGTTTAACCCGACGACAGGAACTGGAACTTCTCTGAGGTGTCACAAGAACATTATCCAGAGCTGGCAGTCTTTTTTGCATTTAAGCTGATCTGAATGTGCATGAATTCTTGATCTGGCAGCACATCAAGTTTAAAATGATGCATTACTGTTTTACAGTCCATCCTCACAGTAACAGATGGCACAAGATACAAGAGCGACATATTGTAAATGATTGCAACGTGCAATATGGCTGTTCAGTGCCATGATATGGATATTTTTACTATGTTGCTTTTTGACACAGTAATTTCAGTATTGTAGTGATTTTGTTAAAAATTTGCGCTGATCATTGGTCAACAGTAATTCAAATACATTTCTTAATTTTCTTCTGAATTTGATGTTTACATTTTTGTTTGCTCAGAGCTGGGAATTGAACTCAAAACCTTTAACCAGCATGTCATCATGAAAGTTCAGAAAAATAGCCCTTAAAACCTTATGGAACATACACTGCTCTCAAATGTGGTGAAGTAAAATTAAAACATATTCACTATAAATAAATAAATAAGTAAAGCACAGATGCCTAAAGTACAGTACTTTCACATGTGTACTTTGTACTTTCCGCCACTGTTTGCGTTATATTGTGCAGCCGTGTGTTACATCTGTAGGTGTCTCATTTTGACAGAGGAGAACCTTCCAGAAGCTGCCCGGATCATCAGAACATCAGAACAGGAGACGGTGGATGCATGGTGCTCGGGTCTCACTCTCTGTGGGTTATGGAGGGCAGGGTGATTCTCTGGAATGCCTCGCGCTGGTATTTGTTACATCATTTAACAAGGAACCCACTGTGAGGGTTTGCCGCTGTGCTCTGCTCTGGGCTAAAGAAGAAAAATGGGGAAAAATCACTCAGCAGCACATCTGCACCAGAGCCCGGGACTTTATGAAATGCACTTTTGTCCCCCAAAGCACCAGCAGTTTTAAGTTGTTTGGATGTGCTCATTACTTTTGTTATGACCCCAGAGTATGGACGATATTGACAAAAATGAATTTCTTGATTTTTTGGAGTGTTCTAATTGTCAGATTATATTATGACAGTCAATCCAATGGAACTGTGTTCGAAAATGTCTTAGTTGAGGTTTAATTATCAGACTAATGTGAAATGTCAGTCAAATTAATCACAAAAGTTCAGAAATATCACCTAATGCCCTTATTTTATATCATTTTGTTACCTTTTTATTTTTAATAACTTCTTTTTTGCAGCATTTTACTTTTAATGATATACTCAATATTCAAATTTTGCATGTTTTCAAAACAACATTCTAAATTTTGATATATTGCCCACCTCTACCAGAGAGGTGATGAAAATGGCCCTTTTAGGATAAGTTAAGTTGATTGATTGGTTCATTAGCTAATTGATTGTGCAGGGAAAGCCCATTAGAATCTATTGCAAACCCAGGGACATTAGCAAAGGCACAAGCTGAAGCACAAACCACTCACATCTGCTCAATGTCACTTTTTTTTGACCCATTTGTTTGACCCGATGGTCTCAACGTAATCTATGAGCAACACAAGCTTAACTAAACTGTGCCATAGGAATACAAAACATGTATATATCTGTCAGGCCTTTTTGTTGAAGTCCCTGGTGGGCCTTTTGGTCATTTGTGATTCGTCTACACATACTGGTTTACTTTGCATCGTGATTCTGGTTTTGTTTTGGATTCTCTTGTCTTGGATGCATGAATCTATTGAAGATAAAAATGTTGATGTATTATACTTTATGTACGTCACAATCCTCAACACAACATTTAGGAAGATAAGAGCAGAAGAGTTGGTGAAATTGTCTGTTGTCAGCTAATGTTTTTGGGGAATCGTTCTACTGAAGTAACTGTTTTACATTCGTTTGCAGAAATGGTGTCCTTTGGTTTTTTTTGGTCAGAGTTAAAATTAGTTTTGTCTTCACACGGGATTCACAAGTAGCTACAGTCAAAGCATTTAACTGTAGTTATATAAATCTTGTTTGTTGGAAGTATCAACTTTATTGACAATTTGTATACACATTTTCCATTTAAGGCGATTTCCAGGCTGTACGGCTCAAAGTGTCTCATCAAGGACAAAGTAAACAAGTGAAAGAAGCTGAAGGAAAGAAAAAAAATATGTGCTGAACGTCTGTTTCATCTCAGGTCATTGGGTGCATAGATTCTATGGACTGAAGGGCAAACACCCAAATGCAGTTCACTATAATAACTGTTTCTGTAAGTCAAAGAATTCCTTCATCATAGCAAACCTCAATTAATTTTCTGTTATACCTTTTGTCAGACCTTAAATCTTAGGTCGGTGCAAAACTTTGCTCTTTCCAGGTTATAATTTTACCCAGGGATTGTCCATTTCATCCATGTGACCCGACTGTTTGTTCAGCATAACTATGAAAGTAATTATTTTAAAGGTGTGTTTTCTGAGAAACGGACGAACACGCTGCCTTTTCTAACCCAATTTGCATTAAACACTGACTCCAGCCTTGGACTTTGAAATGTTTTGCTGTGGACCCAATTTAAATGCAATCAACAAGCTTCAACCCAAGAAATGCAGGCATGCCTGTAATTATTATTGATTATTGCTTGTTTCAATGGAACAAAGACACTACCTGTTTGTGCTTGGACCTCTGCTTTGTTGTGCCGCTTTGAAATTAATGAGGAGGTAAACTCAGGGAGAGAGAAGGGGTCACAGAGTCTCAGGAAACCTGCGTTGGATGCTATTTATATAGGTCAGAAATATTCAGCCAAATTTAGCAGATTCCTCCCATTGTTCTGAGGGATCCATCCACTACGGCTTGTTAGAAAGCAAGGTCCTGCAAAGAGCAAAGTGCTTTGAAAGGCTTGAAATGACATTGTGCACAGACAAAGGGCTCAACACTTGCCGGTAATTGGTTGGACATATTTCTGCACATTTTGTGTGAACACTAATTGAGCTGATTACAAAATAAATGTGTGTTTTAGAAGGCCCAATTAGACAAAGACTGTTGAAAGAACTTTGCATAGGATTGTCAGAAAAAGCTTCTTCAAATCAGTAGAATGCAGTTTATAATCAGAGGTGTAAAGTACAAAACTAAGTACTAAGTACTGTACTTAAGGAAAATGTTGCGGTATCTGTACTTTATTTTAAGTACATTTTATATCAGATACTTTCTATATGACTTCACTACATTTGAGAGCAGGTACTGTATCTTACTACTGCACTACATAGTTTGACTGGACTGGAAAGTCACTGCAGGAGCTCCAGGCTGTTGTGTGCGCGCCGCCATCTCCTTTGATAGATTCAGTCACTTTCTTCGACCAAAACTCAACACATACGTGAAGAATACATGAAATACTTTTTTACGACTGATACTTTGATACTTTGATACTTTTACTTAAGTAGATTTTTTTGTGATTCTATGTGGGTATTTTTCCCCCCTGCATCTGTTCATTTACCTAAGTAACAAAAGTGGGTACTTTTTCTTCCAGTGTTTATAATGATATATTTTAGTGAGGAAAACATGCCCCAAACTATGATGAAGACACCTCGAAAAGCAGCTATTACATAAAACACTTTTCATGTGGTAATGAGGAGAGAGAATACAAACTCGGTGCCCACACTCTGACCCTGCCAACAGTGTTTCCCTAAACTAAAAGCCACATTAGAGATGCTGTGTTACACAACCAACACAGACACATTCAAAGATTTTCTCTTGAAAATGCGCATTTCGAATTTTTGTGAATAAGCGAGAATGGCAGCCAGTAACTGCACTTGTTTTTCTGAATTTGTGAGAGGCTATTGACATTCAGAAGTGCTGTATTTAAAACATTCACCTTCCCATTGAGACCGGATTTTCTACTTTGCCGTTTCCGTTTACTATTGTTTGTTAGTGGATTCAAAATGTACCGAGGAACAAAATATAATGAAAATATACTACAAAACTGCATCCGCAAACTGACTGTACAATTGTTTCAAAGAAAATCTCGACTGAAAACGCACTTCTTTGCACTGGCTTTGCACTGGCTTTGACATAAATATATGCATAGCTTTATCATTTAACATTGTTCTAGTGATTTTATCTTTGGCTGTTATTGTTCGTTTTTGTTTTTTCTTCAGCATTTTAGGGCAGAAATGCAAATAAATCTCAACCTTGACCCTAACCTGTTCAATACATTTGTCTTTGTTGTACTATGATATTTGAGCTATAGATTGTCGGTGTAAGTTCCTTTTATACTAACTAATTCATTGTTTCATCATGCTATTCATTTATTGTAGCTCATTTTTGTGAAAAGCAAGATTATCATGCTTTAGGATTGCTGTGTCAGTGGCATAAAGTAGTTTCATTATTCTTGTGTTATTTTCTGTAGCAATATACAGTTCATACTTCAAAATGTGTTATTGTGACAGACCTAGAAGCACCGTATTTGTAAAGGTCTCTGATGCAGTTGCTGAGTGAACAGGAGACTGTACATGAGTATAATTTCACACGGATATGTAAAAGGACAAGCTGTGATGCAGCGGTCGGATGTGTTCCCATGGTAAAGGTCACTGCGATGCACCTTCACAACTCTATGAACACTTTGCAGTCACACCGCCTACGCACAAGAACCATGGGAGTTAGTGGGTATTTGACAAAGGAAATTTAGAATACACATAAACGTCACTCAGCACTGCTCAATACACAACTCAAATGTGTGCTCAGGTTTATCTTGGCTTGAAACAGGAAATGTTCTTGCACAGCCCTAATTCCAATATGGGTCATCATTAGTTACTTTATTATTATTATTATTATTATTATTATTATTATTATTATTATTATTATTATTATTATTATTATTATTATTATTATTATTATTATTATTATTATTATTATTATTATTATTATTATTATTAGTTATGACATGGTTATGGTTTTGTTATTATTATTGTATTGCAGTTGCTCACAAAACAGGAAGCTTATTATTATTATTATTTGTTATGACCATGGTTTTGTGGTATTGCAGTTGCTCACAAAACAGGAAGCTAAGCAGGGTTGGGCCTGGGGATGTCATGATATCAAATGTTAGTGTTACGTGTTATTGTGAGATGAAACATCACGATGTTAAGATTATGCATGATTTGTTGGCATCATGACCTTCATGACATCAAACATTTTGAATGAAAAAGTAATTATATTGTCACATAAATAGACAGATACATTTTTTTTGTGCTATTTTGACATAGAGATCAAGCTTAAATGACTCATTGTTGCTTCTTGCAATAATTATCATGTATTTTTTAGTTCTTATACGGATATATTGTGGCCTGAATGATCATGATTATCGATTAACTGAATAATCTTGACATAGTTGGGCCTGGTTAGTATTTGGATGGGCGACCCCTAGTAAAGTTGACGCAGCGAGGCAGTTGTGGTTGTGTCCTTGAGCAAAACAGTTCACCCACCCTGCCTCCAGTGCCCATGTACCATGAATGAGAGGGTTTTTAGAGAGGCGTGTTTACAAAATGTGTATCGTTTATGTTCATTAAACATGCTCTGTCCTGACAAATAACAAATAATAATACTTTATGCACATTAAATTGTTTTGTTTACACATTAAATCTGTAAGTAATTGTTATTAGCTCTGTCAAAAGAACAAGGCCAAATATTTTCATAGAGAAACACAAATACAACCAAAGGTAAAAGATTTGCATGAACAACTGTGGGACTTATTTTGTTGAATAGAGAGACTCAGAGTATTTGTTAATTCCTAAAAACCCATTGTGAATCACAAACACCTCCACAAACCTCTTGTTATTCTTTGCTCTTTGCAGTTCATATAGTTTCAGAATAACAAGGCAGCTTTTTTTCTCTCTCAGTTCCTCTGTTCTCAGTCACTCATCTTCAAACAAACAGCACATCTGCCCCCTGGTGAGAGCGACCCTGTGTTCCTCAGATGATAGAAGTGAAATATTATCCTACCTTTGAGTGCGTAATTAGAAAGCAAACATACAGGGCCCAGGTGTTATGTAACTCTTATGTAATAACATAGATTTAAGGATGATCAATTTGTCACACCATGCTAACACTACCTATTTGTGGACATTTTAATGCATCACTCAAACTTGCAGGTTTAAGTGAAAGCAAATATGACTACCTGTACTACAAGTGTTTGTAGCCAGGGCTGCAATGTATTTCCCAACATGGTGACTCTCGAATAAAACGTGACTGGTTCAGGGGAACTTCACTGTGATACAAAGGTGCATGCAACTGTTGATACTGCAATACCTGTAATTACATAGAATACATCATTTAAATCAAGAAATAGCACCTTCTGGGATCTGCAAGTCACACACTCATTCCTGCAAGGGTTAATATTTGGTCAAAAACGGTCTTTTTCACTCCCCAACGAGCCATTTGCAATCTTACATTCCCCTTCCAAAATGAATACAAACTGAGAAATAGTAGGGAGCTGATACTTATAGAACGAGTGCTTGAGATAGACAGCATGACTACAGGAGGCATGGAGTTTACTTGTTCTTTATTCACTTCCTTGCACCATATTTGGAAAGCCTGAAGTGTGTCTCAGAATTTGCCACTTGAATTGAAAGTGTTGCATGTTCATGTCTACCCTCTTCAGAACACTGACAGCAGTCTCAGTGTGTCAATAAACGTGACACACGGCTTGAGGCGGAACCATGTGAAAATGTCACTCATTACCACTTGATTTGTTAAGGGCTTTTCAGCCCATCTGTTTCACAGTCTCATAGTTTGTAATCAAAATATGACACAATCTCTAAAATTCAAATGTTGTAAGTGCGTAATAAGCAACAAAATGTCTTGATGTCTTGTTTTGATGTTGTTTTCTTGCTTGTCTTCTGTTTTGAGTTCTGCCGCTTGATTTGCACAGTTTGTTCCCAGTGTTTCCATTCATAACCTTACATCATCGACTGGACATGTTTGCTCTTAGCTGTGCCAATAAGCACAGGTTAGTCCAACTCCAGGCACTTCCAAAAAGACTGTGAAATGTCTCTCCACTGTGCCATGTTGTGATGCCTCATGACATCTCTCAGATGATGTCACCTCACTTTGTAGCCAAAGGTTGACCGGGAGATTATGCACTGTATTTTCCATGCCTGCTGTTCTGGTTCACACCAAATGCAAACAGTAGTAAAGTGCTTGTGTAAAAACGTGGCCTAATCATCCAGGCCATGGCAGTGGAAAAAAATCAAAGTGAGTCCGATGTTCCCAGTACGATGTGTTACCTGTGAAGTAATCTATTGTTGTTTCTGTTTGATATAGCTCCAAAATAATATACAAAACATATGCAATATAACAAATCAGATAAACTCTCATTTTAGTTCAATTACATTTTTTTATTTTAGCAATAAAAATTGTGACAGTTAAGTATAATTATATGTTGTTATGCACTATCCCTGAACTTTTCCTTACTTCTCAGCCACTTAACTTCTTTTCCTTTAGAGGTCATTTAAACCTCAAGGCACCATTTAGTGTGTGCTTATATCATTTAAAGGTTAAATATCCCAGCGGCTCAGATCTCAGTGAACTGTTCATGTGTGAAATAATTTCCACTTCAAATGACCACACTTCAATGTCCCATAGTCCACCAAGAGACCTCATAGTTCTGAGGTAAGTGCCTGGACTGGACTGATACAAGTCTCTGCTCACTTTCATGAGTTTATCTCCTCAAGAACTCATTGATTTAGGAGGTAAGAAGATTTTGAGAGGATGCTGTATCTGTCAGGACAGACAGAATTAACTTTTTTCTCTTTTTAGTTGTGAAAACTGAACTATCTAACCCTAACTATAAAGAAAAACTGTGTGTCCTTTGTCTTAATTTCATGGTTACACATCCAAAACAATTTATACATTGAATTGTTATTTTTAAGAAATATTATTTCATGCACTGGTTCTCTTGAAGGTTAGTTTTATATATAAGTACGGTAAGTAAATCAGCCGCTCTTCTCTGAGCCCTTGGTATTTCTCCAGTTTCTCTTGCTCCTTTTTTCTGATGTTGCCATCACTTGGTATTGCCACAACCACAACAGCTTTCCTCTGGTTTTTATCCACCACCACAATGTCTGGTTGGTTTGCCATTACCATTCTGTGTGTTTGTATCCACAGGATACTGGCTCGGCCATTCTCTACCGCCTTTGGAGGTCTTGATGAAATTCATCATGTTTTCTTTTAAATATACTTTTTTTTGTTTATAAAGAAAAAAGTATTTTGTTTTTGTTTTATCTTGAAATTTTTTGGTGAGTATCTGTCTACCTCAGAAACAGCATCCGACTGCTAAAACGTGTCACTTATCAGCTGATCTTCTCAGAAGTGGCCGTTCTGACAGATTTGCCGGACTGGCTATGCTTGGCCACGCCCCCTGTTGCCCGGTGGTCTCAGGAGACGTGTGTCCGGATTTGTCGGAGCATGAAAGCTCCTTCATCTCTTTGGAAATATTTCCCACTTTGACCTTGGGGTTTCCAGTCCATACTCTGCACAGATGTTCCTGTACACTCTGCCAGCCACTTGGTTACGGCGCTCCATGTGTGCTTTCCCTGCCAGCATCTTGCACCCTGCAGTTATGTGCTGGATTGCCTCAGGGGTCTCTTTGCACAACTTACACCTTTGGTCTTGTCTGGTGTGGTAGATCTGGGCCTCTATTGCTCTGGTGCTCAGGGCCTGTTCCTGTGCAGCCATGACGAGTGCCTCTGTGCTGTCCTTCAGACCGGCCCGCTCTAGCCATTGAATTTCTGGATATCAGCCACTTCAGTTATGTTCCGGTGGCACATCCCATGTAGGGGCTTGTCCCTCTTCCAGCATCTCTTCCTCTGTTCCTCATTGTCAAACATCATATATATGACTATATATATTATATTATTTTTTAAATTATATTTGTTTTCAGTTGTTTTTCATGTTTGAATTAAAACACTCAAATGAAAACAGCATGTCTACATTTTGTTAGCACGTGTCTTGTGATTATTTATATCCTACTGGCCGTGACCTGGTGCTCACAGTGAGGATGACATTTGGAGAGGATGATGCTGTCGCCGCACTCTTTAATCTGCTGCTGCATTTTTGATCCCCTGTCTCATTAATTCACATCATATAGTGATCAACATTAGGGCCCATACCTGCCACGTGAATGTGCCTCAGCAGTGCAGAGCGAATGCACTTAGAGCAGCGTGTGGCTCTAAAGGTCTGGTAATGGGGTCTCCTGCAGTGGTGGAATGCCATGTCACTGCACAACGCATGGGGGGGAAATGACAGTGACCACTTACAATACGAACACATTATCTCCATTTTAGTACATATTTAGCAATAAAATATCAGTCATGAATTTGAGTCCATTACCTACAATATAGACTTAGATTGAGGTCTTTCCATAATTAGGATGTTTGAGTAATCGGAATCTTGATAAAGTGTTTTATATGATTGTGTACCAGTTCTATTGTAGACTATTGTAGTAAAAAGCCTCAGGAATAATGTTTTTGGTGTTGATCAAGGTCAAATGTTTGGCGCAGGACAGTGTTTTGTTTCTCTATGTCACGTGGTTATGTCTCAAATGTATGTCTCTAATCTATACAATCCTAATATACCTATGTAGTGTGACATGTACTGTGAGACAGGGAGTGTGAACAGAAATGAATTGCTGTGGCCTCATTGTGCGCCGTGTGCTCTCGATAAATTTGATTAATCCTTCACAAACTGGTGCTTAATCTTCTGCATCTATCAGTACATGCTGGGGTGTATCTGTCCACTAAACGTATAACAAACAAAACCATCCCTGTTCCCTTTATTGTGTGCTGTGAATCTTCTTTATGTACGGTTTGCCCTTGTCTAGTCATAAAATCAAAAATAACTGCAGGTCAAACTGACCGGTCAGTTTGTTTGTTTGTTTGGATCTCCATTCAGAACAAAACCTTAGGTGTTTATTGAGACAATATTCCTAAAAAAAGGAAAAGGTTAGTTTTTTACTTTGTTTTTCAAAGAACCTAATATTCTGTGCATCCATTCAATACTTGTGCATTCAGAGCAATTTAAACAAGGCGCACTGCCTAATGGCAGCTTTTCTTTATTAGACAGGGTGAGTGTATAGACATCTGGCAAATGATCGAGGCCGGGAACTGAACCCACGACGCCTCAGTGGCAGCAACAACACATATGCAACGACTGTGACTGCAGTTTTTCACACCATGAGGCAGTAATGCATGCGAACAGATCAACAGTTTTGAGGACTATGGAAGTTCAATGTGCTTAGAACATTTGAGTCCTGAATATATCTTAACTTAAACTCTTTACATAAGCCCAGAGAACAGATTTCAGATCTACATTGAAGGTGCTGTACAGTGTTCTTTTTTTCTTTTTTTGCGCTGTGTCTTTGCTGTTGTTGAGTGTTTGCTGTCCTTACTGTTTTGGAGCAAATATTGTAAAGACAAATTTCCCTTAGGACACAATAAACCTTATTCTCTTCTCTTCTATTCTCTTCTATTGGCTGATGAACAAGGCGGATATTTGGTGGTGTCATCTGCGTACATCACAGCTTTAGCATGATCGAAGACATGAGCAAGGGATACTGAAAACAGTGAATACTGAAAACAGCAAAGGCCCTTAGCAGCCGCGCTGAGGTGAATTTAAATTGTCTTGAAGATAGAATACATAATGCTTTCTTTTAGCAATAAACTAAATCAAAAGCAGAACTGAAATCTAATAAAACTGCTCTAACTGATTCTTGAAATAATAACTGTCATCACTTGTGGTGTGGCACTAGGACAGTTGATGATGATATTTGAATACATTATTATTATTATTATTATATTTTTGTCTGTTCTCAGTTTCAACAAATGGGGTGCGTTCCAATAAGTTTTACTTCTTCATACTCTACCCACGAGCCAGGCCACAGCAGCCATGGTGGAAATACTGGAGATCCTAAAATGGTTAAAAGGCTGAAAATACATAAAACGTAAAAGGTCAGTTTAAATTTCAAATAAAAACAGTAGATCTAGAACCTAAACAATATTAAATAATAAGCCTAAAAATAAGTAAAATAATAAATAAATAAATAAATAGATACATACATACGTAAATTAAATACAAATGTACTAATGGATATGAATCAAAAGCTAAGCTACAAAGGTGTGTCTTGAGCCTGCTCTTAAAAATCTGAATATTCTGGTTTCAGTTCAGTCCATGTCAATCACAATGTGTTTCTGACAAGAAATGTATTTGTGTATATGTGTGCACAAATAGCAAATACATTCCTTCTTATTTGTCCATACACATTGGTATTCTTATGCAGAGCTCTCATCAGGGGTTCAAGCAAAAAAAAAAGTCAAGAAATATACACATTTAATTCATCCCATGAATCTTTCAGGAGATAGAATACATGGTTAATGCAATATCTGGCATGAGCAATACCGTTTGGACACAGAATTTGGAATCAAGATTGTCTTTCATCATGTTTTCGTATGTAGCACAAATGACCACGACAGAGGCGAGAAAGTGATGATAGTAATAACATTGTCCTCACCAAAGTGCATTAGAGTGATTCTGTGACGCCAGCTGTTGTGGTCCAGCAGCAGAAAAACACACAGCTGCCTCAGGGTTGTGAGCAAAACAACGCCTGCTGCCAGACACCGAAACATGATACACACTTTAATATGGACAGGCCATCTGAAAGACATGCCCACAAAGTTAGGTAATGTTGTTGTGAGAACTCTGTCTGAATGGTGATTGTCCTAGAAACTGGTTTGGAGGAGGAAAAAATGGCGGGATTTTCCACAGGGCACTAAGAAGATGTAATTGCTTTGCCAATGTGGCAAGGTGAGTGGTAATAAAACAAAGATTAAATACAAGATTTGGTGCAACAACGGCACTCCAGTTTAACCAGGAGCCATGTGCCTTAAGGCTCACAGGTATTTTAGAGAACAAGAGAACGAGCAGGTTCCATATAATTTAGAATTGGGCTTATTTAACCATGAACGCACCTGACAGATTTGCACTGAACTTTTGCCTGCTGCAGCGCTTTACTCTTTTACTGTGTGAATGCCCCATTATTTAATAGCATATGTTTCAGGAAACTTTGTCTGTTTGAAAATGTGTTTAGTCTGTGAATTCATTGAATGATTTCTGACAAAAGCACATGATTGAATGGATGAGCTTCACATGTGAGTACTTTCTGTCCACAACAATAACTCTCCGAAGGTGAACATGCTTTTCCTGTTTGCTTTTACTGTTTATCTCTCACATGAAGCTGCTTCTTGAGACTCACTTAACAACAGTGTTGGTGTGATGCACGCGTAGTAGACTCTCTAAGAGCCTGATTATAATTGGGCCAAGGCAGGAAGTGATGGAGAATGGCTTTATAATACATGTGGAGAATAGGACAAGACCAGAGAAGTGCCACAAAGGTCCACTCATGTCTCCATTATTTACCTATATTTAACCAGGAAAGTCCCACTGAGATTTGGAATCTCTTTTTTAAGGGAGTCCTGGTCCCAGAGGGGAGGAGCCTATTGTACATGTGGGAAAGCAGAGAACCCAGAGGTAAACTACACAGACACGGGGAAAACATGCAAACTCCTCATAGAAAGGCTCAACGCCCCAGAAATTGATTCCAGGAGAGTGCTAACCGCTGCGCCACCGTGCTGCAGCACGACTCCACGACTGCTCTTGACCAAAGCGTTCTCTGTAATATGAGGATTTTATTTTTTTCACTTCCAGTACAACAATTGATAATCCATTGATTTCAGAGTGATGAAAAATTAGCACCCTTGCCATAGAAATTAACAATTCAAAACATTTGGTTTCAAAATTTCACCTAAACAGGAAGCTAAAACCCATGTTATAAAAGTATTTTTCTTTTTGTCATCTTCTGTAGAAAGAAATTATGTTGAGTAAATGTTATCAAGGATGGATGGAATGTTTTTTGCAATAAAGTACACTGGGCTTTGTTTCAGTCTTTAAAATGTGCTATATAAATACAGGGGATTTGATTGGATTTGACTTAAAAAACACTGCTATAACTGCACTTAAACTATTTGACGGATTGCCTGAAAATGGCACCTTTGAATTTTTTTAAATTAAGGTTTTGTGATTTCTGTCTTGTCTTTTTGATTTTAATGCATTATTTCCTGTTGTGTGAAGCACTTTGAATTGCCTTGTGTACGAATTGTGCTTTACAAATAAACTTGCCTTGCCTTGCAAGCCTCCGATGACTTTTTAAATCTGTGTTTGCAAATTAACACATATTTAAAGAGCCACAGTTTGAGAACCATTCAACACAAAACAAGAACATTTAATTTTTAAAAATACAATCCGCGCTTGATAGGTACTTTTAAAATAGATGTTTAGTGAATCTTTTTCCTCAGTGCGGAAATTCCTCTTGGTGCTGCTGACCTTCTGTGCAGATGTTTCCCCTCTGTGTTGTTGTTCGGCCTCTGTGTCGCAACTTGTGGCCACTTTGTCATTATTTTTAAAAAGTCGATATTTAAGGCACCATATGAAGAGTATGCTAATGTTACAGTTATTGCAGTTTATAGAACATTAGACAGTACTTCCAGAAAAACTGGAAGTTGTGTGTCATATCCAAATCAGAGTTTTATTTTAAGGCAGAGGAAGGATGCTGTTTTAATACTGCTATCTGCCATTTGACTCATCACTATCACATTTATACCAGTACCAGGTCACATTTGATATATTTATCTGATCGCAGATAAAACTAATTTACAACAAAAAGGTTTTGTGTTTGATTAGGTCCACTGAACAACCCAATAAACATCTGAAATAATGATATTATGACATTTTAGAACCTGAATGCAACCTGTTTTATTTTTATAAATATTTTGAAAATGTTGTATATTTTTGAACGACCTATGAGGTCACTTGACGTCAAATAAAGGCTGTTTTCTGTAAAGTTAGGGGGCGTGGATTAATTGTAGTCTTACCTTTTTAATTTCAGTTATTTCTGGAAAGGCGTGAGCCCACGTAATGTATGTTGTTGTCCATTAAAGATATTGTAACTCAATAAACTTCTTAAATTCACTCACACATGCTGTAATAGTTTGAATCCCCCCCAAAGAAACAAACCTTACCTCCTTCCACTGTATGGAATGTGAAAGTAATAGGCGCACATGGCTCATTTGCATTGTTAAACACAAATGTGCAAGATGAGGTATTGACATGGTCAGTCTTTTCTTTATTATTCTTTTCAACAAACAATATCAGAGAGTGTGAGAGTAAATGAGTTTGAATACTAATTTGATCACAAAAGCTACAACAAAAGCAGCACATTTACTTTGCTTTTCTCTTTGGTGGACAAAACACAGACTAAAGCAGCTCAAGTCATTTGTTAAACACAGAACATCATACATTTGTAAACAGCTCAGTCACTTCTTTCCGTCTTATTTGCACTTTGGATTCAACAAAGCAAATACACTACTACTGGCTAATCGCTGCATGGGTGATAATCTTTCAGCTGCAACACGGTATCTAAACCCAACTGATGCCGTGAGTGGTTTCTCATTTCTGAAACAACCATGTGGAAAGACAAATCCCGTGGTCATTGAAAAGATGTCAGTGTGTTTGAGAAGGGTCAAATCATTAGCATCGAGCAGAGAAAACATCTAAGAAGAAGCAGAAACTAATCTACTACAGATGCAGCATCGTATGAAAATATAATAATTTGTAGAAAGCTTATTGAAACTATGCCACAGCGAATGTGTGCTGTAATCAAAGCTAAATGCGGCCCTTTGAAATAGTAGAGCCATTGATTTATGACAATATACCAAAGTATTAACACATTTTCCCATTGCTGCATTATTTCAACTCATAAAGATTGCGTATACCCAATATTCTGTGAGTTTATGACTGCTCTGTAAATAAAACACATTCATGCTGTTATCGATGGAAGAAAATAAAATCATGAAAAAAGACGGAAAAAACATTTTGTCAATGGGATCCAGACACATGTGATGCACACAGACCCGGAGACATGCCCCTCTCATGGTCAGAACGTTCAACCTACATGCCCCCGGTACATGAGAGAGGAGGGGCTGCCCTTTTACCATCGCACTGTCCTGCCATTTCAGGTCATCACGTGCACCAGACACGTGAAATATTCTCGAGACAATTCCGTCCTCGGAGTCGGTACTGTAACACCCCTCAATTTTAACTCTGCAGCACAAATGGACCTGTTGAATATAAAATTGCTGAAGTGAATGAGAAAAGGGAAGAGAGATGCGATTTGATTAGACTGGCCATGGTACAGCTTCTGGTTATTAAAATATTGAAACATAAGTATAATCCAACATCTAATCTATATCTATTATTGCTATGTTTTTTATATATATATATAGTATATTTATATCTATGTTCATGCAATAGATCATTCTTTTAAGCACCAAAGTACACTTCTCCCTTCAAACGTATCTATTATTAGAATTTATGAATGATTTTCTCATGCAGCACCTACAACCGCAACAAGGAGGTAGTGTCTAAAGATAGGAGCCGCGATTGTGTTTGAGTAATGAGGTGTTCTGATTCTCATCCAGAATAGAACCGGGCACATTCCTCCAAAGCAGTGGGGCAGAATCCAGGGGAACATACAATGTACTCTTGACCTGGAAACATGAGCTATTTTGTGCGCTATTCCCAAAAGGTAAAGGAGTCAGTCTTTTGAAGGCAAGAACAAAAACAGCTCAATGTGTCATAATGTTCAGCGTAAAAATCAATCCGAGCCGAAAGTGTACACGTGAGCCTCTGTTTTCACTCTGAATAACGTTTTGTCCATTTATGTGCCTACTATGATTCACTGGTTGCTGCATATTGTAGAGCATGAGATTTGCTGATGTTCTAGCACATGTTTACAGCTTTGTCTGCATGGTTTGCCTTTTTTTGTTTTTGTTCTGTTGAAAATTTACTCAAAGCGCAGACATGGGGAGGTCCCATATGGGGTACATTTTTCAACACAGGAGGAAGTGAACAGATCAATAAAAAGTAATCACAAGACCTGCAGTGAGTGTCTGACACGTGCACCAACACACCTCGCCCAAAACCTCATGCTTTCCTGGAAACATCAGAACAGAACAGAGGCTTTAAAGGGCAGCAGACCAAAAAGTGCACCACTTTTTTGGGTCATATTTCTGTCGAGCTTTACTGGCTTGGCAAGCTAAACTCGTGGTCTTTGTGTTTTCCAATAAATGGATACATGGTGTTTCCAGACTACTGAGCAGGGAATTTACTTTTTTTCTTCCCTAGCCACGTAGCAAGAACCATACACAGTGTTTTGGGAAATGTAACAACACTAACTCCAACCACAAGGGACAAAACACAAGGGTAAAGAAGAGTAGATTACTTTTTGGTTAAGATTTTATTTATTTATTTTTCTTTCTCTTTTTCTTCATCTATCCACCCATCTTCTCCCGCTTATCCAGGGCCAGGTCATGGAGGCAGACCTCTTATGTACATTTTGTGTATAATTGCATGTCCTTAAAGGGGAAAGTGAAAACCCATTGAAGGAGCATTGCATGAATTAGAATGCCAACATGTAGATATTAACATTGCTTGATACAATTATTATTTGAGCTTTGCAAAGACAAAACAATAAATTGTTGATCATTATACATATAAATGCATGAATTGAAAAGCGACTTTTAATCCACCAAACCAATATTCAATCCATATATTCAACTGTGACTTTTGACTCAAACATCAGATGTTGTTTAATCTTGTCATTGTTATTTGTATGACTATCTGTGAGTTTGTCTTCATTGTGTAACATTGGTATTTGCCTCAAGCTATGCTTTTATGAAGAAAGAGACTGGATTTATACAGAGTACTGAGGTACTCCCTGGAACAGCAATGACACTCAAAATGTAGGGTTTGTATAATATTTATTTAAAATATGATAAATAAAATGATCTATCTCTGTCCCGAGATAAGAAATCCACATCAAAAGCTGCTCTTAAAAATTAAAATAGTGCAAGACCTGTCTATAGTGTCTACTGTCTGTAGACAGTTTCCAATAGATAACAGTGTGGCGCTGGGATTGCATAAGTGATCATGAAATCACAGGAAATGTTGTGCATTCTAGTCTCAGAAATGCATGACTCGTCAATGGCGGCCAAGACTAGATGCAGGATTCTTCTTTGATTAGTTCTGGCTTTCCCCCCCATGTTTCCATTGTTTATACTTGAGTCTGATTGAGTCCAGCTGTGTGCTTGGATACAGGTCATCAATTGGCTACGTTTGACCGTGTTGGGAGCACGCTCAAGAAAGTCCACATGCATGGCCATTAAGGGACTGCTAAAATGTAATCATATTTTATTTTTGGATGTATAAACACTCATTAAATTGCAGCCACACAATACTTCTCCCCAAAGTATTTGTTTTCACTGTATCATCTACTCTTTCGCAGCTGAAATGAGCATGCTTTCAACATCTAACACAAACTGAACACTGTTTTTAAGCGTATGATAATGTCATGCATTTCAGGAGCCTCTGACAGCAGGTGTAACAGCTTCAGTGGGCCTGGATAATAAGCAGTTAGTCTCCTGACTGGTACACACACAAACAAACATTATTTTTCCACATTGATTCACTTGAGGCAATTTGCTCTTAACAGTTCGGCAACAATAAGCTTGTCGGAAGGTAAAATAGCTGACCACTGTGCAGAATGCAACATAATGTGCATTATTTTATTTACCCAAACACCTGGTTAAAATGTAATGGGAATCAGTGGAATATGAATGAGTGCAATAGATGTATGTACAATAAGACTTGTGCAAAACAGATTAATTGGATTCTAATTGTTCTGTTGTTGCCACTCTTATTATTGTTGAATATTGAAACGGACTATTTTTCACCCAACTTTCAAAAGCATATTTATTATTTTTGTGTAACATTTACCTTCCAGGGGGTCAGGAGATTATCCCAAGACTATAATCTAATAATTTACATTAGTTGAAATGTTCTTGAATATACATCATTCCCCCTTCTTCTCAACACATTATGTTTTTTTCCAAGTGATTTAGTATTAAACTGCATTATCATTAGTTTGCATAATTTTGTTCATTGTAAACTGCAATATTGATCCAAAACATCTTAACAATAAAATCGACTCCACTGCTTCACTTCCTGTTCAAAACTCTTTATCGTGACATTTTAACGTACGAAGGCAAGAGTCCTGCTGCAGACGCTGTAGGAGTGGAGGAGGTTCAAGGCACTCGAGGCACTCCAGTTTTGAATGCAAGACAATGCAAGATTACCGAACTTTGAGTGATTAAAAGCTCATGAAAGTTGATCTTACATCATTTGTTCCCCTTGAAAAATACCGGCATAACGTGTTACCATGCTCATTATTTGCCCTTATTTCCTCAAAAACTCACCCAAAAAGGGAATTACACATATACAGAATACAATGTTATATTTAATTTGAACACATGATTGTACAATGTGTTCTAATCTTGTTGAACTTTATCATGAGTAAATTATTCATGAGACCAGCAGCTTCTTTTGTTCTCGTATCCTGAGCTGCTGCTGCTGCTGCTGCTTCTGTTCCAGTTAAGTCTGAAGCCTGTTGATTTCAGACGATTGCGTCAGTCATTGCAAGTAGATTTATTTTGTTTAGTTTTATTGAGTGTAACCGGAATAGATTGAGACAACAAGAATACTTTCCTGAAGTATACATTTTCAGGCTAATTTCAACTTTAAAATGCCTGTTGAAAACTTCCCTTTTTATACATATTTGGTGTAGGCTTGTCATTTTGGATAGCTCTTCCATGTGGGACAGAAAAATGTGTGGGTCATAATAAAGTCAGCTGAATGGCAACAAGATGTGACACAGCAGAAATATATATGTTTTAATTTAAAGGGCCATGTGGAATCACAGATGAAATTGAACAGTAACAGTTAATTGGGACAGTCCATTGAATGATAATTACTAAACGCCTTGGGGTGTTGAACTTTGAGTGTGACATGAAACCAATAGGCATTTGATCACCATGAAAATTAATAACTCATAAAGTAGTGTCCAAACATTTCAAACTTGATTTTGAAAACGCTTGCAACTCAATACTAATCATAGTTGCTTTGGTTATTTAGTAAGTCCAATTTTGTTTTTGTTTTCTGTTTTTGATGTTTTTTTAGTAGATTATCCGTCAAATTAAACATACACATTTAAATATTTAATGAAAACATATGATTAATATATCGATAGCCATAAAGCTATTATATGCATTACATTTATAGTCATTTTTATCTTAGCATGTTTAGCTTTAACCATGTTGTCAACAAGAAAAAACACACACTTATTTTTCATATTGATTATGTCCGTATGTCCCGATAAGTAAAAATTCACATAAATGTACATGTTCTTTTGCTCTTTGTCCGCATTATGCTACGGCTGGTCTAAATATGTGTGGTTGTTGTCATTTTCGTCATGATATTGTCACGGCTCTGGAAACCATCATGCACTTCCAGTCACAGGACAAACACACTTTGACTGTGATCACCTCCTGCAGGCGACAGAGACGGGGTTCTGACTGGAATAAAACTCTGTAAACTACAATTAGTGCGTCTGGGCTGCAAGAATGTTTTGTGGGGGCAGCGAGTTGATTGTCGGCGTTTTGGACCATTATTTACAACAGGGGTTCTCAAACTTCTTGACGCAAGCCATCAAGGAAACCCCTTATCGTTCTCTAAAATGGCATCACAATAAAAGTATTTCTAACCATTTTTCTAACTAAATTTGGATGAAAGATTAATTTTCTCATCATTCTTATTTTATTAGGGTTTGTTTCCATCAAAAAATTTTGTATGTTCAGAATTTTCTATCATAAGAAACTATAGTATTGAAGTAACGAGGCTAATATTTATCAACGTCAGCCATTCTGTTAAAGCAACACTAGTATTATGTAATCTACAAGAATGGTTCAAAAATCATTCTTTTTTATTAGAAGATAAACTTTTAAAGGCGACATAATACGCAAACTCAACTTTAATGAGATTTTGACCTTGTTACAATGGTGTTTCCTCATCATTAGTTTACTCGAAGTTGTATATTGGTTCATACATGCTTGACTAATCCTGTAACTAAGGCTCGATTCCTGTCTTCACCTACCCCATATAGGTACCCTTCTATTATTTGTCTAAGGCAACCGCTGCTGTGATTTTGGGCGTGACAAAAATACATTTAATTGAATTGAAGTACCTGCCCTGTACTTAGTGAAAAATTAAGAGTGATTCATGTAGAGATCTAAATCCACTTTCCAAAAATAAATGGCAATCCTTTGACCTTCGTAATGTTTGTCATTCTCAACCTCCAGCTGCAATTCCTTTTTATTTCTATATTTAAGCTTACATTTCATGTGATTACCATTACTGTTAACCCTCGATTTGCCGCACCTATAGCATTATTAATGAATATACACCAAATTACTCAGACATTATAACCATTTTTGTTTATGCTGTTGCAAATCAAGACAATACGTGGTGTTACTTTCTCATCTGGGACAATTTTGGTACCCATTTCCCTGAAAGATTTTCTATAAAACCTGATGAGTCAGACTATAAACCCAGTCTCAGATATTATTCAAATCTAACACAGGATGCACACTGAGCTCAAATGAAACAGGAAATAAATTGGAAACGAACACTGATTTCTTCACCCACATGTTCACAGTCTATTCCCACTAAAATGACTTTGGTTTCCTGGACATGCGTTTATTTGTTCTGTCATGTGTCGCTTAGTATCAAAATAACAATGAAAAATAGTATTTATTTAGATAAAATTATTTGTTTTGTCGATGTATTTTATCTCCTTGCACAATATGATCTTCCATAGATATATGTCCA
The DNA here is from genome assembly GCA_015082035.1 of Chaenogobius annularis. NCBI lineage: Eukaryota > Metazoa > Chordata > Actinopteri > Gobiiformes > Gobiidae > Chaenogobius > Chaenogobius annularis. Next base: position 730,019 of record BJKM01000254.1, read on the forward strand.
CAACATTAAGATCCATTAAAAAGGATGCGAATACAATGGAAACCATTACATTTGTTTCTTAGCGTGACAATGATTTCCCAATAATGCCTCAAGTCACTTTTGTTCTCATTTTGTGCTAAAACAGTTACACCCAAACCTATGAGTAATGACTTTCTGTGAGCTGTACTTTTTCTGAGAAACAGAAGTTGTATTAAAGGAGTCCTACATAATATTTCTACTTCAAATATAGTAGTGCAGCAGCCTTGATCAAGGAAATAAGCTAATGATTAAACGATTCCAATGTTTAGGTTTAGCATATTAAACCAGTTGACCAGTTGATTATGAGGACTGAACAATCTGTGTCCCCAGAAATAAGTTAAACACAATTCCTTTAAGAATCCCATTTTTTGCATGGCTTCCAATTTCTTGAATATTTTGACCTGAATGGCAAGTTACACAAATAAAGCAATTTCATAATGCATTCCAGAGCGCTGTCTTAGCACAAGTGTTGCAAAAGGCAGATTGGGCACTCAAACAGCCTCCAAACCCACAGATCTGACACACATTTGAAAGTGTTGGAGAAATATTCAAACTAAATGAGCAAATATTAACAACAGTGATTCAGTCTCACCCTTAATTGTTATGTAATGTTTCTGTGTTTCTGAGAAGACGTAGGCCAACACAATGCAGCTCAGGTGAGAAATCCAATTGCTCTGGGCTTTGCGGTTGGTTTCAGGTCAGCGTCTTGAGGTCATGAGGTCTCTGGAGCTTTACTCCTGGAGCGCCGTGAAAGTCAGTGCTGGGCTAAAAATAACACACCTGCAACAACTGTGGCGGCTTAGTGCGTTCAAGATTAGACTCCCTGCGAGGACGCACTCTGGACAGTGAATGTGATTGTAAATAATCTGGAGAGGGTGATTAGTGAAGCTGGTGGACAACCTTTCACTTTCTCTTTTTACATACAGTAGAAATGTGCTCGGGGGGAGGCGCTACTTGATTTTGATCTCCAAGAACTGTTACCGCTCCCACTGTATGGCATTACTGACATTACTGGTGCCTTTGGTGTTATAAAATACCTGGCCATATTATGATACATGATGATGACAGTTCACATTCAGGGTAGATGAAGAGAAAAAAGGATTTAGAGGTAATCCTGATATTGACCTGAGAACATTTGGGTAAAACTTGACGATAAACTGTGCCTCTGGTTTAGGTCAATCATTTGGCTGACTTTTCCTGGTGACTGGACTTTCCCAGAGTGATGTCGAATCTCTTCACTGGTCATCAATTATTTTTGTACAGACTTTAACAGTACTATTTAAGATGTTCTACAGAGAGACCACCAAACTAGGAAACAGAAGCGAAAGTGAGACTCTCATTACAGAAGCAGTAACAAACCTGAGGATCTTGTCTCTGACATTAAAGGGCTGATGGTTGCGTAGCAGATAAAGTTCTCTACTGTGCTTTTGTTGTAATGATGTCTATATTGATATCAAACCTGAATGAAGCATCAGATATGTATATTGCTCAACCATCTTTATTTAACATATTAACCATGTATAAAGTTTCTCTGTCTGCTTTCTTGCACTGGCTTCACTTGCATCCTGTCGGCAGCCGGTGTCATCCTGAAATAGCTGTAGTGTGGGCCAAGTAGAGGCAGAGAGCTGTGCTGAAGTCTGAGTGTGACTTCCTCGGTTGGTGTTAATCACAGACAGGGAGGTTCAGGAGCAGGCTGCCCCCGGGTCGGGCGCCGGTGGTGGCGGTGCGCGAGAGGGTGCGGCTGCCTGGGTGTGCACATGCCGCCTAAATGACACCAAAGGAACGGCACGTTCTAATTGGTTTTGTCACCGTCAATAACCGCAGCAAAAACATGGGCAACCCTTATTGAGTCATACAAGTTATTCAGTCAGTCATTTCAGTGTGCTGTTAATCTGTTAATGTGCCATAGCCAGTCAAAAATAATTTATCATCTTCCTTTACAAAAAAAGTACATCACAGTGTTTGTACTGACGTATGACACTGCTGGGCTGCCATTTTTGGCAAACTCTCCGCACAGTGTTGGCTATTTCTGTAAATTCACTCACACTTTCAAACAGCAACAAATAATATGTATACATGTACAGAAGACACTTAGTATTAGTTTGAAACAGCAATTCTTTTACTTTTTGTACATGAAATAAAAGTTGTGTTTCCTTTGGCATTAACGTGTCCTTTATGTTCAATCATTCTGAAATGCCCTTTATTTTAGACTTGAGTGCTCTGAAGACTTCAGTTTTCCCCTACCCCTTGTCCCCGCCCACACCTCTGTACTTTGATGTGATTTTGTTGGTCATACGCAAATGCTCAAAATTGTTGTGCCCATAAAAGTTTTTTAAAAATTGCTGGTTACAGAAAACACGCTGTTGTTTGTTGAGCCAAAAAGATATTTTGTCCGATCAGTGTGAAAACTATACACAGACTGGAACAGATTGTACTAATGATGCCTGACTTCCACCGCTCAGAACCTCGTCTGCTCATCTGTGTGTGTTAAGTGAACAACGCTCTTTCTTGGATCGCTGTCAGTGATTGAAAGTAAACACAGGACTCCACTTCCCCCGCTGGCTCCTCTCCATCATCTGTTCTCGCTTCTCCAGTTCGTGCAAATATTATCAAAGGTGTTCCTTGAATTAATCCCGGCCCATCAGTCAATTATATTCAAGGGGTATTGTTTAACTTGTAAGTGGACTTTTTGGAAAGTTTGGGTGAAAGCGGCGCCTTTGTGGACTGGTTTGTGTCTGGGTCAGCTGATCTGGACAGCATTCAGTGGGGCAAAACAGTCATTCAGTCATGAATAATAACCAATGAGACGTGTGGAGATAAGAAACAAATGGAAGGTCGGATGGAGTCGCAGAAACAGGCACTGGCCCAGAGCAGACTTCTGTGTTGGACTTCCTGTTTACAGCCCTGGAAAAGCTATTTTTGTCCCAGATGTTTGAAGCAGGCCTTCAACTGAACAATAGGACAAAGCAAAAAGCACGAGACTCTGAGATATTGATGCACCAGTTACTGAGAAGTGGTGTTAAAGAAGACATGTTACACTTCAGTCTTCTGTGGTAATTATCTGACACCCGTGAAACCTAATTTTATATTTTTGACATTTGAAATCACAATATTGATCCAAAATTACTTAATAAAAGAAACAAGTCTGCTGATTCCCATTTGAAAACCGCAGCTACAATTTGTGATTTATTTCTTATTTGAGTCAAACCTTTGTGTCTTACCCATTGAGTGGGTAAAAGAGAAGGGAACACACTTATGACGATAATGTTTGCCATTGATTCTTTTGTCATCTCAGATCATTTACATCGTGATTGTATACTTTGCTCTTTGTTTTACACTATATTACAATCATATAATTATAAAGTAATTATTGATTAATTAAAGCAACCTTTTTTACACTAGGCATACAATGACAATGACACTTGTGTAACTGTCTTCCTCACACACTGAGAGTTCCTCCTGTGCATTATGTTAAAATTCTCCACAACAGAAAGTTGTTAAATTACAGTCAGATGCCACAAAAATGTCACAAAAATGCTCTTATTCTATATTGGGTGGTGGGTCATGAGGTGTAGCCAGCAAAGTGATGTCCCTATATCATACAGAGATGCATAGACTGGGCCCTGGTCCTATAGGCCAGAGTTCTACTAAAACTATGTTTTGGTGAAATGAATGACCATAATATAATACTATGTATTGTGTGATATCACAAAAGCAAAATAAAATGGACTTCTGTCAACAGGACAAAAGTTTTAAAGATGACCTGCTGTTGACCTGTCTGTTATAATTCATGACACTTGGATCATTATGTTATATTTTAGACATTTAAATCTCAATATTGTACTTACGGGTGGAAAACTGCTCCGCTGACTTTCGCCTGTCCCTTTCCAGTACATTACTGTCATCGTCATCACTACAAAGTGATGCTGACAACCGAAAACAGCTTTTTTTCATTTGTGCCAAAATGGCTATGCTGCTGAATCCTACATGTGTCACTGTTTAGGATCAAATAAAATAGCAGAACGAACCAAGTAAAGAGCAGTGGGTTTGTTTTGGACGTGAATCTGGGCATCTGTGAAGTGAGGGCTGGGGAGTAAATACTTCTTGTCCGCAGGAGAATAAATATGCATGAATCACTCTAAATACAACTTCCGGTGGTTTAATGAGAAGAGAAATTTTCATCCAAGTAGCTTCTTCAGTAATGTAGTGGTTTTATTTTTTATAGATTGATTTCTAATTTCTAAATCTTTTACATCGTTTAGCTTCTTATACAGAAGTTGGAAGATCAACCATATTTTTGTACAGTACATGAATGTTCGGGAATTCAGTTTGTGGGAATCTATGTATGACTATTAAGTCCAACCAAATGAATTATTCTGTTAGTCGGTAATAGAGAATCCCCAAAACATGGCACAGAGCACTGACCACAAAGACACATCCAGCCTTGTTCCCACAGCACACATAGCTCCTTCTGCTCTGGATTCTGCCGACTGTATTTTTAACCAGCGTTTTGTGATGTGTGTTTTCAAAGCTGAGCACCGGCTTCTCCAACACAAATGCAGCAAAAGCCTGTTTCTGTTTCCAGCCGCTCAGATAAGATGGAGGTGTTTGAGCAGGAGCCTGGTGCGGGACAACAATGAGGCCCAGGCAGCTAAAGACAAGACAACATTCTCACTGGTGTTTTATTATGTAGGTTTCAACATTTTTGTTTTATATACATTTGATGGTTCTTGTTTTTGCATGGTATCTATATGTTATTTCTAAATATATATGGATTGTTATTGGTAATGTAGATGATATCAGCATTCTGAGGTTTAACAGTGAGATGCAAAAACACATAGGGTCAATGGTGAGTAATGACATTTTCTGCTCAAGAGCTCAAAACAAATCTGAAATGTTAAAAAACTGATACAGTTAGCAATAAATATAAAGGTCTAAAAATCTGCCAAATATTTAGTTTGAAGGTGACATCTAAAAGAAGAAAATCCATTAAGCACTTGTAGCAAACCAGATTACCACTGATACAGACTTGGTGATCCCACACAGCTGAAATGATCACCTTTCTGTCCTTAAATAATATGCTTTTGCGTCTGTTTGAGGGAAATACTTGTTATGAAGTGAGTTGAAGCTTCCTAAATCTCCAAAAGCAGTTAGCTAAACTCTGCACAGTTGAAGCAAACTATGGAGAAACTCAGTTTCCATTTTGCTATATAAAGTGAATTTGAGCAAAACAACAGCTCCATTGACAGAAATAAGGCCAAACAAAGCATTATTGCTGCCCATAATTCTGCCACTCAGTCTGAATGTTGAGGAGCATTTTTCAGTGTCAGGGCGTAACCTTGACAGTCGTCAAATGTTTCCTTCTTACTTTGATCTGAATCTTGATTGACGTCATGGACATATTTCTGGTTATTATAATATTGAACATAAATAAGCCTACTTGTTTATGCATCGACACCCACACACACACACACACACACACACACACACACACACACACACACACACCACACACACACACACACACACACACACACACACACACACTTAACTGTGTGCACATAAGTAGCTGCACAAGAAAATACTCAGAGAGCATTGCCACTATAACATATCACTGTCCCACATCCCAAGTGTGCTCAAGAGTTTGTTCTCAAAGGCTAAAGCTCCTCATTGTGTGTTTGCTTTCTGCACAACTCATCCATGCTAATTCTCATAGGCAGCTCTCGACGCACACAAATGCTCCTGACCTACTTTTGTCTTCTATAATATAGACCTGATGATGAATGCTTTCATTCATCATCAGGTCTCATTCAAAGCTTGTGCATGTTCAAGAGGAGTCAGACTTTATTTTACAATCAAGCGAGTGTTATTATATGTGTCTGAAACCTTCTATGCTTCATGAAGATGTTGTTTTTTCTGGAATGTTTGCACAGAATGTCATAAAACAGCAGGTGACCAAGTTTTTTTTGTTGGTAATAAGACCACCTGTAATTGAATCAAGGAAAGATAGCCTGTGCTATGTTTATATCATGCAGTGGAACATTCCAGGCAAAGCATTTCATGAGAATGAAGAAGATGACTGACCATCCACCAGAAAACCTACACAGTGCCCCTTTAAGCAGACTGTGTTTTTTTGTATCATTTTATTGTCATCTTTCTTTTTTTTCCTTCTATTCAGTCAAAGGAGGTGGCGTTGCAATAAGAAGGGTAGCGTAAACCCATTTATCCAAATCCGTACACTCAAATGTGTGGAATGTGTGGAATGTGGAATGTTTCCCTTGCATCAAACTGCTCCTTGCTTGGTGTGGATAATATCTGAGACAAATTAGCTTCTCCTGTATTGATGCCCTTTCCAGTGAAATGCTCTTGATGTCAGTCTCATTCATCAAGCAAAATACCTACTTTCTTCTTCAAATGTCACCGTGAAACTATTTGTTGTTGTGTATATTCTCATTTTTCTTGCATTAAATGTCAGCCACATCACATTGAACAAGCAGGCACTGTGCTAATGATTTCTATTGAGAATAGTTAGGCATAAAATCCTTTTAGCTCATATCAAATTAGGATGATGCCATTAATTCATGTAAATTTAAGAATAAAAAAGCTCACAGTGACTATATTCCACCTGAAAAAACTCAGAGGAAGACAATATGTGTTAGAGGATAATGAAAGCGAAACAATTATGAATGATGATATGAAATAAGTGGCACTTAGACCCTGGCGGGGAATGATGAGTGATGTGCTGGAGGTGCAGCGCAGGATGTGAGATGGAGCTCAACAGTCACCGGAAGTACATTTTCCATTCCTTTTTCCCATAACGATTCCAAGTCCAAAACAAATACGGTAATATAAAATGTTTGATAGTTTGCTTGGGGCTAACCAGCTCTTGTGGTGTGACGAGCGTAAGACCTATCATTTTTAAATTTGTTTCTGAAACCGTAAAAAAGTTATTAAAACATTTAGTCTAATTTTAAGTTTTACAGAAAATAACCGTGTTTTGCACATTATTTACAACATAGCTGGTTAGCCTCCATCGTGGCCTTAATGCTTTAACAATGTGTTTTACTTTTTACTCTTACAGACCATTTCTAAACCGGTACTTCAAATGTACTTTTATTTAAGTAACAAAATTGAGTACAGTGTGTTTATTGGCAGAGCTGAGTGAACGTAGCTTGTGCAGGGGAATAGTCTTTTAGGCTGAAACGCCGCTATAGCTTTATACATACAAACAAAACAAGAGGAGAATTCTGTAAGTAAAATGGAAATTTGATCTATTCATTGAAAATAGATTGTACTTGCCCTTCATATTGAGGAAGAGGAAAACAACGAACGCAGTGAGTAAAGCGTTGTGGTGACTATGGCCCGCCTACGTAACATCCTTTCAGATCTACAGCATCACAAGACCTTGGGTTTATAATGGAAATGTCCGATGCTCTGCCAGATACGGAGAGGCTAACCTTAGAAATGTTTCAAAATTCTAAACAGGCAACTTCAATAGACTATAATAGATTACTTCCTTATTCTCTTTCGACATTATAAACAACGTCAGAGGGATGCAGGTTTGGAGAATTTAATCTTTGTCAGCTCTGTCAGCAGAGGTGACCAATTATTTACACCTGCAGTGGTCAAGAAAAACGGAGCCATGTACTCTTACAGTTGTGAAATCACAATATCAAATGCATCTGACATCTCCATTAAATTGTACAGTGCAACTCTAATTGTTCCCTAAACTTCTGTCCAGGCCTAAAGGAGCCCTCGACACTTGTGACACCTGAAGGGGATTGATAAAGATTATGAATTGAGTTGCTGGAATGGCGTTTTATCTGACTACCTTTTTTTCTGCACCGGCTGCTCCTCTCACTCTTGTCTTTGAAGTACCTGCATATTTCTCCTCTTTTATCTCGTTCCTCTCAGCCTGTACTGGAGACATGCCAGTTCTGAGAGTTCGTGCATTCCAGTCACTTTCACAGGGTCGAAGTGGTTGGGTGGACAGGCTGGAGGTGGTTGCATGTGAATATTTCAAAAGGGTTTGGCTTTGGCAGTCAAGAGGTTTTTTACTAGAATGATTTCAGGTGTGTTAAGGAACGCATGGTTTGTTTGTGTTAAAACAAACACAAAGGTTCTCAAGTAAAAAACGAAATAATAACACAGTGGCCTCAGAAACAGAATCAACAAGCGAAGCACTAAACTTTTTTTTATGCTGAATTAAGTTATGTATTTTGTTTTGAATGATATGCAAATACTCAAGAGGGTCTTCTGCTGGTGAGGCAAGGTTTGGCCGCAGACCTTCACGTGGACTTTGCTACAGGCTTCACCAGAATGCACCTCAAACAACATGCCCTTAACTTGTATTAAAATAGGGCTGTCAAAGTTAACACATTTACTCATGCAATAATCACAGAAAACTGACACATTAATCAGGTCTGCGGTCAGATCCGTCCGGAATATTAGGGTCACTGTTGGCAACAAGATCAAATAACCTTTTAACCCTGACTCCTCCGTGGCATCCCAACAAACTCTAGTTCCCACATCGTTCTGAACATTGAGCTTCTCCAAAGTTACATGAGTGAAGGATAATTACATTGTACTGGCAGTTGGATCGCAAACAAGGGGTGAAGTCAAAAGAAGGTTGACAAGTTGCATTCTGAGCATTTATTTACAAAGCTAATACCATTCACACCTGCAATAATTATGGCATAGTGCACTCCCTTATGCCTTTGGAGTTTATTATAGCAGATGAATACAGTTTATGTGAAAGAATTACACAGTAGAGACTGCAAAACCCATTGACAGGTCATTGTGTTCTTTATTGACTTTATCAGCCAGGAGCTATTTTTGCCAAGTGAGCACAGGTATTGTGTAAACAAAGGGTTCAAATGATTTTCTGAAAAATGCACGGTTGCATTAACTTTTCCCAAGTTATATCTGTACCAAAAACACATAACACATCTTACATTATTGTTTTGTAGTTTGTACCCAATCACAAATCACAAATCACAAAACCAGCATCTTAACGGCTGAGGCTAAACGAACAGAAAAACCTCGAAAGCCGGTGAAACCAGCACTGTCGATTTCTGTTGACACATAAACATGGCAGTCAGTGGCGTCTTTGGTGGAGCACAACCAGATCCAGGAGGCGTCAGCTGAGCTCAGGGCAAGCGTGCACCAGCTGAATCCAGTCGGTCTCACCAACCTGCTGCACTCGCCCAACTGCATTTCTCTGTGTGAACTGTACAGCGCTGAGTCAACTACAGTCTAAATGAGCTCAGCATGTAAATATGCATGACTGATTTCAATTTATAGTGAAAGACACAATCGCCTTATGCTGTCAATCTACCTCTGTCAAGGATAGTTCTTGTAGGCATATTTTAGACTGGGATTGATTTCTATTGTTTTTTCTTTTTTTGTACACTTTTTACATTGGCAGGAGTTTGTTGCTTCCAATGTGAAATAGGCTCAAGTGACAAGAATTGAAGAATGAATAACTCTACCTTCAAGTTTTTCCCGCTGCGTCTCTGAAGAAGTGTAACTCTTTGTTTGCAGACGCACCTGTATTAGTTTGTTTTGTGTGTGTTTTCAGGTGCGCAAAACAGAGCAGGAGATTGGGAATACAGAAGAGGAAACAGGAAGGAAATGACGGCGGTTTCCCTGAACTGCTAAGCTGTTACTCTCTCTCCTCTGTGTCCGGGATGGAAAATCACACACCCGACACACACACTCACACTCACACACACACACAAGTTGTTGTGGCTGAAAAACAGGATTGGAGACACAGGAAGCGCCCTTTCAATACAGCTGGTCTACTGAAAAAAATAGGAAGCAAGTGGGTTGGTTGGATAATCAGTGTTTGACAAATACTTAAATCAACTTAAGTCAACTAAATGTTCCAATATCCTGGTTTGTCTCTTGTCCGAGATGTGTAATAATGTGAGACTCATCTTCTCAGTGTGAAGCTTGTGAAAAAAATTACATTGATTGTTTAGAGCTTATAGTCCGTTTAATACTTTTTGCCCTATGTGTGTTTTATTTCATTTACATACAAAATATTGTTTGCTAATATTTATTTTATACATAATTGTTCTACCAGTACGTTTGATTATTACCAACAAATCTATGTTGCCTGACATAGAAAACAACAAAATGTGGTTTAGAGCATCAGACACAGCATTCAGCTAAGGTTAAGGTACATTTTATTGTCTCTTTATTGTTGAGACATTTTTCCTCTTTATCTCTCCGGAAATGGAATTAGAAATGATAGTCAATAGTTGCAGAAATCCCTTACCCTGTCTGTGATTTGTGTAACTTCTAGGTTTATCAAGTTTTCATCAGAGTATGTGGAATATGACTGAAAAGTACATGACAGCGGAGACGACCAATTAAAGTTGCTGCACTTATTTTGCGTCAATAATTAATTGACGGCTCTGTAATTTTATTCTCTCCTTCTAAAACTGCAGAATAAGAGCATTTTAACACAGTGAAAAAGAGGAGAGTAAAATAATGTGGAGCAGGAGGAAGTCAGTCCTTCCACACTGATAACCCACAGGGCACCGAGCTGGAGAGTGGCGACACAAACACCGCTGCTGCCGCCAAAACATGACGTGGTTCGCTCATGCAAACCTCTGTCACGGTTTCTATTGTTTTGCCTCATCAGCTTTTCCAAATGATTATTATATTTTTACAATTCAGGAGCTGTGGTGCAAACACGATTCAGCGGATGCAAAAACATAGGAGAGGAATGTCACAGGAAGGTCAGAGGTCGGGACAAGAATGTCACTGGCATGTTTGTTATTAAGTATTTGCAGCTGCTTATCTCCAGAGCATTTATGAATGTGTTTTTTTAAAAAATAGGTGCTAAAATCTTAAAAGGACATATATATATATATATATATATATATATATATATATATATATATATATATATATATATATATATATATATATATAGTATATATATCAACAAGCCAATGTATTATTTTGTTCCAAGCCTGGATGAATCTTAATTTTTCTAAAGATTGCAACAGTTTTAAATACAATAGTCTGTTGTTTGAATAAAAATTATTGATGAATTGTCAAACATTGGGTACATTTAATTGGTAAGTAAAAACTGTAAAAATCGGAACCAGATAACCCAATATTTTAATCTGATTCTTGGTGTGATTCATGGCATGATCAGAAACACCTGGTGATGCAGCGCTGGACACTACTTTTCTAGATGCATTGTGGGAGATTTAGAGTGCATTACTTTTTCACCTGCTGGACATTTGGACACCACTAAAAATGGTATTACATTTTTATTTGAATGTGCATGTGACATTTCAGAACCCAGTATGTACAGTCAGGCCCATAAATATTGGGACATCTACACAATTGAATGTTTTTGGCTCTATACACTACCATAATGGATTTGAAATGAAATGAACGAGATGCGCTTTAACTGCAGACTTTCGGCTTTAATTTGAGAGCATTTACATCCAAATCAGGTGAGCGGTGTAGGAATGACAACAGTTTGTTTATGTACCTCCCCTTTATAAAGGACCAAAAGTAATGGGACAAATTAAGGATCATAAATCAAGCTTTCCCTGTTTAATACTTTGTTGCAAATTTTTTGCAGTCAATTACAGCCTGAAGTCTGGGACACACAGACATCACTAGACGCTGGGTGTTCATCCCAGGTGATGTTCTGCCAGACCTCTGCAGCAGTCTTCTGTTCCTGCTGGTTTTTACGGCATTTTCCCTTCAGTTTTGTCTTCAGCAAGTGAACTGCATGCTCAATCGGATTCATGTCAGGTAATTGACTTGGCCATTGAATAACATTCCACATCTTTGCCTTAAAAAACTCTTTAGTTGCTTTCGCAGTTGTCAAGTACCCAAGGCAATTCAAAGTGCTTCACACAACAGAAAACAAAAGCATTAAGTTCACAAAACAGATAAAGACAGAAAATCCTTTCAGTCATAAGCACAGCTAATCAATATTGTTTTTCGCCCAGATTTGAGTAGCGGCCTGTCTCACATCTTCAGGAAGATTCTGTTCCAGATTTTAGCTGCATAAAACTGAAACGCAGATTCCCCATGTTTAGTCCTGACTCTGGGCACCAGCAGGAGGCCGGTCCCTGAGGTCCTCAGAGTCCGAGATGGTTCATATGGCACTAACATGTCCGAGATGTACTTTGGTGCTAGGCCATGGAGAGACTTGTATACAAGCAGAGCTGCTTTAAAGTCTATTGTCTGAGCCTGAAGCCAGTGCAGAGACCTGAGCACAGGACTGAAGTGATCGTACTTCCTGGTTCTAGTCAGGACCCGAGCAGCAGCGTTCTGGATGTACTGCTCAAAACCTTTACCTTTAGGATGTCACTATGAATGTACTCAAAATAACACCTGGAACAATGCAGACAGAACTTTAGACTCTTCAGCCTTTTTCAAAAATATAGTGAAGTAAAAGTAAAAAGTATGTTTGTGTGTTACTGGTCACCGCTGACTCTTAATCATAGGAAGTAATCTTACATTGTCAGAACATTACTGCCTTACAGCGCAGAGGTCATAACAGCACCGAGGGCAGGGTCAACTTCTCAGTCATGGCACAGGATGACACACTAATTCCATGGCGACAGTGAAAAGGGGGCGGAGTCTGGGATTAGCGCGTGGCAGCGGCAGAGGCAGTCGTGGAGGCAGGTTGCTGTTTCGTGCACTTGTGTCTTAAGAGGCTTTGGAGGGGGATGAGCCTCCATCTGGACCAGTTCAGAGCAAACAGGGGGCATAAGAAAGAAATAACGATGTGATGGGATGCCACAATAAGGAGCTAATGGAGGATCAGTGTCTGCTGTCTGGTGTTTGCTTTGGAAATTACAACAACAACAACAACATCAGCAACAACAACAACAACAGCACTACAGACTCTGACCAAACTATGCTGTAACTTTAGGATCTCAAAATACGACCAATGAGCGTGTCTGTTTCGCACGCGTCACAGAAATAAACTAATCTGATTGGACAGTTCTGTTTGAGGTGACCAGACTCACTGTCCGTAAATGAATTGAAGAAGTGTCAGTCGCCTTCTTCCCTTCATGGCAACGTTAATGCTTCGCCTAGTGTTCCACAGTATCTAACTCCATAGAGACAAGCAGATGGCGCCCCTTGGCCAAGTCACAGGTCAGATCTATGGAGAGATCAAGGTTTTTTTAAGCAATAAAAACACTGAATAAATCCAATAGATGTTCATTGTCATACAGTCAACATTCCAATGCAATAACATAGAGACAAGCTGGCTGTAGCAGCTACTTACTCCCGTAGAGCCGCTGAGGGACGAAGCTGGTCGGGTCCGGTAACATCGTTGGACGCACTTACCATAACAAACAGATGCTGCATCGGTATTGGTTAAAGTTGTATTTTTAATGGAGCAACGGGACAGCAGGAACATAAACGAACGTGGACACAGAGGACAGAATATTGCATGGATGAAATTAATTGATAAAAAAGGAATCCAAAACCAAAAAGGCGGTCAACAAAAATGACGGCTACCCAGAACCAACTTTTCCCTGCCCTGCGTCCCAGGTGAATTCAATTTAATACTTCCCACTGACGCACACCCATGCCCACGTGACACCCCTCCTCTCCTCCGCAGGAGCAGCCACACACACACACACACACACATTCACACAGTGCCCACAAGCTGTCTCCTACACTGGCGGAACCCCCAAAAAGTGAGATAGTGCACCTTTAAAATATGAATAAATTGATAAATAACTTGGAATTCAAGGCTTGATCCTGATATACTGTTATGTCAACACAATTCCCACATTCTTAACATATTGTAATGACAAAGATTCCGACCACACCTTTGCAGAAGAGTGATCTGACCAGTCTTTTTGTTACTCTATATTGACAGCTCACATACAGATGAAATACCTGCACATTGCTCCATTGTGAATAATAGCATGTGCTGTCAGACAGAGAAAACGCCTAGTCACCAGTCTCACAGCGATAACATACAATGCTCGCCCACACGGAACTGCAAGAGAAACTGTTGCAACATAAAAGTGCAAAAGTTATCTATGCTTTTGTGATTTTTATTTACAGTTTCATTTTTTCCCTTTACATAGTTGTTTGCTAGATATGTATGGGGAGTGTGTTAGAGAGTACGGTAGAGGCAGAGGAGGTACTTGAGAAAGTTTTTCATACAATTGTACTTCTTAGAGTAACCTTCATTACTTTTGCATTTTTCATTTGAGCAAATGTTTCGGTTACTTTTCCCACTGAAAGTAAGGCTACAAGTGACAAAATCTTTCTGTGGACAATATTAAATCATTTGAACATTTGTATTTCTTGCATCGCTCCTTCATATAAGACTTCTCCCTTTTTGGTATGACCTTAGAATACATTATTGCTCATTATTTCATGTTTTGTCTCTCCAATTACATCAATTTCAATTCAATAATTCACATGTGTTATGTGTAAACGGTTTCAGACAGTAGTAGTTCCCTCAAATATGTTTTACTCCTACTTGAGTGATTTCTTTGTACTTCTTCTTGAGCATTTTTGAAGTTACTTTTATCTTCTTTGATCACAACATAACATAACAGTCAACCCACCTCTGGATAGTGGTACCTGATTAAGAACGAGGCCGAAAGACTGTTTGAATGTCAGTAACTCAATCAGTACCACTTTTAGTTAGGTATTTCAACATCAACCTACTCGGGGACTATTTTTTTGTGAAACCTGGCCCATGGCATGTGTTATTTTAAGGTTAATGATTTCGTGCATTGTCCCTGATCGAAATGGATAAATCCAAACATTGAATTCGAGTACGCTGAGAATCAGATACAACCATTATATTGTTTACAGCAGCAGAAACTTGTACAAAACAGCCTTTGTAAAAATGTTAATCTCAAGCTGTCTCAGGGTGAAGAGCTGACATCAGAGGAGCCACAAATACCTCCAGGCAGTTTCACAGTTCTCTGATGGTACTGGATCTGCCGGTACATGCGTTTTACTCATGCTCATCTGTTTATTAAGACTTAATCATTGTATTTTCAGAGCCATGAGGAAAAAAATACTTTGTTGTTAAGTGAATGGTAATAGCAATTGGGAGAGACAGCACAACCCTATAGTTTCAGGGAGTAACTAAATCATTTTAATTATTTTTGAGACTGGTTAATCTGAAGTTACAGGAGGACTGATGCTTGTATAAGACACGACATTACTATTTTGGACGTTTCAAAAGCAAAAATATTAGTTCAGTAACTCATAATAAGTGGCTTCACAGTGACGTAACTTCAGCCTATACATCTCCGTGGGCAATTCTTTGTTTTTGAAAGACATAATCAAACAGTCAGTGCTTTCTTTTCAGCAATCATACCTGTGAGTTTGAATTATGCCACTATATTTTAACAGTATAGTGAAAAACATAGTTCACCTAACTTTTTTGGACAGATAAGACATTGAATTTCATTTCAGTTTATATTTCAAGAGGATACGCCCACTAATTGCAACAATGTTTACCATAAACCGGGTCAAAACTTCTGCATTCTTACAGTTAAAATGCATGTTCTCTACCATAGAATTATCGAACATTGCTCAGCTCTATTTTAAAATAGTTTAAAATGTTGTAACAACGCGCAAACACAATCTGTTCACGTTCATCCACATCCACAATGACATTATTCATAAGAGTGTCTTCAGGAGTAACTTGACCTTAGCTATGTATCGGCTGTCAAAGCAGTGCATTGAGTGTCACAGACCTAATCTCTGTAACGGTCGCTAGAGCAGTGCCAGGCCTGAACACAATACAATGTAACGTATCGATTTCAATAGAGTGTTTGAATATTGAGATGGCAGCAATAAGTGCAGGTTTGAATAGGGCCACTACCAATGGAAAAGTTCTTTATTTAAATAGATTTTTTTTTAAATTTGAAATCTTTTAAATCAGCACAGGAACTCCACAGGGCTGTGTACTTTCTCCTCTGCTCTTCTCCCTGTACACAAACTGCTGCACCTCCAGCCACAACTCCGTAAAACTGATCAAGTTTGCGGAACGACAGCGTTACCGACTCTATCGGGGCTATCTCGGACGGGATGAGTCTGTCTAAAGGAGGAGAGGTGGACCGGCTTGTGTGTCCTGGTGCAGCGGTAACAACCTGGAGTTCAACGCCCAGAAAACAGTGGAGATGATCGTAGACTTCAGGAAAGTCACAGCCCCCAGCCCCCCCTCACCATAACAGACTCCCCCGTCACCACGTGGACTCTTCCGCTTCACGGCACCACCATCACTCAGGATCTCAAGTGGGAGCCGACCATCCTCCTCATCAAGAAGGCCCAGCAGAGGATGTACTTCCTGCGGCAGCTGAGGAAAGCCAAGCTGCCAGTGCAGATGATGGTGCAGTTTTACACGGCCATCATTGAGTCCATCCTCACCTCCTCCATCACCGTGTGGTACGCTGGAGCCACAGCCAGGGACAGTTGATCGGCTGCAGACTTCCATCTCTGCACGTCTGTACGTCTCCAGGACTCTTGGAAGAGCAGGTCGGATCACAGCTGACCTTCTCAACCTGGACACGGACTATTTGAACCACTCCCCTCAGGCAGGAGGCTACGGTCCATCCAGACCAGAACCTTCCCTCTGCCATTGGACTCATGAACATTTCTAAACACCTGCCATATTGACAATGACAATATACCTTTTCTGATTCTGATTCTGAACTAAGCCACAATTAATGAGCATAGGCACCACTGCGTGGCTGAAAAATACAGAGTGGTTATACCAGTTCAAACTATTTATATTTGTATTATTATTCTCATTACACTTTTCAGACTACTGTATACCAATCCGTCAGAAATGTGCTAAAATGTGCCTGTACATGTCTATATCCGTCATTTGAGACAACCCATTGTAAATTTTTTGAGCTTGCAGTTAAAATTTTCCCACTTCACCAATGTATAAATGTGGTTGTGTAATTATGGTTTTGTTGTCTACGAGTTTGTGTACTTTATCCCCTCCTCCAAAATGTGACTGGGGGCGTGAATGAATAAATATGAAGTATCCTTTAAAAAAAACCTCACTTATGTTACCTTAACTGGCCACATATACAAGGAAATACAAACAAACTCTGCCCCACTTGCGCATTAAGTCACTGTGTTACTGTATATTCTATTCCTCTCGTTATTATTACATTTCCTCCCCTTGAACGGAAGACTGAAATAACCCTGCTGAAGTCTATGGCTCTCCGGGGCAGGGCTTTTGTGTCAGTGCAAGTGCAAACAACGAGCGGCGCTGGTTCTGAATGGGCCCCGGTCACAGCTCCAATTTCCCGGCCTCACGGTCCGCGGACACACAGCTCATTACACGGGCAGAGGTGTGTGGAGGTGCTGGAGACAGAACTCAGGGAGAACAAGAGACTGGACCCCTCCTGTCTGCTGTCTGTGAGTGATGAGGACACTGATGAAATATCCCGCAACTTCACCTGGAACAGAGAGAGAAACTTGCTGTGCTACACCAATTAAATCGGCTTAAAGGTGCACTACGTGTAACTTTTCCCCTACATGAAGATGTTTGTTTTTCCTGGGATAAATCGGTGTAATCCCTCATTCGTTCAGGAGTTTACCATGATACCGTTTCTACCGTTTGCCTGGAATGTTCAAAGTATGGCATTAAACCTCCATCATCCGGTCAAGTTGAAGGTCACATCTGTGGAGCTGCTCGCATTTAGATTTCTTTTTTTTTTTTTTTTTTTTTTTAAGGTTGGCAGTAATTGAATCAATTTTAAGTTTAATGCCATACTGTGGAACATACCAGGCAAATCAATGACACCTCACCATGCACAGCACGGCTTAAAATTCAGTCACAGAGACTTCCATGTGGAATTTGGAATCTAGTTTTTCCATTCTATCCACCACAAACAAATGACTTTTTCTGTACATAAAGTGCATAGGTTTTCCTGTTTTTCTAATTGCGTTGTTCGGTGAGAAAGAACGTGCAGTAATCATACTTCATAGTTTAAGTCAGTCGAGTGGCCGAAACGTTGAAAAATAAACTTTGACATTTACAGGAAATAAAGTCTAAAATAGTTCTAAAACACAATCATCAATACGCAATATTACATACAAAATGCAGCGACAATTTACACATAACTGACTATTTAATAAATCATTTAACAAAATATGTTTATTATTATTGTCAACTCATAACAATTGTGTCAATTATAAATATTTCGAGCCTTGTTTAAATTACGGTTGCTAGGTAACAGTTATGGAATTACCTCTGCCCATGTCACATCGGCGGCTCATGTCCAACCAGGAAGTAACATTATAAACGTCCCCAAAATTGACAAATTGGGAAGAAATAGGCTTTTTTTTTTTTTTAAACAGCTTGAATATGATCATGTTCACTATGTTTTAGTGAAATGTGTTAAGTTTGTATTTAGTAACAAACATGCTGTTACATTGTCTGCTGAATGTATGTACAGTTGAAATTAAAGTTATGGAGGGTCACATTTTTTTGTGTCTGATACATTATTTTTTTTCCTACCAGATTTATTTGACTTCAACCTTTTTCCGATGGGCTGCCACTGCCTTCCTTAAACGTGACGGTCTATACTCTGGAATAATAACTGTTTATCTAATTAAAGCTTGTCTTTTTTATGATTGAAGACTTGCTTAATAACACAGCTGTATATTATAATGATGTATGTCTCCACCTGCCTAAGCACAGTCTCCAGTGATCCCAAGGCCTGTAACAGCACGTTGATGCTATTTCTAGTGTCACCTGCGTGACACTGGGTTTTCAAGGGAAAGACGCCACACACTCTGATTTAGCATATCCAGTGGTGTAATCAGATCCAAGGCTAGTCCACTTGTCTGACGCTCCCTCATCCATAATGGACAAAGAGATTTAGTAGCACGGTTGCTGCAGTGATGCTGTTCAGGAAGTGCCAACAAGAGGATCATTGGAAAACTGTTTTCTATAAACAGACGAGAGAGAAAGGTTTCTCGGCTGCAGATTTGCAAACCAGTAATGTTTTGAAACTGCTTGAATGTAGGTTAGTATAGCTGTCTAGAGATGCTATTAGTACAGTTAACTTTAAAATGTTCAATGGACAACCTTGTTTCCACCAAATTCTGCAGTGACTTTTGTTAAAGTTAAAGTTGTTATGACATTTTAATAATCAAAGGAATAACTGTAGATAAGATATAAAAGCAGTCAGTCCACCAACTTTTGAAATGTTTTGCTTATTTTCTGTGACTAATTTTACAGTCACAGACACAGGGTTAAGCAAATGTCTCACCCTTTTACAGCAGGGGGAGAAGATGGCTGAATGTGAATTTGAACAAGCCTGCTTATTATGATAACTCTTATCTCTTCCAAAAGCATTTAAAAAACATTCAGACAAAATCAAAGGACTTAATTATGTGAGAGTCTATAGCTGGCACAACTATAGTTAACAGAGACATTATTACCAGAAATGGAGCTGAATAGAAATCTAGGTCAGGGGGAGAGATCTGCAGCAATACGTTGACCATAATGAGTTAGCCTATTGCATATACTGTAGCTTTGGCTGACCACTAATCACATGCTTATGATGTCAGGTCATTATACAAGGGCAGGGCATATAGAGCAGAGGCGCAACGCGTGTTACCTTCCTCTCTTGCCATTATGCACCACAGACTGGACTAATATAAATTAATATTTAGCGGATGCTTTTTATAGGCTCATAGCCGAGGGTAGAAATCCTACTTTAATCTTTTAAATACATGCATCCATGCAGGGAAGGGCTATTTTTACCTCAAAGCATTAGTCTGAGCAGGTGAAATGTATTCTAACCATACGCTCCCATCTCTGGTTGCTGTTGCCTCCCCCTGCTCATGTCTTATTCAGACCTGTAGTGTGTGAGGAAATGCTCCTGCTGTAGTGATGAGGTGGTAGAAATAACATATTGTGCTATAAATCAGTATCAGGACACACAAAGCTCTTGTGTTGTTAAGGTCTGTGCAGCATTATTGAGAAAGTGATGCTGGTTTTACTGAACAGACTTTAGTCTAGGGATGTCACGATTTCAAATTTGAGTCTTATTGTGAGAAAAAACATCACGATTAACGATTATTCACAATTATTACTAAGACTGTGAAAAGTTACTTTATATTTAGATCTATATTTTTAACTATTGATTGAATTAAAACCAGTTCTTACAATTTAATCGTGACCTTAATAAACACAATTATCGATTAACCGAATCATCTTGACATTTGCTTTGTCAGATCTCACTTTCAGAGCTCACCTTGGGTCTAAATGACATGTTTGGCGAAATTTGCAAATTTCTACTTTCGAATAGAAGTGTTTTTCTACATCTTACAATGTTTTGCTGAATGGAAATGCCCTAAAGACAAAGTCATTGAATCAAGTTATTCATGTGTTCAGCTGATCTATGGGATCCTTTATCAGC
Organism: Chaenogobius annularis; assembly: GCA_015082035.1. Taxonomy (NCBI): domain Eukaryota; kingdom Metazoa; phylum Chordata; class Actinopteri; order Gobiiformes; family Gobiidae; genus Chaenogobius; species Chaenogobius annularis. The sequence goes on from BJKM01000254.1 coordinate 750,466, forward strand.
TGGTGTGTGCTGCATGACCTGTCACAGGCAATAAAACACCAAACAATCTTCAGGACCGTGAGACGTTGCCTTCATTCGTCATTAGAAAGCTCTTTATATGTTCCTGCTGTTTGCGTCAGAGGAGCAGCCCTCCCCTGAGGTCATCAGCATGAATGAGTCAAGAGTCAACAAAATCAAGAAAATGTCCAACATCACACATATCTGAATTAACACCTTTTAGAGTTTCATTAAATGTATTTTATTGTTTCTGAGGTTCACAAAACAAACCACATGTTTTCTTCTTTAGAAAATAATAAATGTATACTTTATATTTTACATTTTAATAATTGGTCTTTTGCACAGCAAAGATATGACACATATGTTTCAGACAACATAGCAGACAAAAGAATACTTTTACAACAGTGCAAAATCAACACATGAATTGGTTGTAACGCATCCAAAAAATAAGGATGTCTTTAAGAACTACAACAAAAATGTGCATAAAACTGAATGTTTTCTGATCGTGGTAAGCAAAAGAAAATGTTAAAGCGGGAACAGTTGGTAAACAAGCCAGAGGCTGCAACAAATCCGCTTAAATAAAAGAGATGGATTTAGTGTAGTGCGTCCTAATGCGCGCTGGGATTTTGTTGGCCAGTCCTACATGCACGTGTATCAACTCAACCAAAACTCAACAGTCCAAACATGTGTTTCCCTGCGCCTGTTGTAGACCCCGTTTTACTGTGGAGGCACAAACGAGACAAATACTCAAAGCGTGCTTGACAAGGGGCGTTATCTCTCGTGGAAAAAACTTAGTTCAACAAAAACAAAGTGCCAACGAGCGCGTGTTAAAGATACCCAATGTTAATTAAGCGACCTCCTGGACCTTATTTGTTAGTTTGTTTTGTTCCTCAAACCCATTTGAGAGGTGAGGGGGCTCTTGGTTGCTTTCTATAGAGGAGTCACTGCCCGTGCTTTCCCCGGACAATAGTCGGGTCACCCTGAGGTCCGCTTTCAGAGACTGCACATCATTCCCTATGCTCATCTCCCCCAAGTCATTGATAATCTGAGTCAGCTCCTGTTTGCCATTACAGTCATTGTCCAAAATGTCCTCACATTCAAAGTGCATTGACTTCTCCTCCTCCTCTTCCCCAACTAAGTCCTCAGTGATGGAGCCCAACTTAGGCGCGCTGCGGCTGCGCTCCACCGGTGGTTTGTAATAACACTGTCCGTTTAGCAGCTTTCTGAGAGGCACCAGTGGAATAGTCTGCTCCCCTATCAGCTGCTGCTGCTGGTGCCGGGCATCGTCCCGGCGCTTTAGTCTTTTAAACTCTGCCAGAGCCGTGGCGGAGGTCTGGTACAGCAGCAGAGCCATGGCTTTTGCCTTCTCTGGTTTGGACACCAGCACCGCGTGGCAGCGCAGCATCACTGCCTTGTGCTTCATCTCGTGTCTGTAAATCCATGCAAATATTTTAGGCAGTCTCGGGTCCGCGACGCAGTAGGTAATCCGGTGTAGTAAGTACAGGTGTCCCGGCCTGCGGGCCTTGTCGTCCACATGCACCATACGGATGCCCTGCGAGCTGATGGTCAGTCTCATTTTGGTGCCGTTCTTTCCCATCTCACTCTTGGCCCAGATTTTGCTCACGGCCACATCCGTGCAGCCGTCCCCTTTGGACTGGATGGTGGTGGCGTTTCCCAGGTAAAGCACAGTGTACGTTGGGTCCTCGCTGGTGATGTTGACCTTTTTTCTTTTCGACTTGAACATGCTTCCCACCCTGTTGAGCGCGCTCTCAGGGCACGACTTGGCAAACGAAGTGAGCGCAGAGTAGTTGAGACTCACCGCATAGCCCTTCTGCTTGGACTGCTTGTCTTCCTCTATCAGGTCAAACTTATTCTTCTTCCAAGGCAGCATTTTGTGTTTGCAGTCAACAGCAACAACGTCTACTGAGAGACAGAAACAGGATGTTGTTACTAGATCCAAGGGTGTTTAATATTTAGTTATGAATTCTACTCTACTCTAAACTACACACAGAGACGCCGTACTTGGTCTGTCTATCCATAGAGCCACTCTCCATTGCGACTGTCTTCTCCAGTGACATCGCTGAGTCTCCTGCAGCGCGTGTAGCGCTCTGAATTTATACAGCGGAACAAACCATCAGAGGGACTGAAGGGGGGCGGAGGAATCTACCAACACAACTGTGGCCAAGAATGGAAAAACAGCCTGCAAATAGACTAGAACCTCACAGTGAACAGTTCAACATAAAAACGTTTTGTGTACATGGCTTATTACTACTAGTTATTACTACTTCTAGCCTACTATACTACTGCTACAACTAGTAGTGCTACTACTATGTTTTAAATGTATGGTCATGCTAAAGTTGTTTTATGATGATGATGATGATGATGCTGCTGCTGCTGATGATGATGATTGTTGTCGTCGTCTGATAGTGGCGTCATGCTTCCATGGTAGTTGGACGTTATCGTTCTGCACTTTAAGCTTGCCTGCCATCTACTGGCCAAAAGAAGAAGTTCATGTATTAAACTTGACACTGTAATAACATAATATAATTTACTTTCTAAATTTGTAACAAATATATAAGCAAAGTTTGATAAGACTTTAACACCTTTATAGGCTAGGTTTGCTTGAAGCATAAACTGTGTGTCATGTGTTTGGAGTGTAGGTTTAGGAACCAAACTCCATAGTTGTAGTTTCACCCAGACATAATTGAGTGCTGGACGAAGCGAATGTACCACTGCAGCACAGCCTGTGGCAAACACTTATTTGTGACTCCATTCGAGAGGGATCTGATCCATAAGTTTAGTAGTGGAAATCTGTTTTATTCAGTGACTCTGATTTACAATGTTTTTAATTCTACATTTGGGTAATGGCTCAGAACTAAACCTCCGGTAGATTCTTCCATTTCCGGTTTTACGTCAATAACAGTACACACATGTGAGTTTGCGCTGAAAATCAGTTTCTCTGTTTTACAGGGATTAAAAGCATACTATAATGGGTAAAAAGAAAGCGGCCGGTGGAGCACTCGGCAGAGCGCTGATTAAAGAGAGACTTCAGTCTGTTCGGGGAAACAGAAGAGGAGACTCTTCATGGGTGAGTCCTAACTCTTCTGCTAGCCTACACCTAGCCTGCACTGCTAATCCCGTCTCTTTCTGCGAGAGCCATTATGTCCAAGTTGACTTGACATGCCTTGTCAGAGACAGTTATCAGTACAAGAGTATAATGATGTCGAAAACACACTGATGTAATTATGTTTTCAGCTTCATACCAGTGAACTCAATGATGGATATGACTGGGGGAGGTTGAACTTGCAGTCAGTGACAGAGCAGAGCTCTATGGATGATTTCCTGGCCACTGCAGAGCTCGCAGGAAAAGAGTTTGTGGCTGGTAAGAGAGATAAGATAAGATACACCTACATGTTTAAATGGGTACGTCTTAAAACTACGTTTGTTTCATCTTTATTACAGAGAAACTAAATATTAAGTTTGTACCAGCTGAGGCAAGAGCAGGTTTGTTAACTTCTGAAGAGAAGACCAGGCTGAAGAAGTTACACGAAGAACATCAACATTTCCTCAGAATTCCTCGCAGGTATATTAATATTTAGGCCTAATAAAATTCAGTGACGCAGTACATAAGTAGTGAGTTATTCTGGTTTATTTCAGACCCCATTGGGATGAAAGTACAAGTCCAGAAGCCCTTCAGACTGCAGAAAAGGACAGTTTCTTGGAGTGGAGACGAGTGCTTGCCCAGTATGTACTGCTTCGTCAATCATTTTCTTCCTTCCAAGGAAGAGGCAACAAATTTGTACTATTTGTTTTAAGTTTTTATTAAAACAGTGAAACTTATTTTAAGACTTGAAGAAGAGCAAAAGTTAATCCTCACCCCTTTTGAGAGGAACTTGGAATTTTGGAGACAGCTGTGGAGGGTTATAGAAAGGAGGTAAGTCAAAATATGTGACCTTTTTTGGAAACTTTCTGCATAGATGTTCTTATATTTCACAGTTTCAATGGTGGCACCAAATACAATAGGGCTGCCCAAATTTGGTGAAAATATCTAATTTAGATAACTCTGAGAAATATTGATCACATTTAAATTTGTGATTTAGTTTTAAACAAGTTGAGGGGAATTGGCAAAAAGCTATGTCCTATAAGCTAAAGTCCTATGAACTGACAAACAAATAAAATAATCACATGTATTTCAGAAAATGTTTGTAAAGATCTACAGTGTTTGCAGTTTTTATGCAGAATAACACTATTTTGTTGTTTGTGGAGGCAAATATGATGCTTCAAAAATGGCATTGTTTGCAATTTACTAATTGCGTCCATTCAAATATTGATTTGATTGTGATTAATCTTGCAGCTCTAAATTGCAACATAACATGCCCAAAAAAATCCTGTGTAACAGTCTACTTTCTCATTTTAAAATGTATTATTAGATTAACTGTGTGCATTTCTCTTCTCTAGTGATGTGATTGTTCAAATAGTTGATGCAAGAAACCCGTTGCTGTTTAGATGTCCAGATCTTGTAAGTAATGTTTTATCAATAAGTGATGATAAATGTTTTTTAATCCCACATTGATGTTAGTGGAACTTTGTGTGCTAGTTCATCTGAAATCTTACCTAACTTCCACTTTCTCATTCACACATAGGAGTCATATGTAAAGGAGGTCTCAAAAGATAAGGTGAACATGCTTATGATCAACAAAGCAGATCTGCTTACCACAAAGCAGAGGAAAGTCTGGGCTAAGTATTTTGAACAAGAAGGATTAAAAACAGTATTCTGGTCTGCTCTGGCTGAAAGTGAACGGTTAGATGCTGAGGAAAAGGTATGTGGATTTGTCAGTTTGTTTGTCAAGAGTAATATTCACTGTTTAACAAATTACAGACAATGTTTGTCATTTTACAGGGGATAGTCACTGAGGATGCAGATCAAGAAGAAAGTGATAATGAAGAGGAAACACAAGAGGAGTTAGAAGAAGTCAAAGAAAAGAATAATGAAGCAGAAGTGTTCAGTGCAGAAGAGGAAGAGGAGAATTATGTAAGTGTAGGTGAAGAGGACTGGCAGACCTGCTCAGAGGATGAGCAGGAAGAAGGAGCTTTTATGTCTTCAGATGAATTCTCCTTCCATAACTCCAGCCGACTGCTGCACAAAGAAGAGCTTCTGGCTGTGTTTAAGTCTGTTCACAGTGGACATCAATGTAAAGAAGGACATCTAACTGTAGGACTGGTATGTGCGCTGTACACTGGCATTAACGCAAGTGTTGGTCTTTTTTGTAACAATTTGTTTTCCTAGGTGGGATATCCCAATGTAGGAAAGAGTTCTACTATAAATACTATACTAAGAAACAAAAAGGTTTCTGTTTCAGCTACACCTGGTCACACCAAGCACTTTCAGGTACACATCTAAACCTCATAAGTCTTTTTTTTTTTCTTGGGTTGGCCTCTTTGACATTTTATTTCACAGACGCTGTATGTGGAGCCGGGGCTCTGCCTGTGTGACTGCCCTGGTTTAGTCATGCCTTCATTTGTTTCTACCAAAGCAGACATGATCTGCTCTGGGATTTTGCCGATTGACCGAATGAGGGACCACGTCTCTGCTGTGTCCCAGATATCCTTTAACGTTAGCGTTAATCATGAAATTAACATGGGTGGGGCTATTATTAAAGTTTTGTCCTGAGCGCATTGAACGTATGTCAGACAATCCCACGCCATGTACTCGAAGGAACGTACGGTATTAATATCATCCGACCTCGAGAAGACGAAGACCCTGAAAGACCACCAACCTCTGAGGAACTGCTCACAGCTTATGGATGTAAGACTAACAGTTTAAGGAATGAGAAAAGGTCAGTGTTAATTTGAGCCATGTTCATTTCAGACATGCGAGGCTTTATGACTTCACACGGCCAACCTGATCAGCCAAGATCAGCACGCTACATCCTTAAAGATTATGTCAATGTAAGTCTTTGTCTCTTCTGAATTATAGGATCAACTGATTGAAATACGGTATAAATATTAGTTTTTGATATACGGCATTTTTGTCCTTTTGTACTTTTTCTAACCAACCAGGGTAAGCTTTTATACTGCCATCCTCCACCAAATGTAAATCCTGAAGACTTTCAGCCACAACACACCAAATTTCAGGAAGGAGATCTAGACCAATGTGACCATTCCTCAGTTACAAAGCAAAATCCAAAAATTAAAAGGATTGAAAACACTGTGGACAAGAACTTTTTTCATCAGGTAAGTTGCATTCAAGTGTTTCGTTTATTTTTTTTGCTATTGAGTCTCATAAATATGTTCCATTTATATTATTCAGGAAAATGTCCGAGCTTTATCTAAGGGAGTTCAGTCTATCATGGGCTACAAACCAGGAAGTGGTCCTGTTGGACCTGGACAAGTGGGATCAGATGTGATGGCAGGAAAGCCCTGGAAAAAACACGGGAACAGAAATAAAAAGGAAAAAGTACGGCGGATCACCAAGCATCTGGATGCTTAAATTGAATTTGAAATGGAATGTTGCAAATTTAAAAAAGATTAGTGCTTTCTTTCATAGTCTATGCATAATGCAAATGTAACTGCCTTTTAAACTCTAATACTAGTATGCATTGGTATATACAACTTTAAAATTACTTTGTGCTGTAGATCAGTGTTTCCTAACCAGGGGGTTGAAAAAGATGGAATTGAATAATGTTTGAAATATGTTCTTTATACATTTTACATCCTGAATGTTTTGTTAAACATGATATAATAGCTATATTTGGCGATATAGTAAACAAAGGTGGGGTGCTCAAGACAGGAAAAGATTTGAAATTTGGAAAACTTAAGATTTGTTTACTTTACACTGTGACATTTTGTATCCAGTCAATCATCACAACAATTTATAGTAGCTAAAGGTGAACTAGAAATAAAAAGAAACAACATTGTGTCTCTTATTTTGTCATATATATTGTTTGTCTCTTTGTCATTGTACACTTGTGTGACAGTTTGTGTGCCTATTTAATGCAAAAGGGACGGCGTCATCAGCAGCCAAATGGATCATTTATTCTTTCAAATCGTTATAAAGCTCAGGCCTACTTCAGAAGCGTCTCTAATCCAATCAGACTCAAGGCCCTGTGCAGCGCTGCGCTCCTCCCATCCACAATCACTCTGACGCCGTTGGCAGCTTGACCTCTTTGCTCTCACCCTCTGAACCTGGCCGCTCGTCTGTTCTTTGAAGGATGCCCCTTTGCTGTCTTTGATATGCATTCGTTTGCACGTTTTTGGGAAGACTCCATCACCTGTTTTAGCGAGGACGTGGGCGGCAAACTTTGTGGCGCTATCGCACTTGGTTCCATTTCAGGGCTGCTTCTTTTGCTGGCACACGCTGCGTAAGTGCGTTTGGATTCCTATGTGTTCTCAGAAATGGTTTGCCTTCTACATTTTAGATTTATTTCTGAAGGTTGGGCTACGAAAGATGCAGATATCAAGTGCGAAGTGGGAGAGAAGCCACGACTTCCCTCTACAGCCTCTTGGGAAACAGTTGCAGCACAATTGGAGCCATTCTGTCCAGACAGCTCCACGTTCAGGTGAGTTCAAGTCTGACTCACTGCTGACATTGTGCACATTTCATCGTTCACTTGCTTTGTCTGTAGGTTGTTTTGGCGGCCTTTTCTGCGACCATGGATGCGGTGTCTTTTATCACTCTGTGCATGCCAATATGTCTGTGCAGGAACTCAAAAGCAGGTAGGGGAATGTCACTTCTGCTGCACGTGTGAAGATGTATATATTTTATATTTTAAGGCAAAGATAACTGCTATACACGTACATATATTTACATACCCGAATATTGCTCTTGTTCCAGGGATGAGAATCAGAGTAAGACGAAGAAGACAGCATCTTTATGGAGTCTGTGTGTTGTTTATGGTCACTGGAGGATTTCTTAAAGTTGGACTGAATAATACTGAAATAGAAAAGACTCCTGTACAGAGGAGACTTCTGCAGGGCATCATGGAAGTAAGTGCAAAAAACAATTAAAAGAGCACTCTTATGTTTTTCTCCATACTACCTAAATCCAGTGTTTAAAATCAGGGGCCATAGGAGTACATCACTTTGTGGTGTGTTAGATTTAATTAATACACTAAGGGAAATATTGTCCCAAAGATCTATTGATACTACACTTTCACAAGCTCATGTTCACTAGTGGTACAAGTGATGCTAGTGATTATTGTTAGAATATGCATGTTGTCGTCATTGCTTTATAGATTTGAAAATGATATTTTAAGTTGAGGTAAGTTTTTTGTGTAGAGCACAATATGTACACAAAGTAATTCAAATGTCTTTACATAACAGGAAAATATTCATTAAAATCACAATAAAATCCTTTTTAAAATGTCATACTGTGTAAATGTATGATTCTTGAAATACTTTTATGAAGCCAAGGAGGGAAAAAGGGTCATTTTCCCCCCTTTTTATGAGATTGCGTCCAGAGCTGCTCAATTGAAATCACGATTATTTCAAACTATTACTTATTAATATGATTTAAAATTAACCCAAGAGAAAGTACAATTTAACGTTTTGTCACGCTTTTGTTTTCAAAGCCACTGCAGGTTAGACGAAGTTTTACAGTGTAGTGCGCACACATCATCTGAACAGAGGGTCATTTTTTTATTGAATAGCGCAATTATGGAAGTCACGATCATAAATTTGATTGGCTACACAGCCCTATTGGAATCTTTGAGTGGAGCCTCAGGTGTTACACGAATTCCTCAGCAGTTCAATTATTTTCTGAATTCATAGTCAATTCAATCCACATTTGTTATTGTTTGGGTTAGTTCTGGTTTAGAACTAGTAAAGTGAAAGTATTTTCCTATTTTATCCCTAGTTTAGAGCAGCAATTGTCCTGTTTAAGGCATGGTTTAGATCTGATGGTACTTAGGCCAAATATTTTCTTATGTGGTACTTGAAAAGTTTGAGAACCACCGCTTTAGTCCATTGGTGATCATTAAATCTGAATGTCATTGTACAGATGTCAGATAATAATTAACTTAATGGACCAACTCTTGCCCATGTGCATCAACAGGACAACGCTGATGTACTTGGATATGTTCTTGGAATCCTGTCCTTTGCAATTGCATTTACATCTAGATTGCCGGCACTCTACAGAGCAGTACGTTACAGACCATTGTTTTTGTTAAGTAAAATTTAGCACTTAACAATTGTTTGTTCATCTCTGGACTTTTTTTCTTTTGACTAGTGCACAAAACGACAAATGACAAAAGCCCAGGCGTTTTCTGCGGTGCTGTGCTCTCTGGCTGGTTCATGCTATGCCACTGCCTTACTGCTTTACGACAGTGCGTTTATTCTCAAGACAATGCCATGGTGGCTTTCGGCTGCTTTGTGTTCCATCATGGACATCCTTGTATCCTTTCGAATGGCTAAACAGGATCTCTCATTGTTGGTTCCTCACTGTGGCAACTAGATGTTGCTATACATAGTAAAAAGTATAGCTGTAGACAAGTTTTAGAATATTCAAACTTGTATCCATCACAATTTATCAGCTGAAACCATTGGAGTATCAAATGTATGATTATTGTGAGAAAGAAAAAATTAAAAAAAAAAAAAAAAAAAAAATTATTCACAATTACTGAAATCTTGAATTTTTGTTCTATTTTGATACAATACTCAAGTTTATGACTAGCTTTTGAAATCTAACTTTTTGACTGACAAATTAAAGATAATGTGAAAAAAACAAAGATTTAAAAAATACATTCAGATTTAGACTTCACACTTTAAAAAAAAAAAAAAATATATATATATATATATATAATATATATATATATTTATATATATATATATTATATATATATATATATATATATATATAATCGATCAATCAAAAATGCTTAATACTGCTTCTAAGAAAGCCAAAATTCTAATTTTGTGGTTCTTACAATTACAGTGCGTCCGGGAATTAAATTTGGAAAGAATTCAAACAACCCTCTTTCACGTTGTAATTAAGTGGTATGTTGTGTCGAATTTTGAGACAAATAATGAATTTATTTTGGAATGAGGCTGTAACTATTATTAATTAACCTTATTATCTTGTCATAGGCATAGGTATCAGACTTTTATAAAGGGCCCTTAGGTATTCATGGCGCAGGCACAATTCCAGACAAAGGAAATCATTTAACACCAAAGTCGATAATGTTCTCATCCAGGTAGTGGTCCTTTCTGGGGCAAATTGGTGAGTGAGCTAAAACTATGTAAATGAATAGCTTTGGCCCCTTTTTAAACCAGGTGTGATTGTGGAACTTTAACCTACTTTTCCAGATTGTGCTCATTCATTTGTGCAAAAAGCCCAGTTCTGTGATGTTGTCTCGAGACACAGTTCATCTCCTGCAAAACTCAACCTTCCCTGATAAAGAGAAGCCCAAAGAAGAGCGAAGTCACTCAACACCACAGCTAAAAGTAATAGGATTTCTGCTCCATTCCTTTGTTGCATATGTGTGATTTGTTGTTGACGTTTTTACTTTCACGTTCTATAAGAAAAATGCTGAGAAGTTAACTGACGGATACTTGCATGTGAACTGTCCATCTGAAAGGAAAGTAAGCATCAGCCACTGTTATGTAATAGTTTGATAAGGCAAATATTCCACACCTTGCTTAGTGTAATCTTTTTGTCAACAGAGTCCTATTCTGTCAAACTTGAACAAATTGAAGGGAACAGTGAAAAAGGAGGGAACCTTTGCCCACAGCTGTGTGCGTGGGAAAGATGAGGACTGTTTCTGTTCCTCTGACACATCATTCGACTCTTCTGTCATCAGCTCAGACCTGGAGGTGAGCATGTTCTATGTTCAAATGTTGTATACCTTTTTTAAATATCTCATAATTAGTCTTATTTAGAATTTGAATGGAAAATACAAGTTTCTTTACAATTGTGTGCACTATTCATTCACTCTATACTTCAGATGAACTTGTCTAAATGTTTATACAGGTTTTACCAAGAATAAAAAAATAGCGAGGGTATGTATTCAAAGGTGGTAGAGGTTCTTCTGCGTGGAGAGTCACTACTGGTATTATTTAGGCTGAGGGAAATATTTTTTTTAAGTTCACAATCCAATGTTCTAAAAGTTTCATTTGATTCCACTAGCTTTGATAGTTCTTCACATGTAGGGGGGTGTTAGTTTTTTTTAGTGTTAAAAGTTCATAAATCTCTGGTATGCAAGTTTTCACATTCAACTTGTTTTATATAATATTATGTTAGAGATTTTATGTCTAAGTCTAATTTGAAAAGCACACTGTTGTGAATAAGTCTTGGGGCCTATGACATGTTTACAGGAAGTAAAGAAGACAACCTTTTGTCCATACAACAGTCAGCATGTTCTTTGCTGAGACATTTTGGTTTGTGGCGGTTGAAGGGAAAATAAGGAACGGTAGAGTTATAATTTACTCTAGGCAATACAGCTTGAACTCAAAATTATATTTTAGTTCTTGGCACAGTTTTAGTTTTTATATGATCGAATGAGTAAAAGCCTTTTAATTTGGATACCACAGTGCTTGCACCAGAAAACATCCATGTGTCCTATATATAGCAAATGCCTTCAGTACAGAATCCAAACTAGTGATAAAGCAGTCAGACGTCTTGGCCAACATTCTTCCCGTTGCTAGTTAACATTAACCAAAACAAAGAGTTACATCGGGCTCTAATGTTTAACCAAAAGCACTTGACGTGACCGTGAGTCAAAGCAGCACTTTTTTTCTTACTGTTCATGTGGCCAAAATGGTGCTGGAGGAGAACACTTGGACAATAATATATCAAATCTGAACTAACATATTGACTTGTGATTGTCCTCAGAGGAAAAGTTGGAGAGTGCCCAGACACTGAGCGGGGAATGAATTGTTTGTGATTTGCCATGTTCCCCAATTGTTCTGTTGTAAAAGATTTTTGATTAAAGACCTACAGAGGGCTGGGTCTGTCTGCTTAGGAAGTTTGTAAAATGAAGGCCTTGTCTATACAGGACTGTAGACTGCTATTTTAGGACATGTTTATGCGCTCCTGTGCTGTGCCTGTTGCCAGAGGCTTAAGAGTTTGCCACCAAATGTATCACCCACTCTTTCTAATGATCTGACTCAACATGAATCATCAAAACTAAAATTGTTATACTACAATCTTAGGTTTTCCAAAAATTGCATGTATACTTGTTTACAACCAATATTCAAAATTGCACTACTCCTGGTTTTTCAGCTGGATTCCATAACACTGTGTATGCTCAAAACAAAACATAATTAAAAAAAAAAAAAGGACCTGTAATTCACATTGAAGCAGGATTCGTAACCATATGCAAAAACCTTTTTATTATAGGAAATCTGTAATTTTATATGAGGACAGGATTATCACAAATTCAACTAGTTTGAACAACTTTTACCAACTGATTGATTTAAAGAAGTAATGCTGAACTCAAATTCTTCAGATTTTTTCCTCTGTTTTGTAATAGTGATTCTCTGTATCTTGTAGTGGGATTTTGAAGAGCCAATTATCCAGTGTTGTGAACCAGCTACAATACAACTCAAGGAAGACGGGTTTCCATTACAAGAGTGGCAAAGCATCCCTTTAACAAATGAACACTAGACGGATAATAAACTGTCAATAAAAGTGTAAATCTGGGATGTTTGTTTAGAGTTAAACTGTAGAAAAGAAAACTCATAATAAAACAATATAGTATTCCTTTTGTCCGCTTTGGTTACTGGGTCAGATCCTGCATTTTCATACTTCTCGGGTTATCAGGGCTGGACTGGGAAAAGAGCTAAAGCTGATAAGTGGCAGACTAGACGACCACTGCCATCTTTTAGACCTTAGGCACTGTAACGCCAAGGTCGCACACAAAGTGCATTTGTAACCTAGAGGACTTCCTAAAGACTGATAATTGAACAATAAACAGATAAGAGGCTAAAGCACATGCCACACCTAAATTCCTCCTGGTGAAATATCAAAATAAACCACATTCAAGAATCAACAAAGCAGTAAAAGTATCGGCTGCTGAAATTAAACTTACAAATGTTTATAAACGGCATCTTCAGAGATGGGGGTCGTAACTCAGACGGGCCTAATATTCAACGTTATAACTCATTTTTAAAAGTAAGACCGCTTACTTTATGCCATTTCCATTGTAGACACATGATAAATCTGTCTTGATTGATTTCAGAAAGTAAAAAGCACGCTTGTACCTTCAAATTTTTATGTTTTAGTCTTTAAAGGATAAATGCTGACCCAGCAGGGTTTTGGTGTCTAGGGGCCTCCCTCATCTGTGTCCCTTCTGAGACCAGACAAAGAAAGCCCACTTGTGTTGTCTGGTGCGGTTCTGTTTGCAGAGGAGAAGAACAGTTGGATTAGAAGCAGCAGTGTGGACTGAAGCTTTGTTTTTCTTTGGCTATACGTCAATGATCGCTCCACTGCAGTGGACACAAGACACTGAATAACCTGAGCCAGCAGGACATTTCATTCACCTTGGCAAGGACAAATGAGATTGCCCTAACATTTACTAAGTATGCCTTTTATGTTTTTTGTAAAATCTAGACAAGCAAATGAGCCTACAGGGAAAATATTCAGATTATTAATTCTGTTTAACCTATTTAATTGACACGTGTATAATAACTGTTATTTGACATTTTATTTACTCATCTTAACTCCAAGGATCAAATAGATGTGTGAGAGTATATGGATTTGGGTTTGGCTCCTCCAGTGTCCCTGGCCTGATCTGAGACTGGACCAAGAGGCTCCGGTGATTGTCCATGTGGTGCTTGCGGTATCTGGGTCCGTTATCATGAGTGAACGTTGTTGTTATACCTTGCGCGGCGCTCTTATGATGTCACTTCCTGCAGTCAAACAGCCAGTTCAGTCCAGTTCACTGTTGTAGTTCAGTCTGTCCCACTGAGCTGTCAACACGCTTAGCTCAGCCGCTGCGACAAAATTTATCTCTTAAACTTGGTCCATTTTCTGCTTCAACGACGCCTTCTTCCAGATAACGGTGGCTTTAGTGTCATAATGACTCGGAGGTGATCTTCGGCGTGTCCAGGTGGTTCTGGTGAGTGCAGATCTGTGTATTTGTGAGCGGGAGATGTCATGTTGTACATTACCTCGCTGCTGCTGCTGTCATCTCCATGTGCTACATGGCGAGGCTAGCGCTAAGGCGTAACGTGGACCCGTTTTCTGTCCCCAGGCGCTGCCTCCAAACACGACTTGTCAGGCTTGTTTCGATCATTCACGTTCTAGAAACCCGTTAGATGTGAATTATTACAAGACGCATGGAAGATTTCATAAACAAGAGGCTGTAGCGAGCTATCAATGACACGGCTCTATGGCTAAGCCGTTAGCTCAGTTCAATAATTTCCTTATAAAGCTCTTCCCTGATGCTTAGATTAGAAGCCGTGTGTCAGTGGATATGTATGTCAGTGGATATAACAAAAACCCGATCATTATCTGATTACTGAAGCTATCAGATTATTGAAATGGCCTGTAAACCGTTTCATCTGATGTGAGTTATCGGATTTCTGTCTGATTGTCCACACCTGTGCAGGTTTTGACAAGGAAAATTATGCATAAAAAGGGGATACTATTTTGGCAAAGAAATGACGAAAGAACATTTTTAAGATTGATCGTCATTTTAATATGATTTGCTCTTTGTCGATATAAAAACTCTCTCTAAAAAAACCATTGATTAATTCACATGTGTTTTTGATGAGCAGATTTCTTTTGAGCATGTAAACGCACACCAATAAAATCAGGTCAGGAGCGTTCTAGTTCTGATCTGATCTTACTGGCCATGTAAATCTACCCAGTGTTACCATTTGTCCTCCAGCCTTTATAAACGTTATCCCTGGGTTTCAGCTTTTTTATGGGGAACATTTCAGGACTTTTTCCCCATTTAAAAGATTGGAAATTTTGTTTAAGGTCATTGCTATAGCAACGGTCCTAATTTTTAATCATTCTTAAACTTTTGGACTCTAAATTGGGTGGATTAATATTGTTTTTTGTTTCATGTTAATCAAACAAATGTGTTAAAACATGTCTTTAAACATAATTAAGGTTTAATTACCAGACAAATGTGAAATGTCTGTAAATTGAATTACAAAAGGACAGAAATATCACCTTTTTATACCTTTTTTGTTTGTTTGAAAGGTTACTGCTTTTTATTATGACAAACTATATACTCAATATTTGAAAAGACGTATTTCCCACCTCTAACTGCTGCCCTGTATCAAATATGCTTTGTAGGCAAATAAGTAGTTGTAGTTTTACGGTAATTTACGGTTCACTTTACCTGCTTTCTTCACAATGAAGGGTCTTATTTCCTTTATTTTTCTCCTACACAATGTCACAACTTTAAAATATATGAAATTTAAAGCGTTCCACTGTTGTGTAGAAGACTGAAACCAACCCACAGAGCTTTCACAGTGAGGAAAGGCCTACAGTATGTAATACCAGTTCTGCCTGTGTTGATTCAGACTCCACATGTGAAATATCCTGACATGGTTATATGGCCCTGTCCGCATAGCTCCAATATTTGCCCGGGGAGCCTCAAAGCGGGGAGGTGCGCTTTGTTGTACTGGTCTAGAGGTTTACCTTGAACAAGAGAAGGACAAGTCCATGACCCACATCAGAGAAGGTTACGCTAAAGCATTTGATGAAAAATAAAGTAGAGACAACTGTGAAACTTGACACTGTAATGCAAAGCTTGGAACATTTTTAGAGAAGCTGTCACGGCTATGTTTGTCATCCAACATGGAAAATCAATAAGGTTTGGGCAGTTTTTCAGTCAAAATTCAGTTGCTTTGCGGGAATTGGTTATAACAGCATTTACATCTGGAGTGTGTATCATGAGTTGGGATGTCAATATTATTAGGTTAATTGATAATTGTAATAGTTCACGTAACAATATAATTGTAAGAATAGTTTGGAATAAAATGCAATATAGTCCCAAAAATACATCAAAATGTACTTTATCTTGCTTTTTAAAAACATGATTTCAGAAAGTTTGAATTTGTAAAGTTGATCACAAACCTGGCATAGTAAAGTGTTACAGTGGGATTAAAATGGAAACCTTTCACAGTTTGGTCATAATCTCACTAATCGTGAATACTCATTAAATCGAGATGTTTTACTCACAGTAAAACACTCAAATTTTATAATCGTGACATCTCATGAAATACAATTGGTGTAATTCATGTTAAAGTTAAGTTTCTAGATCAATCCTGTTCTTAACAGTGAGATCTACAGGCCAAATTGTAACACTCTTTAAAGGAATAGCTCTGACTAGTTTAGTTTCATTCTTCAACATGCAGATAATCCACGTATTGCTTGACGTACTAGTTACATGTTATAGTATTTTTTTCTAAATTATCTGTACAATTTCAGATAAGGATGAGGGTCAAATGGTGGTGTACAGTGTTCAATTCTCAGAGGAGACGCTGTTAATCCAATCACATGCTTTGACTTAAACCCCTCACACTTTTAGTCAATAGGATTGTTTTTGCACAGTTCTGCCCTCTTTCTTCTCAAAGGTATTTTCTCAGGCCTGAGTTGTTGGCCACAGACACATTAATTGTTAATCAAACATTAACTGCAGCACTGTGTGAAGTATTGGCCATAGCCTTGGGCTGATGTTAACTATGATTCTGACTTTATTTTATGCCATTTAAAATTTGAAGCACTTGGGGGAAATATATACTGTACTTTAAACCCCATGTAATTAAAAAAGTAAAAATATTCTTGCTCAAATTGATGTCTGTTCCTATAAATTCATGGAACCAGACCCTTACAGACCCTTAGATCTAATCATAATCCAATACTAGAACAAGAAGCGATTGCGAGTGACTGCGTAATGCATGGCCATACAGTTGCCATGATCACTGAATGACGAAAACGAGTATGATGGCAACACGCCCGTGATGCCCGGTCATGTGACGATATATAGTATGTGCTTTATATCGATATATGTGACGTGCTTTATATCTATATATGTGACGATATATAAAGTATTTGCTTTCAATTCCTTTCCGCTTTGAAGACATTGAAACATAAACATAGCGGTACGAATCAGAAAGCAGTTAATGTGACTTTGGTGGACCTGCAATGATAAAAGTGGTCACTCTAACTCACTCATACTGTTTCGCCATGGAGCTCTCTGAAATCTGAAAAGACAAACTCTGCAATGTAGTAATAGGACAAGAAACGCGACCCGTGTGCTGCCTGGTGGTGGAGTGGTTAAGGCCCAGCACACGTATGGCAGGCTCCAGGTACAGCCGGCCGCAGTGTCGCAAGTTCGATTCCTGACTTCGACCATTTACTGCATGTCCTCCCTTCTCTCTCATCCCCCTCTCACACTCACCTGTCCTGACCAATAAAGCCTACGGGCCAAAAATCCTTAAAAAAATGAAATAAAATACAATAAATGAAGCGACCCCCGAAATGGTCCAAAAAAACGTGTTTCTACAATAATAAAGATATTCTGAAAAAACGAATTTCCAGAAGAACTACTTTGTGCCATGATCATTGCGTGACAAAAAGTTCGGATTTTACAGACAAACTCTGCAATGTAAACTTGTCATTCTGAAAAAATTACGAAACCAATAAACCCCAAAATTATAATACGACCATGACCACTGAATAACGAAAACGGTGCATGCGCTAGAATTGTTAGAACTAGTTGTAGTAGTTCTAGTACTTGACGCAATGATAATGGCAACTGTCTAGAAGTTCTAGAACTACAAAGTAGTTAGTAGTAATTTGTAGTACTTTGTTGTAGTTCTAGAACGAATTACTACTACTACTATTCCACCTCTCTAAAAGATAGGAAAAATTGTAACTTTGACGAGAAATCCTGAAATATACCAAGAATACCGAAAGTAAAAGCAGGAATCACACAAAAAATATTTACAAAAAGAACCTCGATTTGAGAAAAATCAAATGAGAAATGCGACCCGTGAAACGGTCCCAAATGATTGTTTCTACAATAATAATAAAGATCTTCGAGAACTAAAAGTGACCGCGTAATGTATTTCGCAGTCACTCAATAAGGTGTTCTGATGTATGATGAAGACAGATTCTAACGCCCTGAGAGCACGGCTGATGTTGGGCAGGTGGTTCCACCTCAGAGCTGATGTGATAAAAGAGTTGCTGAGGAGGAAGGAGTTGGTCTGTCGTAGGAGGGGAAGTGATTGTGAAACGCATTGAGCATTCAGCTTGGTGGCAAAAAAAATGTTCCCACAACTCTGTTCAGTTTCCATGAATTATAGACTTGTGTCAAAAGGTCATGTCTCAATGATCACATTGTCTGGATTTACTATTGCTGTTATTTTTTTACCAGTGAGGTTAGTTAAGTAAAGAGGTTGTTAACAGTTGGTCACAGACATAACGATAAACCTGTAATTCACAGGATAACTAGTATTCATTTTTATGAATAAAAAACTATATGAAGGGGAAATGCCCTCTGTAAACAGTTGAACACAGGACTCAACACTGAGGCGAGTAATTTTGAACTGCTTCACCACTGAACCAGAGCTGTGCTGTGGAAAAAAATAGATCATTGCTTTGGTTCCTCCCACCGTCAAAAACATGCATGTGTTGGGTGAAATTGGCCCTAGTGAATGAATGCAAGAGTGAATGTTGTCTGTGTCCGTGTTAAACCTGCGATGAGCTGGCCCCTGTCCAGCCTAAGGCTCAAAGTCACAGGAATAGGCTCCAGTCACCCGCGACCCCTAACGAAAACAAGAGGTAGAGAATGAATGTTTGTAACTTCGGCATTGTTGCTTATTAATACAACAGCAGACTAATCAAATTTGAGACAATGCAGCTTTAGGCTGGTTCTATAAATATAACTGAGGTCATGCTGACTCCAGGAGGCCTCGTATGGGGGCTTTCTCAGTGGCTACATTTTGTGTATGTTGTGCTTATATTGTTTGCAAATGTCAATTACACAGATGAGTGACAGCTTTACATCAGTATTTTTTAATACTACTAATGCTATATTGAAACATGGTTGAACTTATTCTGTTTTTGTCAGGGTTCCAGGTTGGTGTGGTGAAAGAGCTAACTGCAGGGAGAAGGACCGCCTGGGGCATTGTGCACCTGGCTTTCAAGGTACGGCATCGCTAACAGACCATCAAATTCTCCTCTTCAGAACACAAGTGAGACTGACCTGAGTCAACTCTAATGTTTAAGACTTCAGTGCTAGTCCCAGTTTGTCCATAACGAACACCATGTTCATAAGTGATAGAATGTGGCTGGATGGATAATTTATATTTCCCTGAATAACAGTACAATGTAATGGCTCTATCGAAATCTTTCAAGATAAACCATCATCAAACATGGGACTGCTTAACCTTGTATTTTGGAGATTTTCACTTCCTTTACTGACTGTTTTGACGGCCCAGGCCTAAGCTAGACCACATGCATCTGTCTGTGTTAGATTTTCTTCTTTGAGGTTGGCACAAGGGTTAAAGACCCCATCTATGTACATGTTTGCCTTCATGTTATCTGAATTTACGCACTAAAGGCAGCATTCTCATGAAAGGCTGTATTCATCATACTTCATGTTGGTATTTCCAGTCATAGCAGAGACTTATGTGGGAGTTTTCTGGTGCACTGCAGCTAACGCCGGTCAGGGGCTGCTTCTATAAAATAGAAGGAAAGGGCTTGGTCCACAGTGTGCCAGAGAGAGAAAGTGCAGCCTGGTGCAGTTGGTAGATAAGATCAAAATGTAGCAGGAGCACTTTTTGTCACATTGCCTTTAACGCAAAAGCTTTAGTGTTCATTGTGTTCTAGTGCTGCGAACAGCACTAGTTGATGTTTTTTTAATATATACATCAAAGTTGGACTTGCAATAGAAAAGTTTTCTTCATTTTACAATTTTTTTTTACTGTGACCGTGAGATACGTGGAGTGGGCGTTCACATGCCAACTCTTTCATCGGGGACATGCATCAACACGCTTAAGCGAACACAAACAGACATGCATTGAATTTAAAAGAAATGCCTTTTACTTCTCCATGAAGCCACTCCACTCAAGTTTTTACTGTCAACAAGGGGAAAAAAAAGTACAATTTAGTTTAGTGGTCTTATAGTCTGTCTTATAGTCTGTCTGAGGAACTTTTAAGGCATTCCAGTGAAGGGTACAGTTGGGTCAGCGTGACATGCTTTCTAAAGACACCGGGTGTATCACTGTACAAGGGCTTGCTCAAAGTGGCAACACGGGCTTTCTTTGGCAGCTGGCTCATTCTGGGGACAACTGGGTGTAAGCGGGGCAGGTTTGATATTGAGTCACATAGATCTGATTACTCTATGTGGAAGTTTACAACTACACATGATTCTGACTCTGAACATAAATCAGAAATAAATACATTTCATTTTCCATACAACGCTGACATAAAATATATATATATATTTTTTTATATTGTCAGTGATGTTTCCTATGACTTTAAGTGTATATTAATCATTTGTAGTAACTTTGGCTCTTGTATCGCAGTCACTCGGGAGGGGACTTGACATACGGCAGCATGGAGAAGGAAAACTTAAAGGTACTCAACAAAGGAGAAGAGGAGGAGATGGTGCGTATCTAGTCTTTATGTCCCAGTCATTTTTTTTTATTTTTCACTTTCACAAATATTGCTTTTGGGGTCTTTTTTTTTTCCAGGAGCTGCACGGCTATCGCTTGTGTCGTTGGCGTCTGGCACTTGTGGGCCTTGGAGTGCTGTGTACGGGGGGATTCCTCCTTCTGTTGCTGTATTGGATGCCAGAGTGGTGCGTCAAATCCACCTGCACCCGGACCACGGCGCGGGATGCCGAAGTGGTGCTGTTACAGACCACGGTATGTATGGTGCTGGCTAAAGGCGGGGTTAGGAGCAGGGTTTCATTTTTCAAGTAAAATAATACTCAAGTAAACTAAAGAAATCTATTTAAGTAAAAGTAATTGTTTAAAAATGCACTTCAAAGTATTTCACACAGATTTTGAGAACTATTAAAGCATCAAATGTTGTGATTTGGATCAAGAATTGTGCTGTCAATTCTTCAATTTCTCAATATTTAGTGAATTTTATGTGTTTGTTTTTTGCTCAAAGCTTGTACTTGAACTGGAAACCTTTAGGCAGAATGTCACCATGAACGTGCTAAAATAATCCATAACCATAAGAAAAGTACTTTCTACTTTACAGTCCAGTTTTCAGACCCATTTCAAAACACATTTTGTTGTGTTTCATAATGTGTGCGTTGTCATCATTGTAACTCCATTTAGTTGCATTCCCCCCACCCGCCTCACCTTTTTTTAAATTTAGCGTCTATATTTAGAAACTTGCCATATAAGGGCCCGATAACTGTCATTAATCATTACCTCTGAAATGTGCTCATAAACTTTACTGTCATGTCCTGAGGATAGTGTTTCAGTACAACAACGCTATTGTCTGTTTTTTATTTTATTTTTTTGTTCTTTATAACCCGTTATTTAAGCAGGAATGTTCAAATCATTTCTTTCTGTCCTTCGCTTCCTAGCCTTGGGTGGTTGCACAAGTTTGGGTGCGTGTGTTTGCATTCTTTTGTCCATTGTTTATTATTCTAGATTGTAAAATTCAGTTTATGTAGGGAGTCAAAATAACAATAGAGAAAGTGATATGTTCAGGAAATGAATAGCCCTCGTTATAATATAAGTCAGAGACATTTTTAATTATTGCTATCTAACAAAACAATAGGCAAATTGTGGTACTGTTTCTGGGAGGATATGAGGAATGTAACTGACAATTATTTCAACAATTTATTACTTTTTATTTTTTATAATTATATATATTATATTATATATATTTATATATATATATAATATTATAATTATTATATATATATATATATATATATAATATATAATATATATATATATTTTACATTCATGAGCCTATTGACTGCTAAACACTACATTTCATTTTATTGGAAGAAAGATCATATGTACTGAAGGTTGAACGGAAACTCTGAGTGTTGAGGCCGTTTATTTTCTATACTCAAGTCTTTGTTAAAGCAAGATTAAGCCTTATTGGAAATCCAGGCTCATCAAACCATTAGTTATTTAACACCAACTTGGTTAAGCAGAGTTTGCACTGAGGTTTTGCAGTAAAGGTCAGGCTGTCAAGATTAATTTAATTTTGTCTCAACAAATGTCTAAAACACTTTCATCAAAATTTTCAGCTTGTGCACTCCCACACCTGTGGTAAATCCGTCTGAATACAGTTAATAAAAATGACTTGTAAGTCGGGTGTGCTTGACACTTTTGATGCACACGTCAATGGGCACAAATAATATACGGTTGTAAATAATTTGCCCATAGCCTACATTATTTAATAAAAGTGATCTTGCAGATGCGCTTTAGGCCTACTGCTCTAATCAATTCAAAAAAGGACCATATTGTTTACTCTGGCTGTTGGTGTGAGGGTAACACAGTTTACACACTCACACTCACACACACACACACACACACACACGCACACCCTGGTTTGAACTCTGAGGCTGTACCCTCCTTCATCACATCACATCTGTCTTTTTTTTTTTTTTTTTTTTCGCTTTTTGTGTTTCTCACTGTCAAAATTATACCTACTTCTATTTGATCACATGTCTGTTTTGGATCTGTTAGGATGAGTTCCGACGCTGGTTCTTGGCCAAGGTACGAGTGATGCTTGCCCCGGGGAGCAACCCCTTCCACAGCCTGGAGACCCAGACCACCTCCGCCTCCTCTCCCTCCTCCCCGTCCTATCCCTTCTCGTCCCCCATGTCTCCCCCTTTGGCCAACGGACACACACCTCATCCCTCCGATGGCAGCCCTGCTCAGGAGCTCGTCAAAAAATATGCTGACTACCAACCTTCACAGGTACTCAAAGTCGCCATGAATAATAATTAGGGAGCAAAAATGACTCTAGTTTGTACTATTTGTTAAAAATGTGTCCCTTCTTTGTATTTTTTTCCACAGATCCGTTATTTTACCTTCCATAGCACAAAGTATTATTGGAGCGATGCAAAGCAGAACTTTGAGTTTTTAAAGTGAGTCTTTCCAAAACAATGAACACACCACAATGCAGTTGTGCAGAGCTGCTGTAAGCATTGGTTTTGCATTAAATGTTATGTAATGCATTATTACTGTTACAGTGGCCTGGAGGATCTGCAGCTCAGCTGCTCTAGAGTCCACTCAGAACATAGTGGGGGCTTAACCCAGAACCAGCAGGAGTACAGGTGAGCTTTGTATTTCTCTAAAATCTTATCATTTAAGAATTGGAAATGAACCAACTGTCTGTTGCAACAGGAGACTGTTCTTTGGAATGAATGAAATTGCAGTGAAAGTGCCTTCTGTTTTCAAGCTGCTCATCAAAGAGGTTTAGAAACGTTTCCCTTTGTCCTTTTAGTTTGAGTGTGTTTTGTAATAATTGCTGGGAATTGTCTTTTTATAGGTTCTCAACCCTTTCTACATCTTTCAACTCTTCAGTGTGATCTTGTGGAGTGCTGATGAGTATTATTTCTATGCTATGGCCATTGTATTGATGTCAGTCATATCCATAGCTACCTCTCTGTACACCATCAAAAAGGTTTGTTGGCACTGGACTACTCAATGATTTTCATATTTTTTCAACAGTTCATCAGTTTTAATACATATATTTTACTTGTTCAGCAATACGTCATGCTTCATGATATGGTGGCAGCTCACAGTATTGTCCGTGTATCCGTTTGCAGAGCCAACAATGGTAAGCGTTTATAAATGCGTTTACTGTTGTTTTAGCTATTGTAGCTTAATTAACTGTATATGTGTTTAGAATTGATGAGGCATTCAAGACCAGAAGAAATATGTCAGTTTCTGCATTTAAATTTTTTCCCCATGGTAGATATCGATGAGGTTTTGTCTACTGACCTTGTGCCTGGTGATGTGATGATCATCCCCAGTAATGGGACAATCATGCCTTGTGATGCTGTGCTAATCAGCGGCACCTGCATTGTCAATGAAAGCATGCTCACAGGTAAGCAATGGCACTGGCTAAAATGGGACCGATCATATTGCACAAATCTCAATTCTTATTCTTTTGTATTGTTAGGCGAAAGTGTTCCAGTGACAAAGACCAACCTTCCAAATCCATTGCCAGGGGACGGGTTGGATTCTGACTGTGCTTACAACACAGAGGAGCACAAGAGACACACACTCTTCTGTGGCACCAACATCATCCAGACGCGCTTCTACACAGGCGAACTGGTGAAGGCAGTGGTGGTTCGTACGGGTCAGTAGGGTTGTCAACAGAATTATATATTGTATCATGTTGTATCAAAATAAAGTTTGAAATGTTTGTATTGCGACAACACTACAGGTCAGTTACATTGTATGGGTCAAACAACTCATTAGTGGCAACCCCCATAATAACAACCGTTTGCAGCCGTGACACCCAAACACACAAAGTAGGCTATACACAGAATTGTAAAGTAGCCTCATTTATGTTTTTTATTTTAATGTTATGGGCCTAGATATATTAATAAAGAAGGCCAACAAATGGGAATCTACTTACAAAAAGTAACTAAAACTGCCCTGTAGAGTGACATTGAGCAAAAATGTGTAAATCCTGAGACTCTGCAATTAAGAGACTTCATTTGAGAATGGACGGCTGTTACCGTTATATTTTTGTCACACCCCGTATCACCTGGGGAAACCCTGAAAACGAAACAAAGTTTATGTTACACATCTATCACT
The DNA here is from genome assembly GCA_015082035.1 of Chaenogobius annularis. Classification (NCBI taxonomy): domain Eukaryota; kingdom Metazoa; phylum Chordata; class Actinopteri; order Gobiiformes; family Gobiidae; genus Chaenogobius; species Chaenogobius annularis. The sequence continues at coordinate 775,183 of BJKM01000254.1, forward strand.
AATACATGAATTTATACAGCTACAAATATTCAGATTTGTAATATTTTTCAGGTTTCAGCACAGCCAAAGGCCAACTTGTGCGTTCCATCCTTTACCCAAAACCCACTGACTTCAAGCTGTATCGAGATGCCTACCTCTTCCTCTTGTGTCTAGTTGGTGTGGCAGGAATTGGTTTTATCTACACTATTATCCTCAGCGTCATGAAAAAGGTAACTCAAATATTCTTAATCAGACAGAATCTTCTACTACAAAATAGTGGCTGACTCATGCATGGAGGAGATACAGGTTTCCATTTTAATCTCAAAGTCCTTGTATGTTCCTTAGGTTCCTGCTGGTACTATAGTTATTGAGTCCTTGGACATAATCACCATCACCGTGCCACCTGCACTGCCAGCTGCTATGACAGCCGGTATCGTGTATGCTCAGAGACGTCTCAAACAGATTGGAATATTCTGCATTAGTCCACAGAGAATAAATATCTGTGGGCAGATCAATCTGGTCTGTTTTGACAAGGTGAGCTTTACAGTATTGTGTTTTTATTTTCTAATCATATTTGCCGTCTGCTCTGCTTTTTGTCATACTTTTGTTGTATATGTTTGAATCATTTGTTTTTACAGACTGGAACTCTGACTGAAGATGGTTTAGATCTCTGGGGAGTGCAGAGAGTAGAGAATGGCCGGTAAACTTGTTTGCTTACTCTTCAGAACCCATAGATAATTTTCTTGTTTTCTGCTTTTTATTATAATTATATATGTATGTCTATGTCTGCTACATATTTGCATTTGACAATGTTCTAGTTTTCACCTCTCGGAGGAAACCGCCTACAAGGAGAATCTTGTCAAGTCTCAGTTTGTGGCCTGCATGGCCACCTGCCATTCGCTTACCAAAATAGAGGGCCAGCTGTCAGGGGACCCACTGGACCTCAAAATGTTTGAGGCTACTGGCTGGGTAAGCTAACACATGTGCTAATCATGACACACAATCAATTATATCAAACATCCCTCTACAACCTCTGTAAAACTAAATTTGACAAACTTCCAATGCATTTGTGTTTTTGTATTTTTTTTTGTGTCCAGATCCTTGAAGAGGCCACTGAAGAAGAAACATCCCTCCACAACCGAATTATGCCCACAGTAGTTCGTCCTCCAAAACAACTGTTGCCCCAAGACGTCTCCATATCAGCCGAGCAAGACATGGTGCAAACCCTGTTCATTTGAAATCATTTGAGTTTACAGCATGGCAGAGTGTGACTGATTGTTTTTGTGTTTCTTTTCAGGAACTTTATGAACTTTCTGTAAGGGTTTATTTGGCTTACAGACATCTTGCTCATACGTCATGATTCTTTTCCAACAATTCATAAAATGTTATTTTATTTTGTGTGTGTACAGTCCGCGTATGAGATTGGTATCGTGCGTCAGTTTCCCTTCTCATCAGCCCTGCAGAGGATGAGTGTAGTTGCCCGTTTGTTGGGGCAGAAGCGAATGGACGCATATATGAAAGGAGCTCCTGAAGTTGTAGCTAGTCTTTGCAAAAAAGATACAGGTTACTTGCTTTCTGTATTCATCTGTTTTTATAAACTAAAGAATATATCTTAAACCCCTGCCTTTCTTTCCAGTACCAGCTAATTTTGCAGACATTTTGGAGGATTACACCAAAGAAGGTTTTAGGGTCATAGCTCTGGCTCATCGTCGCCTTGAATCAAAGCTTTCCTGGCACAAGGTTCAAAATGTCAACAGGTATTGTCCAGAGCATGTAGTGATCGTAAACCCTTTTTATAAATTATATGTAATTTTCAAACCAGGTTGATTTAAAGGAGTCTGATAATGGCGCTACAGCAGCACAAAAGAATTAAGTTTGGACCCCAAAAAAATCATTTTTTTTTAAATCTAAAAATACATCTTGTGTTTTAGGGATCATATAGAGAAAAATATGGAGTTCCTTGGGTTAATCATCATGCAAAACAAACTTAAGACTGAAACCCCGGGAGTGCTGAAAGACCTGCACCAAGCCAATATTCGCACAGTTATGGTGACAGGTGAGGAATATGACCCTAGTTTTTTTATATATAACATGTAACATAACTATTACCTCTGTGAATGAGTTTGTATGCGAAGAAAGTGACAGTGAAAATGCAGGCGAACTCTTGATTACATGTAGAAAGATTTTAAGATTAAATTTGACTTTTTCAAATACCTCTGTTGCACTAAAAAGCTATTGTTTTGGATTATTGTATTTCTGATTTACATGCAGCAAAATTATAGTATTTAAAGATTGATTTGAGCTGATTACGCCAATATTCAGATTTGTCTGGCTATGTAAATGTAACCAATGATGAATTATTTATGTCTTTGTATATATGTTTCATTTTCAAAATCACATTTCAGGTGATAACATGCTGACAGCCATCTCAGTAGCCCGGGACTGTGGGATGATTCCTCCTCAGGACACAGTCATCATTGCAGATGCCCTTTCTCCCCATGACGGACAGTCTGCCAGAATCAACTGGAGATATGCTGACAGACCATGTAGATCAACTCGACTGGAGGTGAGGCAAAAAGACACTGTGTAATTTGTGTTGCACAGTTGTACATATTACAATCTAAACCTATTACTTCTCCAGGAGATAAACATTAGTCTAGAGGATGTGTGCCATGAGCCGGAAACCCGAGAACGGTTCCATTTTGCCATGAATGGAAAGTCTTTTGCTGTCATAGCTGAACACTTCCCTGACATGCTTCAAAAGGTATGAGATTACCCTGAAGAAGACGGCATCAGTGCAAACTTTTGTAAAGACTTTTCTGTCTTTAATAGTTGGTCTTACATGGGACCGTATTTGCCAGAATGGCGCCAGACCAGAAAACTCAACTCATTGAGACGCTACAAGGTGTAGAGTAAGTATAAATATTTCTGTTCTCTTTAAAAAAAGAAATATATTTATTGTCTTATCTACAATGTAGTAATAGTATCATAATTTGTGAAAAAGTGAAACATGGCTGTCTTTCAGTTACTACGTTGGTATGTGTGGAGACGGAGCCAATGACTGTGGGGTATGTTTTTTTTTTTTTTTCTCTTAAGATTGTACATCATTATTGTACGTAGGGATGTCACGATATAAAATCTTGTTCGAAGAAACATCACAATTTTACCATTATTTGCAATTTCAGGCCAACCGTGAATTTCTTAATTTTTATTCACATTGTCAAAGCCTTTTGAAATCAATTTTTCTGATTTAGGGGGGAAAAAAGAAAGAATTCAATGTTCAGCCAAATAAATAATATATGAATATAAAGACATATTATTGCTTCTAAAATTTTCATATTTACACATTTTTTAGTTCCCACGATTATGGTGTGACGGAATTCTTTTTCTCATGTAGGCTCTGAAGAGGGCACATGGAGGTATCTCATTGTCAGAGCTTGAGGCTTCCGTAGCCTCCCCCTTCACCTCCAGAACACCAAACATTTCCTGTGTCCCCAGCCTCATCAGGTGTGTGCATGGTAAACCTATAACTGAATTGTTTTGCATGGACATTGGTTGTATTCTACTCACCATCCACTTTCGATTTGTCAGGGAAGGACGAGCTGCTCTCATCACCTCCTTTTGTGTATTTAAGTTTATGGCCCTCTACAGCATCATCCAGTATATTAGTGTCACTCTTCTCTACTCCGTAAGGACTCCTCTCTTCTGTTTTGCTCGGTAATATTTACAATTTAAAAACGGATAACATGCAACATCCATTTTAGATTTTCAGTAACCTTGGGGACTTTCAGTTCCTCTTCATTGACATTGCCATCATCCTCCTGATTGTTTTTACAAGTAAGTACAGAAGACTTAAAAAAGATTTTAAAAAATCTTTCAATCATGCCGGAGAAATTGATATTCAAATAGTTGTTTGTTTCTTTGTTCTAGTGAGTTTGAATCCAGCCTGGACTGAGTTGGTGTCTCGACGTCCTCCTTCAGGTTTGATCTCGGTGCCTCTGCTCTTCTCTGTGCTGACCCAGATCATCATTTGCTTGGGCTTCCAAACAGTCGCCTTCCGCTGGGTCAAAGAGCAGCCCTGGTACACGGTTTGGACTCCAATGTCAGAGTAAGGGACTCCTATTACTGTGGTATTACTCATGTATGACCAATTGGACAAGTCAAACCACTATTAATATCTCTTTTTTTTTCCCCCTTATTCAGTGTTTGCAACAAGTCGAGTAATTTTTCGGACCTTAATGACACAGAAATTGATGAACACAATATAAAAAATTTTGAGAACACCAGCGTTTTTTATGTTTCGTCCTTCCAATATCTTATTGTTGCGATTGTCTTCTCAAAGGGCAAACCATTTAGACAACCAAGCTACAAGAATTGTAAGACACATTTCAATCAGTGGGTGAAACTCTGAAATGTTTAGTTTTTTTAAAGTTTAGTTTTGTTTATCCCACAGGGCCTTTTGTTTTATCCACTTTGGTCTTGTATATTTTCCTATTTTTCATCATGTTCTATCCAAATGATGCGATCGATGAGTTTCTTGAGGTAATTATAATCCAGCCTATATCGATAAATGCTGATGCAAGTCTTTTAATTGTTCATTGTCATATACAGATTGTCTGCGTCCCTTTTGACTGGAGAATTAAACTTTTGCTGGTCATTGCAGTAAATGCGTTTGTTTCTGTCGTGATGGAGGTAAGTTGTGCTCGTAAAACGCAGTATCGCCATTTACATTTTTTTCATGTGCAGTGTTTGTTTTCTCATGCAGTGTTTTCATCTTTTATAATCACAATTGACAGCTGGAACAGTCTGTTGAAAGAAATAATGTTTTAGTAACTGCAATAACGTGGTTTGTTGTACAAGACTGCATCGCTGCAGCTTTTACTCATTTCATAATTTGTTGACTGTTTCAATCTTTTTACTGTGACTATCAAACACTGTCAATCAGCTGTGACACTTGGTGGAGCTGTATCATTTTCGTCACTGAGCTGTCTGCACTTGCACAAATGCTTAGTAAACACCGGCCTGACTAACCTGCAAAATACTCAACAGATAATTACTTAATTTAAACTGTTTATGATCTGAACGTCCACATCTATAACTTTCACTTGCTAAAATGTTCTTACTAATTTATGGAAAATGTAATTCATTAATCTCTTTAATCAGTTTTTGTATAATTAAATAAACATTTGCAAACTTTTGGCCTCAGCAAAGCCATTTCATAATCGAATACAAGAAAATGTACAGTATAATCATAATAGCCTCTCTGTAATTCTTTGCCCTGCACACTGCGCTATTTCATAGAGTTTCATCCTTGACATCGTCTTATGGAAGCTTGTGTTCAGCCGAGACAAACAGAGCAGCTTTGGCGTCATTCCTGCAGCCCCGACACCACAGGTTGGGAAAATCTGACCATCTTTTTCTACCCTCTCACTTCCTCTCCTAACAAACTGCACTTTTTTAGTTTTAACATCTCACCTCTCAAAGCTGCATGTGCAAAGCTTTCTTGTCTCTTGTGACTCCTCAAGGCTCCTTTTTAGAAATGTATATGTAACTTATTATTCAATTACAAAAAGAATGTACAATGTTAGTCGTGGGGATGGGACAAGATATAAGATATTGTGATATAAAATTGCCAGAAGATTGCACACGTGGACATTTTTCATACATACATACATACATGCATGCATGCATGCATGCATGCATACATACATATTAATGCTGGTGAGTTACTCCTCTACAATGAATCCAAACATGTCTAATAAAACATGAATCAAATGCAACCGCACAATTTATTATCATTGTCTTGTCCCACTGTTAAACTGGGTTAGCAGCCCAGTTTATAAGGGTAACTAGGGTCCACATTATAACATTGACACAATTATATTTTTTATACTCAAATTTGGAAATGTACTTGCTTGGACTCTATATGGGTCCTGCAAATTATTACTATTCGTTGCAATTGTCCAAGTACACCATTTAATTATTATTTAATCTTTTTTTGTTTTTTTTTACTCCCATGAGCTTGTTTTGGAGATGCTAATGGCTGTTGTCAGATTTGTTTTTGCAGTACATGTTTGGTTACCCTGATTAAGCGTGATTTTAAAGTGTATAGTTTTGTATTGTCAAAACCACACACTTTGTATTACTTTGTCTTATGTTCCAAAAGGCTGTTAACTTGAGGTTATGAATGTTTCTCTTCTAGTTTTTCTATTTCCTTTTTATGAATGATCTTTTCAGGGGATGTTTGACCTGCGGGCTTACAAGTGTTTGGCTCGACTCTGCTGCCCTCATAAGATTATACCCAAGGCCCGGTACATGCACCTGGCCCAGGAGCTCAGTGTGGACCCGGACTGGCCTCCTAAACCCACCACCACCACCGAAGCCAAGCCCTGTCCAGAAAATGGCTCCAACTTTCACGTTGGAATAACCTTGTGACGGTTAATCATATTTACTCCGCTTGCAAAGGCGTTCTGTAAAAAGGCTACAACTTTGCCTTGTTGCTTTAAGATATTGTTAGTTTTGAGATTACCCAAAATGTACACCTTTAGACGAAAGCCAAACTGCATTTCATTCATAACTGATTTTAAAAGCCCATATTCTTGATAGGAAAGTTTTAATAGCTAGTCATATTTTTACAAATTATTCCTTAATATTAAGGGTGGAAATGTCTTGTCACATATTTTTTTGAACATTGTATAAAATGTAATAAATGTTCAATACCCCACTGGAAGGCTGTCCTCCATGTCTGATCCTGATGGCCAGTAAAAGAGGGAGAAATTGGAAGTGAACAGCTCATGTCTCTGTACTAAATATACAGGTTAAGTCAACAGACCTATTACTACAATGTAATGTTTAAAAATCGTTCAAACCTGCATTACTGTGAATCAGCAACTCTTCAATCTAATAATCACTGTATTGTTGGTGAAAAGGCTGATTTCACTGAACATTTTGCCTTTGTACTAATTACTCAAAGGGCATGACACAAAATGGATGTAATGTCTAAATTCTATACTTATTAGGCAGATTAACCTCAGTTAGATCTATAGCACAAATGCTTGTACTTCAATTATAGTAGATATTTATTTAGCTGTTTCTCAAATTTGGTAAAAAATGTAATATTTTTTACCCTTTTTTAAATAAATGTATTGTTATCACATACATAAGCCATGCACTGTGACAGCAGCAGCAGAATAGTATGTAGAATAATATGGGACAAATACATTATTTTTGTTAGTAAAAAGATAAAGCATCAGAGCATGCACCTGCTTGTGACTTGAGTGTGCATGATAGCATTTGCATTAAAGTGTCCTGAATCTCCATGTCAGCAGAGCTTATACCGTCTATGCCATCATTTTTGCAAGAAATTTCTTCCTATGGAAGAATAAATGGATGATATATGAATTAAGCATGTCAATGTTTTTCAATGACTAGCTGGTCTAGGCAACATTCAAGTGTAACTGTACATTTTATTGATTTGATTGATTTTACAAAAGTGCTTTTACTCTACAACTTTCGGGCATTTGATAGTGACTGCTCTGTATAATTTGTCATGTAAAATGTTTCAGTTTTGACAACTCAAATGCATCGTCAGCTCCCAGGTTAATAATTGCTGCATTGTAGCCTGTTTTTCATATTGGAGACTTCTGGTTACTATCTGCTTAACCAACTTTGATTTTCTATGGACCATCTTTGTTATACATTATTAAAAATGCAATGGCAAGATTAAAAGTGAATGGTATAAAATGTATTTTATTTCCAAAGAAAAATTAATAAAAATGATTGTTAAGCAGTAGAAGTTGATAATATATAGTTGGCTTCTATCTGTAACTATGAGATGAACATATCTAATGTGTTAAGGATTATACGAAATGTAGTATTTGGAATGACAAAGAGCTGGCTGAATTTTACTTTTGGTACTGTAATAGTTACATGGTTGACTTTATATTGTCTTCTTTTAATTTGATTTCAAATTAAGTCTGATGTTTGGGCTTTTTTAACATTGATGAACCAATTTATTCAGGTTGACAACAAAAATTGGCAAACTGAAAATATGATCCGCATCGATTATGAACTTTTATGTGTGTTAACAATGGTTATTGATTGAAAATGTGAAGGGATTATAGGCCTATAGCACCTTTTTATTTAGCACAAAGCAGCAATTCATAAAATTGCGTGTACATAGTTGGGTCTATGTTCTTCCATCGTGTCAATGCAAATCAAGAATGTAATTGTTAAACGAGCATTCTTTTGTTAGCAAGTTGATTTAAACAACATTGCTGCCAGAATTCTGATTTTAAGCTGCTGTAAACCTTTTCACCGCTTCTTAAATACTTTTAAAAAGTCAAATCAAAATGTTATTGTAATGTAAAGATGTTCTGGGCTTGTCTGTAGTGTCATATAATGTTACTCACACTCTTAGTCTTGAATGGCATTTAGTCTGACTCGACAGAATTTTAGAGCTTTAAGTAGTTGTTTCCTCAGGGGAAAGTTTAGTGGCTTTTACAAAAATTACAAAAGTAAACTAAACGGGTGACTTAAATCCTTCTCAAAATTGTTAAGAACAATTCTTTTGTGCTTCTGTTGTCTTCTCAACTCCTCATACCAATATTTTATTGGCAAATGTGTACATTTATGACAAATTTTATACGTTATAATTTATTTTGTATTTATTTTTCCTCATTTCTAAGAACTGTATTTTAGATTGATCTTGATCTCATGATTTTTCAATAAATGTTCTTTAAAAAAAAAAAAAAAAAAATTAAAAAAAAAAAAAAAAAAAGTCTTGTTACATTCATTCATTCAGATATAAGTAAATGGGGAGTAGATGTAGGTTGTAAAGCGTGGCTATTCGCCTTGGAGGCCCACAACCCATCTTCCAAATATTAAAACAATTCAAATAATCTTGTTTACAGGTTTAATTCAAGGTTAGCACTAGTTCAGATGTCCCACCAGATAGTTTATTGTATTAACTGCATTTATTGAGATGGTGATTGGGATATTTTGTGAGACCCAAAATATTGCCCTCTAAAAAACCTGGCCCTCCGGTAAATTAAGTTGAATAGCTATGATGTAATGCAACCCCAACTGCTGTCTGATTTACGTGGTCACTATTGGTTCTCTTTCAACGTTTGTTTCGGGATCTCACACAGAGGACAGCTCTCCACGCAGGTCCTCAGTCTCTGACTGACTTAAATGGCGGTTGGCAGCCGAAAGGTGCATTTACCGCCACCTAAAGTAGTTGTACGTCTTCAAAGTATGTTTTACGCGACACCGTAAAAAAGTAGAGATAGAGAAAGAGAGCAGCGCTGACTCGTACCACTGTGTTTCTTTTTCATTGTCTTCAAAGATCATGGGATCAAAGCGGATAGGAATTGAATGCTCTGATGTGACGATGTACAGCATATGCTTATGCTGTATATCGTCAGTGTTTGAAGGATGAGAAGAGGGATAATCTTTTTTGGCATTTTCATAAAACGTATAACATCCATTTATTTCTCAAAATTGCCTTTCCCATATAGATTTGGATCAATAAAAGCCTCTTTATAACTCATTACCTGTATAATCAAAGCGTTTGTAGGAACCATTGTACACGACTGTCGGCTTTGTCCGTACTCATATTGGGATAGCACCGGGTTACCGGAAGTGCAGTAGCTGTGTCCTTGCTAGCTAACTGGCTAGTTTGCTGCCCCAATAGGCAAATGTGTACGAATTGGAAAGATGATTTGTATTATACCTGAATAGAGCTGAATAACATTTGCATAACGTCCCATTGGATAACGGCGACATGTTTCGTGTCGGAAGTAAAGTTGCTTGGTAAGTGATTAAACACAAAACATGACTTGTCAGTGGTCATTTTGACAGATGAGAACAGTGAAGCCGTGCCTCGGCTTAAGATGACATCTGTGCTCAGGTTTAGCCTATTAACTATCAAAAATAATGTCAAACCCGACTTGTTTGCTCATTCAGCGTACTGTAATCCAAGCAACATCATATTTGTTTTTGCCTGCTGACTGTGTATTAGCTATTTGACTAGTTACATTTCCAAGATGCGTTGAAACCATTAATAATACTAATAATAGTAATTCAGTTGTACTTAAGGAAGTTTCCTTTTCAGATAATGCATAGGATTAATATAATGTCTTTATTGACCTGTAAATGACTGGCGTGTAATAGAGCCTTTCTTTGGCAGCGCGGCCTGCAGAAACCTGGTCTCCACAAACATGGGAGTGAGATTTCGAGTCCCGCTGCAGAAGCTGCACCCTCTGTCCCGGGCCATCCACCATCGATATTCAGGAACCACAAACCCTCAGCGTTCCCCACATCGCACAGCAGCCCGTCACTTCACCTCTATGTCGAGGCTTCCTATGCGACCACCCAAACCTCCTCCAGGCTCTGGGAGCCGCAACTACCAGCAGCACCGGGGCTTTTGGGTGGCTCGCCTGGCAGCGAGACTGCTCAAGCTCAGATATATTCTCCTTGGCACCGCCGTGGGAGGAGGATACACGGCCAAAAAGGTTTGACCTCATTGTCATCATTAGTAGTAGTGGCACTTGACTTTTGAGCCGTCATGCTATAATTAGGCCAGAATTTATTAACGATAAATAATGAATCTTTAACATTATCAGTCGTGTGATTCTTCTGTCACATTTTAAAGCTCTCACTACAAACTGGCCAGTTTTATTATTGCAATAAATTATTGTTATTGAAGTTTAATAATTATTTTTGCTCTTCTAATAATTATGTTGCCCACCTAATATACTTTTTTTACATTCATATTCAGCCCAACACGTTAACCAGAATGGTTAATCGGTGTATAAGTTAGAGGTGCTCTAGTAGGTTTAGATGAAACTGCCCTTTTAAATCATTTTGATAAAATGGTAAAGGGTCCCTTTTCCACCTTCACTGCAATCAGGGCAATTGTAATAATACAACAAATAAAAACAATACTTTTTTTTTAACACAAGGACATTATTTAACTGATAGTTCAGCTGAACTAGCAGTCTGTTCGATGATCTGCAAACAAAACTAGAGATTGCAAATTGGTGGTGAAGTTGAATATGTGTGGAGGAGAATTATGAGTACAGTGGAAAGAGTGTTGCTAGCCAAGTGAATGTGAGGAAGATCACAAAGGAGTTTAAATATTATATCTTTTTACCCAGACCTATGAGGAATGGAAGGACATGTTTCCTGATCTTAGTGAATACAATTGGGTTATCCCTGATTTTGTCTGGGAGCTCAGTGAACAAATAGATCTTGGTAAGTTCTCAACCATCGCCATGAATATGTTGTAGTCGAGCTTCTTCTGAAATGCAGTTTTTATTTTTGCAGATAAAATTGCCAAAGCCTTACCAGAGATGGAAGAAATTGCAAAATTGCTACCTGATTTTGACAAAATAGGAGAAAACTTCACTTTTCTGAAAAGCCTCCTGTCATCTGGTGAGTCAAGTGTTTAATAGAACATGTCGGTGCTTTTTCAGATACTGTATTTATTATTCATGTATATTACTGCACATATCAACTATTATCATACATAGAACATCTAAACTGAAAATGTGGTGAAACAGCTGCAGTCTGATTATTTTGTGTTACTGAAGTCAAAATGTGCAATAATATCACACTTGCATGCTGCTCTTGACAACCATTTCTAATGCTCAGAACTGTGACTGCTTTGTATTATGTATGCCTATTGCGCAGACTTCTTTCTTCACACGTTTGGCCACAAGACCGCACATCCAATCCTTATCCATTCTGATAGTGTATGGATCTGCAGTTTCCATTCATCATTGAGCTTTGTCCCTGCTTTGATCACCATCCCCATGCTTCTGTCTTTATGATTTTTGTTTTTATCTTGTGTTCTTCCTTCCTCCTCCCCCTGCCCTCTTCTCCTCATGCTCCACATTTTCACAGGTGTGAATTTGGGTAGTCAAGTCAAAGGAGCTTCTGGTCTGCATCTGTTGTTAGGTGTGTAAACCCTGCTCAGCTCCTCGCACCTTTTTTTTAACCATAATTCAGCCACAATAGCACCAATATCAACTCTGGATTTGTGTTACTAGAAAGGTGCTTTGTCTTGCATCACTTTGAAATTCTTGGATTAATGAAACATTCATTCATTTTCTACTGCTTGTTCCCGTTAGGGGTCGCGGGTGACTCGAGCATATCCCAGTGACTTTGGGCATTAGGCGGGGTACACCTTGGACAGGGGCCAGCTCGTTGCAGGGTTTTTATTAATGCAAATTTTTTATTTAAATAAAGGTACAAATTTAGGGCTTAACAAAAGCATGTGCGTGAAATGTAAAACAAATACAGCGTTTGTTTGTCCAAAACCTTTCCTCTCTAATGTGTTTTCTGCCTCCTTTGACTTCTACCCTTTTTCTATCCTGACTTTAAAAATCTCTGTTTTTAGAAAACAAATTTACAAAAAAACTGTTAAAACACTCCTTTAGTCATTGTGCTGAGGTAAAGCCAACTTTGAGCCTAACCCAGTTTGTTTACTAATCCAGGCTAAATAGCACTGTGCTCTTAGTGAATCATTAAAATAACAAAGGAGTGTTTCATAGCTGTTACAAGACCTGCATTTTTGCAATGATGCAGAAGTTGTGTTGGCAAAATAAATCAAATTAACTCAAAAATCTTCTCCAACTATAGACACTTAACTTGACTAGCACATAAAGTTTGTTACCAACATAATTTATTATTTTTATTTCCTATTTGTCTTTAGAAACTACAAGTGATCCACAATTGAAAGCCACTGATACTCCAATTACCGCCATGCAAGAGTCTAGTGAGAAACAATACAAAAAGGTAAGTGTGTGCACTGTTTTGATGTATTACTTTCCTCTTTACTGTACTTTCTCTCTTATAGTGTGTATTCATAACATATGGATGTGATAATACATTTGTACATTATACCTTTTTATAGTATTTTTTGTCAGCTATGTATAACCCTTAGAAACCTCATTAGTCTTTGTATTCATTATTTATCACTTGCTTTTTCCCTGCTCTTTTTGTCAAGTCACCTTCATACCATTTATGTGTTTGCATAAATGTTGTTCTTTGTGTCATGTGCAGTACATCACACAGAAACATTATTGTGGATAATAAAACATTTCATCACATTTACCTAACTCGGCAATGCCTTGCTTTTTTTGCAATCAATATCGCCAACATGACATTACACCAGAGTTGGTGATGAATTTCTGTAATTGATCACTTCACCGTGCACCCATAATTTTATTGTCATGTTGGGGACTGAACCACTAAAATGATTCCTGCTGCACATAATGCTTTGAGCTTACTCCTACAGCGTTAAGGTCATTTAGGCTACTTGCTCTTGCTTTACTTATTCTTAATCTACACATTCAAAAACACAAACTATAAATAGTAATATTTTCACTTGTTGTGGTCGATGAGTAGATTATGTCAGTCAGCTCTTTTTATCGTTCTACATCCGTTCGTATTATTGTGCAAACTTCTGTTTTGGACTGGCCTAGCTGAGCAAAACTGACAGAGCTTTGGTGCTGTGGTCATGATGATGATGATGATGATGATGATGATGATGATGGGAAGGCTGGAAAGTAACTGTTTAAACTTTAGAGTAAATCGTGATTAGGGCGACAGTTAAGAGCACCTGTGACTGATCAGGGCTCTGTTAGCAGCGTTGGCCTGGGTGGAAGAGCAGCTCTGGAGAGTGTTGGTGTTGTTGCTGCCTCTGTCTCACTATGACATGCCCCAGCAGGGTCTGCTTGGGGAGCTCATTCTTATTCAGCAGCAGATTCAGCGGCACGAGGAAGAGGTCCGGCGGGCCGCTGAAGCCAGTAATACGCGCCCCCCTCCACCTGAGCCAGCTCCCATTCCACCTCCGAGCCCCAGTCCCCCTCAACAGAAGCGCAAGGTGAAGGCCCTGTCTCACTTAGATGTCCCACCAAAAGTTAGAAAAAGACAATCACTCTTGTGTGATAAATCATTTTGTTTGTGCGTAGAAAGAGCAACTTAACATTTGCCTGAAAGTTCTTTCATGAGCTTTTCTAGCTCTGCTGAGCATCTGTTTAATATAGTAAACAAACAAAGCTTCTGTTAGGTTGCTCTTTAGCAGAAATAATTTAACAGAAAAGACACAGCACTGACATTTACAAGCATTAAACTAAACCTTACAAATATTTATTCCCATGCATTGGTTTTACAATACGTTTACATGTATGAGTTTATCACATGTAACTCCTCAGTTAAAGCACTTTAGTGCCCGTCAAGAGTCAGTCTGATTGCTTTGTCACTGTCAGTGGTGGGCCTTCATGGGGCCTTGTTCCAGGCAGGCAATGCTGTACCAATGCTGTATTTAAACTGGAACTACTGCATGGAGTTGGGTTACAACTTGCTGCATGGTGTGAGTCGCACATACAACAAAAAGACAAATCCATTAACATCACTTAACACACACAAACGCACACACACACGTGTTATACGGTAGCTCACCCCTCATGATTCATGTTGACCCGAGTATGTAGTGAAGTGTCATGGGTTTGACTGTTTTGTGTAGATTCTCTTTTCTGTGATTAATCCTTTTGTGTGTCAGTTCTTTCACTGTCGCATCATTCGCTCTGAACCATTGTAATTTAGTAGTGGCATTCGAAACATATGGCAATCAATGAATCTTTTTATTTTTTTTATTTTTTTGAGGATAATTGAACCTCAGCCCTGAAGGAATGATTTGTGCTTGCGTTTGTGAATCTAATTCATTTGTTGTAGTAAATAATGATTCTATAGTTATGTACCAGAAATTATGTTCTTGTGATTGTTTTCACACGTTTCCTGATTTTATCCTCTATAATACAGTTTGCACGCATTGAACCGGCCGCTGCTGTTGGGATTTCATGCTTGTATAGCGACATTTAGTCTGATTTCTTAGCTTTAGTAATGATTGTTTGCGCGTTTCTAGTCATCAGATAAAGAAAAGCTTGATCAGCTTCAGGAAGAGCTCCTCCGCACTCAGGTAAAAAAAAAAAAAAGAAGTAGATTTTGTAGCTTGTATGTACAGAAAATGTTTCTGATTTTTGTTTATTCTGGTCAATAGATGAGTATCAGCGCATGTTAGAACGACTTGAAAAAAGAAACAAAGAGTTGAGAAAAGTAGTTTTTACAAAAAGGATGACAAAGGAATAGCACCAGAGAAAAGTCAAGGTAAAAAAATATATATAATTTTGATTTATTGTGGCTTTTCTCTGATTCATTAATGTTTTATCAACAACCATTTAAACTGGCCATATTGATGCACTTTCACATCTCCCTTCCTGCAGAAATCCCTTATTGACTTGTATTCTGAAGTCCTGGATATCTTATCTGATTACGACTCAAATTATAACACTCAAGACCATCTACCAAGAGTAAGTACACTTAAGAAGCCCCAGAACAGTATGTAGTATTTTAAGCATGCTGCTTCTGTCTTTTCAGGTGGTTGTAGTTGGGGATCAGAGCGCTGGGAAGACGAGTGTACTGGAGATGATTGCTCAGGCGAGGATCTTTCCTTCGGGGCTCTGGAGAAATGATGACACGTTCTCCTGTTTAAGGTTTGTTTATCGCATGAATTGTTGGGTGCGTGTGCAGCTTTAGAAAAAAAAAATTCAGATGGCAATGTGAAGCAGGGTGGACCACTGTAGAACAGCCAATCCGCTCTCATTGCAAAACATATACATTGTTTTGGTGTGGCGACTGATTAATTGCTTTATAATTGGGTGAAGCACACAGAAACTGGATATGGAAACAAAGTGATGCTTTTACAATGTACTTTATGGGGGAAAAACATAATTTTAAAGTCAGATACACCAGCCTCAAGCTTATTTGTGAGTAAATGTTTAAATTGTTTTATAGGTTACACTAAGTGAAGGCCCACATCATGTGTGCAATGTTCAAGGACAGTGGGCGGGAGTTTGATCTTAACAAGGAAGAGGATGTGAGTACACTGCATGTTTTCTTCTGAAAACGCTCGCTAAGTATACGACT
>BJKM01000255.1:0-198473 GCA_015082035.1 Chaenogobius annularis
TCTTGGCAGTTTGGGGGTACCAATCCGCAGGAGAAACAACAAATCTGTGTCCAGCATCCAGGGAGAGCCAGGTGAACTCTTGAGACACAACAGTGAAACACGTTTTTGTCTTCATAGAATTGTTTGAATTATTTATTCTAAAAGCTCATTCATGCTCTTTGTCCTCTGCGTTGTTTGTCCACTGCATTTGGTCCATATAGGATTTGTCTGCTCACATCTTATGGATGCGTAGCAACGGAGCTGTACATGTGCTGACCACTGGGGACAGTAATGAACACCGCAACAACGGAAGCTCAATTCAATTATTTTCTTTTCTAGGCTCTTGTGGGCGCCTCCATGTTTGTTTTTCTAGTTGCACTTTTTCTTCCGTTTTGGTCAATTCTCTAACAGACTTTGCAGGCTCGCTGCTGGTTGGGATTATAAATGAAGCCACGGTAACCACACTTCAAACACACAAAGCTGTTTACGTATGAAAATGGAGAATAAATGAGACCTTCACTGTCTCGTAATGGCCTCTGTGGTGCATGAATTTCCTTCGGAATGAATAAAATAACATGATATCTTATCTTTTCCTAAGCCTCATTGTTATTCCACTCTGTTGTTTCAGTTGCCTGACGAGCCACACACTTTGACAATATGTTACAAAGACATTTCAGCCTGGAACTGTAGCCAGTCTCCACAATTTCAAATGGGCACGATTAACCAGAAAAACATGGTCCGTTCGTGTCTAAACAAACATGGAGGCTTATAAGAAAAACAAAAACAAGAAAAAACTGAGAAATGAATGAGACATAGAGCAGATTTATTTAAGAATCAACAAGAAAAGCACTAAACTCGTATGTATCTGCGGTATCTAAATAAGTTAAATATTTTGTTCTGAATATTACTTGGAGTCTTCCTTTTTTGATGCTCTTTATGGACCGATTCCAGACCCTTCAGCAATTAAGCAGAATGTAGGAGAGACTGCAGTGGTTTCAGTTTGGTGATGACATGGGCCATTTCCTCAAAGTATTTCATCTTGAAGGTCTTCTGCTGCATTAAAAAAAAAAAAGAAAAAAAAAAAAAAAAAGGAAAATGTACTATCTACACATTGGAGTATTTATCACTACATTTGACAACATTTCACCCATAGAAATAGATGATGCTGTATGCAATTGAAAACAATGAGTGAAAAACCTATTTTATTTTCTACAGAGGGACGAGAGGGGAGACAGAGGGGCTGAGAGGAGCTGAGGTGAGACAGAGGAAGAGGGAGAGGAAGGAGAGGGGAGACAGAGGGGACTGAGAGGCACAGAGGGGAGACAGAGAAGAGGGAAGAGAGAAGGAGAGGGGAGACAGAGGGGACTGAGAAGAGGAGAGGGGAGACAGAGGAAGAGGGAGAGAAGGAGAAGAGAGACAGAGGGACTGAAAGGAGGAGAAGGGAAACAGGGAGCTGAGAGGAGGAGAGGGGAGACAGAGGGGGGTTTATTTAGGCATTTGTATAGTAATTGTTTTTATTATTTTGAGTATCATTTTGTTTCAGTTGTAACACCAGTATAATATCTCAAAGCTGTGGGGTTAATGGATCATTTCTCTATCCTCTAAGCATATTGGTCTACATGGTTCTCCTCCACCCACGCGCTTTACAAAAAACAACTCCCTCTCAGTTGTTAAAGGCCTTTTAAAATAAGTGTCAGTCACACGTTCTTTCTCAAACGGCAGATTTCACATCGCTCTGCACAGTGTGAAGGCCATTCCTGAACTAGAAGAAACAAAAGACAGGCAGAGCACTTTGTGTTGTTTTTAGCCTGTACCGCGGGCCTGGGGCCAGTGCTCCAGACCCTGTTCTGCGGGCCTGGGGCCGTTGTGGACGGGTTCTGCAGAATTAGGGATCAGGGACTAAACCCATAAACTCTGTGTATTGGACTAACTTATAAACATTTGGAAACAAACAGTGTGCAGTTAGAGGATGCTCTTCGTCATCTGGGGAGCATGGAACTTCATTTGTGTTCATTTTTCTGCAAATTTAAGCCACCTCCTAGTATGTGTGTAAAATGACGTACTCCGTACGTGTTGGGCACATGTGTGTTGTTGGACCTGCGCTCATGCATGGCCATGTGAGCACTATATGTCTTTATTAGCTATAGAATCCCCTCATTGCAGTTATCAGCCTGGGCTACATGGGTGTGTTAGGCCTTTGACACCGACCCCTAAATATCGACTTTATTTTGACTACGACTTTATTCTCATAAATGTATGACTTTATCCTCGTTAATTTACGAGTTTATTCTCTTTAATTTACAAGTTTATTCTCGTCGTGCAAATTTTTAAATTTGGGTTGGCCCTTATACTCCGTCGTACAAATGAGTCTTTCAAAAAGGTCATTTTTCAAATTAAGTCCAAATGTAATTTTTCCCATTTATGAATGTCAGGCCTTGATTGTCGGTGCAGAGTGAGTCATCTTTTTTTTTTTTGTAATGGCCTTCTTTCCTGCTGCCAGGAGTATGCTTCAAAGGTATCAATGTATTGTGTCCATGGCAGGAGTTTTGATGAAGTTGCAAGTCGTATGACTTGGCTCTAAGGCCAAGACATACGACCTACTAAACAAACTCAAAATAACATAAACAAAGGCAAGGGTCAGAGTGCACTATGTGGGTGTGAGTGATCAAAGTATGACGGGGGTGCTGTTGTTAAGTCCTCAAACTCCCCTCATGCACAAAGCAATCATAAAATTACACGGCAATAGCAGGGGTCATGAGAATATACCAATAAAACCGACCAACAGCCAAGATATTTGTTTAATCTACTGTAGTTTTCGGGCTATACAACGCTCCAAAATAAATTGTATATATATGGGCCGCGTGGTAACATGAGATGTTTACACATATAGTACACGGTAGATATGCGCCATTGTCTTTTGAGCCAGGGGTCTCGCGGCACACCCGAGGTCCGCTAATCAGACTAATTTCTCAGTGAATATGAGCTGGATCACATCACAGCTGTCCCTACTGTCCTCCATTACTATTTGTGAGCTGATTTACTTGTGTCTGTGTCTTCACATCTGGTTCATCTGCTCCTGAGCTCGTGCTTAGCGAGTGTTACATTGTAACATGAGATATTTACACAAAAATATGGTCCACGGTACTGATGCACAGCTTCTATTCATGGTATTACTTCTATTTGAAATGTGCTTTTGAAAACTAAATAAAAAATAAATAAATCTACAGAAACCTTTACAAAGCCATATCTGAAATGAAAAATAGCTCTATTCACCTTCAGCCCTCACACCAGTTCCCTGCATCGTCAGAAGTCATGGGTTTAAGGTCAGACACTTGAAAACTAATCACCAAGCAATGTTCAAGGCTCATGAAGTCAGTTGATTTAAGTATAGGGGCAATGGTGAGACAAGCATCGTATACAAACCTCTGAGTTATATTTCACAGTGGGGGTCAAAAAGATTCCCAACGGTCCAATCAAGCACAGTATTGTGTGGTAAGACCCTGAACACAGAAGAAAACTGCACTGTAATTCAAGACTCAGTGAACCATGTAAAAAGAATAAATGCAGAGAAGATGAGAGCTTAGTGACTGAAGGTCTGTGACAGGAGTCAATATCGCAAATGAACTTATTCTGTTCAAATGAAGTGTTCAATGGTGAAGATATTTTAAACTGTCAAAATAGGATAAAACCAAAAATACTGAAACAGAGTGTGTCCAGCTGAGTGGGAGGCAGAGGCAGATTAACCGAGAGTTCACCACCATAAAAGAACGCTCACATGTTCTCCTTTTTGTCACATCCTCAAGTTGTCAAAAAATAGAGAGTAAAAGTTGCAGACAGGAGTAGGTGAAGTTGAGCCTGGTATTTGTATGTATTTATTTTCACTTCATAAATACAGAAGTTTCCATCAAATAAAATAAAATGAAAATTAGTAGCTAAAGGTATGAGGAGTTTTACCATGTTTTATCATAAGAACAAAGGTACATATTTGATGAATATTAATGTGTGTGTATGTGTAAATATTTAATAGCTGTAATTTTAGGAAAACTGGGAAAACTGGAAGCGTGGTAGTTATAAAATATGGCTAGGCAAACAAAAGCCTTCTGTAAAAGTAATATTTTTTGGAGGTAACTTGGAAGTGTAGTTTCATAGACAATGTAAGAGAAGTTGGCTAAATGGAAGAATAATACAAAGTTCACATAACAGCATTGTAAACATGACTTCTAATTCTTCTTACTATGAGATTTTGTTGCAGACTACACCAATTTGATCTCACCAAAGTTTGTCATTTGTCATCAAGCTGAACACCCAAAAAACGGGGATGAGGAAACTTTAGTAATTTGTTGATCTTTTATACAAATTTTTATGGAATCATATTTATATTTCTGTACCCTGCAAATATAACGTTACATTTTTTTATATTCAAAGAAAACATAGCTTGACACCAAGTTGAATACTCTTCATTAAGCTTTTCCATAAGTGTAGTCAGCGCTCTGTGAGAGATCAATAGACTGGTGTGTCTGCAAACAGAAGAGGAACTGTAGATTTTGTGACATTGACTAAATCATTAATATGGACCAAAAACATCCAAAATTGATCCTTGAGTTACTCCGTACTGAATTTGAATTTCCTTAGAGTCAAAACTAGTCATTGATAGATGCTGTGTTCTGTTTTTTAAATAATTGTTTTTGAACAGTTCCGTGAAAACCAGATTTGTACAATTTATTCAGCAATATCCCATGATGCACAGTGTCAAACACTTTTGCAAGATCTAAGACCACGCCAATTGTGACTGCATTATTATTTAAAGCAGTATGTATTTGTCTGTGAGTTCTACCAGTGCCATATACGTAGAGTAGTTCTTACGGAATCCATATTGATGCTCATAAATGATATTACATGCATTGAAATGTTTTAATAATCTTCTGTAAACCAGCTTCTCGAAAACGTTTGAAAAACGTGGTGAAATAGAGATAGGACGATAATTCGTAAACATACTTAGATCCCCAGTTTTAAATAAACGGATCACTTTAGCAACTTTTAAATCTGTTGGGACAATACCATTGATAGTGCAAACATATGTGTCAGTGGATTACTTAATGGAGTCAGCACGTCTTTGATCAAAGAATCATGTCCGGGGGCTGCATTTTTTAATTGTACTTCTTTAGTATCAGGAGGGTCAAAGCAATCCATAGATGGAAATTAACTTTTGATTTCGTCAAGGGGATTGACTCTTGTGTTCTTCATCCAATTAGCAAAAGTGACACCTATATTTGAGAACAAGTTATTGAAATGTCAAGCAATCTGTTTGGGATCAGACAAGACAGAGCTTCCATCTACAACTGTAGAAGAACTTTTATATTATTTGAAGATTTTGTAAACTTATTGCAGTAGTATTTTTTTCTTGGACACTCTCACTATGTGAACCATTTTTTTTGTATGATTTATATATTGCAAATTTGAATTGAGTTGGAGATGAAAGATACTTTGTGTGTGTGTGTGTGTGTGTCTATATATATATATATATATATCCATATATATATATATATATATATATATATATATATATATATATATATATATATATATATATATATATATATATATATATATATATAGTGGACAATTTATTTATTTTTCACAGAAGAATGTTTTCAGACCAAGTGTCCTGTTAATGAATATCATATGGGAAAACATATACATAAAATTTATGAATGCATTGTATGCAGAATTTGCTCTTTTAGAAGATACATTTCTTAAAGAGATTTCTTGTATCAATTTATTTATTTTTTTAAATTATTAATTGGGTTTTACTGAAATTCCTATAGGTTTTGTGCCCCGTTTTTTTCACACTATAATATGCAGTAATATGAAAGATAGGAAATGATTTGAATATATATGTATATATTGTCCAGACAAACTTTAAAACATAACTTATTAAACAATATATTGCAGATGTATTGATTATACCTGGTTGGTTGTGTTCATGTGTCAGATTAAATGAATTGTCTTGGTGAACTGATAATCCCCTGAGAGAAGCAATGTCAACATTATTATATTATAGATTAATCAATCATTTTATCATCATCAGATATACGAAATCAATTAAAGTGTACTGTTTTTCTTCAAAATAATTGAAACATCTATTGATGTTGTGATATCCCTACCTGAGAGTGGAAATAGTAGTACATGTACTACTATAGTAGTACATGTATACTATTGTAGTACATGTACTACAATATAGTATTTACTGAAAGGTAACTATATACTCTTACTTCAAGTTAATTGCATGTTCCACACTAGAGGATTATATATTTGTCTGTGCTTTTAAGACGTGACACAACGTTTGCAGACCACAGACATGACGACAACTGCAATGAGCACACACACACTTGTCGATTTCGGAAAAGATTTGTTACCAAGCGACAAGTATCAGTGATGGAAATGTGCGTAATGAAACAATACCCTTGGAACGTGGCGAGTGTGCGCTTATTTAGAGCAAACAGAAAACAACACCGTGTAAATGAACATGCTTATAAAGGACGTCTGAGAGTGCTACAGTCACTGGAGTAAGAGCAGCCTGTAACAGTCCGTGTGTGTTGTTGCTGCGTTGTGGGTTCAAGTCCAGCCTCAACACTTGCTGACTGGTCTAACCTACTCTTCTACCTCCTTTCAACATTTAACTGTCCTGTCAATAAAGCCTGTCGCCAGAAAACTTAAGTTTGCACAAACACTGTGTTGGTTTCGTTCGTACTATTTCCTAAGTATAAGAGTCATCACTAGGCAACGAAGCCTAGCACTGGCTCGCAGCTCTGATTGGCCGTGGTAAAATTGTTAACTTTGACCCAACAGACACGAGGAGTGCCACGACA
This sequence comes from Chaenogobius annularis, assembly GCA_015082035.1. Taxonomy (NCBI): domain Eukaryota; kingdom Metazoa; phylum Chordata; class Actinopteri; order Gobiiformes; family Gobiidae; genus Chaenogobius; species Chaenogobius annularis. The sequence goes on from BJKM01000255.1 coordinate 6,849, forward strand.
GATAATCGCTGCTCGGGTCGTGCCTCCCTGAACTCGTGGAGATGCCGATTGGGCAAAAAAATCCTCTAAGTGAGCACAAGGCTTAAGTTTCCAGCCTCAACATAATAGAGAAACAATTATCCTTGCTAGGTCGAGATCTTGATTTCCCTAGATGTCGGCTCCTGAGGCATTAAAGTCTGCTTTAACTTGTGCACAATGGTTTCAGAGTGCTGATCCCTTTTACTTCACAGCAAGGACGAAGTGGAGTTTTCATTCCTTGTTCAAATCTTGATGTGACCTAATTTGTGCAAAAGACTACTCCTCCAGCTAGGTACTCCTGACCTAGCTAGTACTTATGAATCCACAGGTGCTGCTTTAATGGTTGCCCTCTCCTCCACACTCGGAGAGGCCGGACCATGCAGCTCTGTTGCATTCTCATCCACATCACAGCAAGGCACCACTCCTGACAGCGGTTTCATTAGTTTTTAATCAAAAAGTGGCCGCTACATAATTGAACGTTTATAACAACAGCATTAGTTATGAGTATCCCGCTGATGGGCAATAATGGCTCTCCTCTGAGGACAATGCAGCAGTCAGCAGATCTGTGAGTGCATTTATATTCAGATCCATGTGCCCGGGAGGCGCGGCTTTATGCGCGCAGCTAAACCCCGAGATGAGGCCGCGCCACGGTTACGACGCTATAAATATTTGGGAAGTTTCAAAAGTGCAATCCGGAAACTCCCATGAACACAGGTAGGTTGTATATTTGAGGATGCAAGGCAGCTACAAGATATCTTACAGAGACAGTCACATCTGATAGAATGTTTTATGAAAAACCTGTGGAGATTTTAAGATTCAAGGCTTTAGGAAAAGAAAAGAAAGAAAGAATGAAATATGTATATTGTCTAATAATCCTGATTATGATATGTATGATGATATGATGTACATAGAAATGCCTATTTTTATTTTTATTGTATAGTAATTTTAAATTGTTTCCTAATGCATGCCCTTTTTTGATTGAATATATGTTGTTTTATTATCACTCAGTGTTTAATGTTGCACCTTAAGGCCGAGACAAGTTCCTATGTTTGTGAATTTTGTTCATTGACAATGGCAATAAACTCTTTCTGATTCTGATTCTGATTCTGAAAAAGATGCACGTGTATCATGAGATTGAGGTTGAAAAATGTGTATATAAAATCACAACAAATGTGCAAATACTTAATCACACAGTTAAAAATATCACAAAGCAAGTTGTTTTATTATATTTTTAACTAGTACAAACTACAACATATACATTTATATTTGTGAAAGTATGTATTCTTTGCCTCACTAGAGTCACGTCAAACAGCCAGCTCATAAACATCAACTCTACCAGCTGCAAGTTGGAGCCTCCAGACTGGTGAGGTTGTCATTATGCTATTCAAAGCTACACAAAATAAACAAAACCGTTCATTAGGCGTGGGCGATAAGACTTAAAATGACGATTCCCTCACAATAACCATTAACCCCAATTTTGCTGAATACTGTGTGAAAGCTGCGATAGGGGTCTGTTGCTTTGGAGATGACACCACTTCTCTCTAAACTGTTTTGAGGGTTGGAGATGAGGTTGCACACCTACACTCTTCATATCTCTGAATGCTTCTCCAGTTTACTAATCACAGCACACCCACGGACAGCAAACATTTACTTTCAACAGCAATAAAACTCACAGATGAAACAAGACTGTCATATTCTGCAAATGTTTCTGTTCCGCGCTCACCACCAAAGCATGTACTGACCTCCATGCCTTCAGTGGGCTTTGCAGAGTTGATGCAAAAGCCCACTAAAGTTTACATCAAACTTACTGAAAGCTTTTTATCCGATGGAACAATAGGGCCTACCTATAAATGGGGACATAGGTGACATATTATGCTAAATAGATTTTGTTTCTTTTTACCATATTTGTTCATTATCTTACACACATTTGTAATTAAATTGAATCATTACTTTTACTATCTCCGCCCACTGTTGGGAATCAAAAATGTCACACTTCCATTTTTCTACAAGAAAAACACAAATGAAAATCCATCAAGTCTCTGTGTTTAGGCTGAGTCCCCTCTGAAGTGTTATCATTATTATATTCCAGCCAGATCTAAAGCCCAACTTCTTTCTCCTCATCGCTTCTTATATTTTACAACTTTTCTGCGCCTCATCTCATCTCCCCTCGGGTGGGAACAATGGGGATTGAACCCTGTTGAAAAGACAAAACTTTTGACAGACTTTGGACTTGGTGCAACCTCTACTTTGTGTTGTGCTGTGATATAGTTCATGTAAATGTTCTGTGCTACTTGTGTTCTTTTGATTTTGTTTATTGCTCTCTGGTCTGTTGCGTGTTTTACCCCACATTCCGAATTATTATGCATATTGTGTTGGAGGTGTTGGACATATTTTTATCTTTTTGTATTTCTTCAATGAAACTCATGGATGGTATTGTGTCTCAGGGCTCTTTGGGTCAGTGAAATCAATCTCAGACACTTTTTGCCAGTTAGCTCCTATTAAAGGAAAAGCTACTTTAGAATGACTTTCCTTATTAAGTATTAAGCAAACCACCATTTTCAAGCAATATGGGAAATAAAAAGGACCTCTCTAGTGCTGAAAAGTGGACAAGGTGTGAAAACCTTAGAAATTTCACAAAAACTTAAGAGTGATCATCGTACTATTAAGAGATTTGCAGCTTCTTGTTCAGAGCACAAACAGATTTGGGCAGATAAAGGCACAATGAGGAAGGTTTCTGCCAGACAAATACATCAGATTAAAAGAGCAGCTGCTAAAATGCCATTACGAAGCAGCAAACGGGTATTTGAAGCTCCTGGTGCCTTGGGAGTCCCGCGAACATCAAGGTGTAGAATCCACCAACTCCAGAGGCTTGCAGTTCTGCATAAACCTTCGCTTTGGCCACCCTTAACCAATGGTCACAAGCAGAAATGGCTCCAGTGGGCCCAGAAATACATGAAGACTCATTTTCAAACGGTCTTGTTCACTAATGAGCGCCGTGCAACCCTGGATGGTCTAGATCAGGGGTCGGCAACCTTTAATGTCCAAAGAGCCATTTCGGACCAAAAAACAAAAAAACAAATCTGTCTGGAGCCGCAAAAAATGAAAAGCCTAATATAAGCCTTATATGAAGGGAACACAGGCTGTAAGGGTAAATTAGCTATACTAGCCTACTATCAAAATGACAAGGCTACAAATACACAATGAGCATTCTGTATTAAATGTGTATTTTCTCTGCAGCGCCCCCTGGAGAGATGACGCACCACGTGACAACGAAAACAAACAAAAACGCAGTCCTCTTCAAATCTCAATAACACTTCATCCTCTTCTCTTTCCCCCCATATTTGGGCAACAGTGGAATTGAACACAGCCTGCAATTATAAATTCGATTATTTCTTCAGAGTTTACATACCTGCATAACAGTTCCTGTTCGATATCGGTCACGTCACAGACTCATCACAGGCCCTTGAGTGTGCTGGAGCTGAATTAATGTCCTTGATTTGCCGACTGATGATGTTTCCTGCCATTTTCATGGCCCTTTCCTTCACTGTCTTTGCGGAGATTCCTTCATGTACTGACGATCGGTGAACGCTTTTCCACGCTTTATTATCTCCCGGGTTGCAACAAATCTAGCAGCAGTAGTGGAGTTTAGAGATGCAATCCAGTTCTTAAATCTATCTTTCTTTCCGGTTTGTTTACAAACAGTCACCTGCCCGGCACTGCGCCGCCCATGTGCGCCAGGCTGAAACACTGGTCTATGACGCAAATCTTCGTTGACAGAAATGTCAGAATTTAATATTTTGTGTAAACATGATTACAGCATTGGTAAACGTTAAGAATGTTTGCGTCATGCTTGTCTTCCTACAGAGACAATATTAAAGCAAAAAAATATATCCCCCCATCTATTTTCATACATTTTTGAAAAAGCTCCAGGGAGCCACTAGGAGGGCGCAAAAGAGCCGCATGCGGCTCCGGAGCCACGGGTTGCCGACCCCCATCAACCCCGTCTAGATGGATGGAGCAGTGGATGGTTGGTGGACGGCCACCATGTCCCACCAAGGCTGTGACGTCAGCAAGGAGGTGGCAGAGTCATGTGTTTGGGCAGGAATCATGGGGCGAGAGCTGGTCGGCCCCTTTAGGGTCCCTGAAGGTGTGAAAATGACCTCTGTAAAGTATGTGGAGTTTCTGACTGAGCACTTTCTTCCATGGTGCAAAAAGAAGACCCATGCTTTCCGTAACAAAATCATCTTCATGCATGACAATGCACCATCTCATGCTGCAAGGAATATCTCTCCATCATTGGCTGCTTAAAGGAAACTTTGAAGCATCCTTAAGCGAAAGATCTATGAGGGTGGGAGGCAGTTCATATCCAAGGAGTACCTCTGGGATAATCTGGGATAATCTGACATCCTGCAAACAAATTCAAGCAGAAAATCCCCTCAAACTCACAAATTCAATGGATGCAAGAATTGTGAAGCTCCTATCGAATAAGGGGTTCTATGTTAAACTGTAACTTGACCTGTAGATGTTTTGATTGAAATAGCTTTTGATTTCAGTAAATATGACCTGCTAATGGTTCTAATTCAACAAATGACCATTTTTAGTTCTTTACAACAATAACGTGTAGCAAAGCGGACTGACGTGTGAAACAAATTTTCTCTGTAGCTGTTTACAATCGCCAACACCGCCACCTGAGATTAATGATAAATGGTTTAACAGTTCGTTGTTTCAATAGTTTAGTCCGTTTAGTCCAGGCACTTTGAGACAAGTAGTATGAGTACACAGATAAGCAGATAAGGGTCTTCTCCGGGGCAAGAAATGTAGGACCACACTGGTAGAACTTCACTATAGGGTCTTATCTAAGGCAGGCCACGAACCTGAAACGGGGCGTAACACACGGCTCAGCTAAGTCTCGGACAGCGAGGCTCGACCGGCAAACAGCACACCGCACATCCCGGAGGTCGCACACCACGCGGGCCCATGGTAGCACCGCCACACACTACATTTTAACAGCAATTAATTACATACACAATGGTCTCATCCGAACGGTACTAAAGCTAAAATACCCGGAGCGATGTGGAGCAACACAGAAACTAGGTGGTTTGAAAATCTATTGAGCATAATCATTTGGTGCAATTTAAGTTTTAGTTTTGAAAAAAAATACTCTCATTGGGAGGTTTGTTCAATAATATTCAAATTGTACTCTAGAGGTTGATGACTTCAAAATGACGATGACTATTTGGCAAAATCTGATAAAAAATATAATTTGCATAATAATTTGGAACACTTATTTATGTTTTCATATTGAAAAACATAAAATTACACATAAAAAATAAAATACGAATCATAGCAGTGCTTTCAATGCCTGCAGTGAATCCGCACATAATAAGTCTTAGACGTGTGAATAAAACAACTCCAGGTATGCTATTGTTAAAGAAGAAAGGGAATTCTTCGTGTCTTCTGAGAACCTCTCTGACGCACTAACCCACTCTTTTGAAATCCAGTTATTTTGCATGAAGAATAAATCATATAAGTCATATTTGTTTTGACACTATTATTATATTTGATCTTCCCCAGTGCACATATTCAGTCATGTTAGTGACCTTGAGGGAGGCATAAAAAAGAAAGAAAGCAGAGATAAGATTAAAAAAAGGCAGTGCATGCGCAGAGGACAGAGTGTTTTTGAAGAAGTGCCTGCTCCACTTCTCTCCACGGCCCACATCTGACAAACCAGCGGCCTACTTTTACTGACTCACACTGCCCTGGCCGGACTCCAGGGGCCGAAACCTGGACTTCAGACCTCTGGCAACATAAACATGGCCAGTAAAATCAGATAACTAAAAAATGTATTATTTGTGTGTTTATGGTGTACTGTACATGTGTCATTGAAAAAATAAAATAAATTAAACCCAGATACTAGTTATGACTAACACTAGTATTAAGACTAGATACTTATTTGAACTATCGAATCACATAAACAGGATCTTTCTTTTCTCCAATACCTACATACCTAATACTTCTCCGATACCTTACGAAAATAAGAGTCTGGTCTCGGTTTCATCTCTCGGAGTTTAGATGGCCATGATTGCCAGGTGGATTAGCCAATCAGGGACATGCATGATCCGTCTGTATCAAAACAAACATGGCTGCTTACAAATGGTAAAAAGGGGGGAAATGTCAAATGGGACTGAAAAACATTGTGGATTTCTGCAGAATCAATGGTGGAAGCACAAAAATCTGGCCATCTGAGGTGAGAGATGCTGTTCTCATCCGTAGGTGACCAATGAGTTTATTCGTTTCACTTGCATCACAGAAATAAACAATCTTATTATAAGGGTCTGTTTGAATTGGGCTGGAGGAGTGACGGAGGGAGTGCTGGACTTGCCAGGCAATATCAAAACTAAAACCACGAGAATATTGAAGAAATGACTATAATTTAGTGTAGAACAGTACATTTTACTGGCCAAAAATGTTTTTGGTTTTGATATCGGTTTAGAGTATCTAGCCTTTTCCTGTTTAAACATTGAGTAGGACATTTAGTCATTCAATCAACAGATTTTTAGAGTAATAGCTGTAGTTGAATGTAACACTGGGTGTACACAAACTCCAGGTGCGGTTCGGGTCCCGGCAGACTTAGAAAGTAAATCATTGCCCCCTGTTACACGGACCGCCGAGCACTGCAGTCCCGGGTCCGGGAGCTGCGCGGGTCCGTGGAAAGAATCAGCAAGAAGTCTTTCTTTGCCAGAGACCCCAGCGGTCTGCAGCTTCCTGGTCATTAGACGAGCGTTCTCATACGAATCCATGTGAATCCACGTGGTGTTGGTGTAACAGGCAATCTGCGTGTAACCTGTGTGGGTCCCGAACCGCACCAGCACTGGAGTGTGTACACAGAGTACACAAGGCGTAAGTACATGAGGATTTTTCTTTAATTTAAAAAAAAATAAAAATACTTTTGATGTTTTTGCTGTATTCTCCGTGTTAACACATGCATTGGTGTGGACAATGAGAAAGAAATCACATCATTTACAATATGTCATTTCAATAATCTGACAACTCCAGACCCCAGGTAAGAAAATGTGTGTGTGCTTTGTAAGTCTAAAATTGGATGGGACATGTCTATATTCAAAAGGGTAAACACTTCAAAATTGTGGTCTGTTTTTGATAAGAAGATTTAACTGCACGAGAAAGAACGGGCTCGTGCCCCTCGTGGTCAAGTGGATAGCACACGTGCCTGCCATGTGGAGTAGGCCGCACATTTTGAGTTTGAATCTGGCTCTTGACGATTTGCTATCTCCATTGCACGCTGCTCTGTCCTGTCAAATCAAGTGTACAGGCTAAACAAGCCTTAAAAGAACCCACCACAAAGTTCAGCATCTTCCTTCAACCAGAGCTGCTGGGCAGGTTACTAGGACCTACATGGACCCTTTTACACATATTGACTTGGTCAAAGTACCGAGCTGGAGTATTAGCATACTTTGGGGGGAAGCACCTGGAGGAATACCATGCAAACATGGGAGACCAGTCAAACTTCACAGCGTTCAAGATTAAAATGTGGGATTATTGTAATATTACAGAATCACTAACTACTGGAGGCTGTACTAGATCTCAAAGGTTGCGTTCAAGTGACATCACAACATTCTTGAACTCGTATAGTTTAATATTGATGTGGAGGTCAGGTGAGTTTTACCTGTCAGATTGCTGATTTGTTGACCTGGTTTATGGTTCATAACTCTATAAATGCTTGACCTATTCACATGATATAAAAACTGGTACAAAGTTCAATGTCTCTGTCAGCGCAAATAAACAAGTGTTTTTCACGGTAGCCTCAGAGTGTGGTGCCGATATTCAACTCAAAAACGTGAGTGTAGTCAGCTGAAATGACTTTAAGCCATGAGATTGATATGACAGGTTTGAGGAGCCAATCCCAAACAAATGCATAAGGTTAAACGTTTGTGGATTTCTAAATCTCCCATAAATCTTACATAGACTATAGAGAGTACTTACGGGTTGCGGATTTTGCAACCAAGTGTGGGGCTTCCTCCTTCTTCCTTGGCGTTCACCTCATGCAAGGTGGAGGCTGTTTGGAACCCGCAATTTACAAAGTCATTAAATTACGTGCTGTTACAAAGACCTCGGAGCACTGCGGGTGAGGGGGTCCAGGGGAGGTGCGGGTCTGCGGAAAGAATACACAAGAAGCCTATTTTTCCCAGACACTGCAGTAGTCTGGAGCGGTTTTTTAGGCAAGTGGTGAAATAAGCACAGCAGTTCACCACAGTTAATGTATCAGGCAGTCTGCTGTGCTCAATGTCCAACAGAAAAATAAAAACTGTGCAGAACTCCGGTAATAACAGATTTTATCTTCGAGCAAACCTGAGTGACACAACAGCATTAATGGACTGGTATTAATGGTTTGTTTAACTTGAATCTCACCAGTAAACATTTATTTCTCAGACAGAAATAAAAGATGTATCTTTAAACTGCTAAAGCTAGTGTAAAAGGCTAATGCGAGATACTTTACACTATGACTCTTTGTTATCGGTTAGGACAGCGTCTGCTACTGCTTTTCTCACACTCTCGCCATGCTTTTTGGTCCAAACTTATTCAGTGACCTTAAAAAGCATTGTTATATCCTTTCCAGTTAGCTGAGTATTGACCGCTACACTTACAGTTAAAGAAAAATACAAAAACATGCCCTTTTGGAAGGCGTTCACACACACACACGACTGAAACAAAGCCTACAGCGGGACTAAACTAGCACCAAACCAGGAAGATAATTGAAACAAAGACACGAAATGCAGCAAGGGAATACATTATTTATGTATTTTATGTTTGCTTCATATGTGGACACACAGATGGGTAATCCTTATGAAATATTATCTACATTATCTAACTTTTAATGTACACACCTTTCAAAACTAGCTTGTCACCATTGGAGTACTATCCCTCGACATTCATCTAAGATTTTGACATCATCAAATTTTGAAACGTGAACACGACTTACTCCGTCACAGGAGGAGCTGCCACCAAAGTGAGAGAAAATGGCCACAAATCTGTCTTTTGGAGTTAGTGGCACAATAGTGATGAATAACCAGGCAGTGGGTGGAAGTCTAAAGGCAGCAGCAGAGTAAATAATGAGTCTGAGGACAAGAAGGGGCCCGGGGACAAATCATTTTCTCATGACAGTTCTCACACTCACAGCACTGCAGACTGTAGCAAACAATCACTGAAACACGGCGGCAATACAGTGCTCTGTCCAGACTTCTGCATTCTGCTGGTCTGAAGAACGGGCCAATTTGCTCTGACTTTTGTGCTCACAGATCTTAAAGCTGCATGTTCCGAGGGGTCCCGATCCCTCACACCAGTTCACTTAGAGTCATTTGAGGGTCTTTTAATGGTGGAATGCATTTCCATGGTACAGGCCAGACTAATAATAAAAATAAAAATTTAAACCTTACCTACTTTTTATCATAAAGCAGATCTCAGCGATTCACAAAAAAAAACCATTTAAGATAAGATAAGATCACCTTTATTTGTCCCACAATGGGGAAATTCCACTGTTGCAACACAGATTAGTTACAGAAACAGATTAGGCACAGAAGTATAATAATAAAAACAGATAACTTAGAAAAAACCCTCTTATTTACAGGTGTTATATGGACAGAAAATATTGCACAATATTTAGCAATTCCAAGTTGGTGGCGCAGTGAAACGTGGCTAAAGCCGTCTGTTGGTTCCACATGTAAGTTATCATCTCTGGAAATACGGCAGTTTGTAGATCAAGTTTTTTTGCTGTCTTGTTTTCTACATTAGTCTCTTCTTTTATCAACTTCACAGATCTGACCTGTAATGTAACTTGGCCTGGTGACGTCACCTTCTTTGCCACTGTGATATTTAATGCAGAGCTTCTCTCACCCCTCCCTCTGGCTCTTCTCCTCAGCAGCGCAGACGGGACAGGTCAGTCACCTGTCTAAAGTGGGACAGCGGCGCGGTGCAATTTTAGACATTAGAGTGGAAAACAGGAGGGAGGACACAAGCGTGAAGTGAACCAAGACAGAAGCGGGAGCCTCATTTATAAAGCTTGCTTGCACACTCCGCAGTCCGTCATAAGTGGAAATTATAACATTTCCACTAGGCACAGGACTTTGCTTATCTCTACACAAAGAGAGACCCTCCTGTAAAGCTCTGTGCAAAGTCTAGAGACACTGAGAAAAGGCCACACTCGTGGAGAGGAGTTTGAGGAAGTGTTTGATTCAGGAAATTGTCAGCAAATACATCTGTTAGACTAAAATAATTTGATACAGAGAGCTTATCACATTTAAACAGAAGTTGGCCTAAACATGGAGAAGGGCTGTTTATTCCAGTCATTATTCTGGGCAGCACATTACAAATGAAGCCGGGCGCACTCGAGAACGGAAGCGTGCACATTCCAGGGGCTCTCAGTTCGCGCTGTGACCATATGAGTGTGTCTGTGACAGAGAAGATCCACTGAATCTGGAAATGGATTATGGATCATGAGCAAGGTTTGGTTTAATGACGCGCTGAGACAAAACAGACAAGGCAGATCCAACACATTCATTTGTCTTACGTACCGTGCGACTTGTAGCCTAGTGTCTGAACCTGACCCAGACACTGACTTCCCTTAATTATTTTGTAACAGACAGCTTGCTCTAGGTTCCCCATGTTTGAATATATTAAATGTCTCACTCACAAAGTAACTAACATTTTTTTGTCCCACACACAGTTTCAATGGCAGAATAAGAGCACCAGAGCTCATGTGTCACATGTTTTAGTGTTTTTGTTCTTTACCTGCACTTTTCTCTGCAGCAAAAGTGTTTGTCCCTCTGCTGCTGATCCATCCATATCTCTCCCGCTGCTTTCGCTCAATCAGGAAGGGCATCCGAGTCACTCAGACCTCCACTTGCACATATTAATGTGCATGAACAGAGGTCAGACCCCCTCTCATTCAAACATAATAGTTTGAAGCACAACCAAAACAACATCTGCAAATTAGACTGCCAAAATAGTTTTAAGTGTAGGCGACTAAAACACAATTTATTCTGTTGTTTAGTTAATTTGAGAGGGATGAGTTGTTGCAATCACTTTTCTTTGTATTTGTCATAAAGCCTTTGATGTGACTGTGTGTCTGCCCCTCTCTCTGTCAAACCCACTAGGCTCATGTTTATGTAAATTTCAGTCATAAGTAATTTCGCATGGCCCTTTTATGGCGTTTAGGAGGTGTGGAGTGGGCGTGACGTGAGCGTGGGTTCACGTACGCAGATTCCAGCTGCAGGTGGGATCTATAAAAAACAAACAGCGCACAGTGTTTTATAAATCAGGAGTTTGCGTGGCGTATGCCTCTAGTGGCCACTTTGTGTACGCACTTGCTCAGCAATCCTTTATAGATGAGGCCCCTGATCTGCTTGTCTCCATGGAGACAAGCAGATCAAAGCTTGACAAGCAACATTACAGGCAATCATCTTTATTTGGGTTTATGTTATGTTGTTTCTATTTTCAGCCATCATTATTATCTTCATCGTCTGAAGAGTCACCTTCAGATAGACGTAGAGGAAGAGGAGGGAGGTGTGAACTCTTGAGACTGGCGTAGCAGAGGGCCACACATGGACATCTACATCCTAGATGCAGGAGTTTTGCTGCATGGAACAACATCTTTGCAGTTGACGACCCAGGACCTGGAGAAGACCTGTGTGCAAACTGGCATACAGATTACATATAGTTTGTATTGTGGCAGCAAGGCCAATTAGGGGTGGGTAACAGGGACCTCCTGGCAAAGTTGCGAGGGCGCCTTTCTCAGTAGAGAAGCCCTGCTCGGAGTAACAGAACGTGTCTCAGGTCTTATAATCGCTCAAACAAACTGAAAAAACAACTCGGTATAACCCACATATTTAGGAGAAAAGCTACGCGGTGTAACATTAAGTAACTGGCTTTATCAAGATGCTGAAAATTCAACTCAACTAACTTGGCCTTCAGTTGACACAAAGCTCTGTTTCCTTCATTAATAGTCTGTACTTTAGCCTCTGTAAGATTTTACTTGGATCGAACATGACATCGGGTCTGCTATGTCGGGCGACCCACAGAAGTTGCCGTAACTTAGATCAGAGCTGATCTCGCTCTGCTTCTGTGAGGGGTGTGCCTGGCTCTGCTAACTGTGAGGGAGTGGTATGAGCTGTAAATGCTGAATGTATGTCTCTTGGTGTATTTACACCTTTCTGCCCAAAGTAACCAAATCCACACCCACATATGAAAAGCTATCCTGAGCTTCACGACCAACATTGAACTTGGATCTGAGATGAGGTACGACAGACATTGAAAACATTTGTGTACCTCCCCAAATTAAATTGACAAGCTAGTACACAGTTACATTTTTGTCCTCATCTAGCCAGTAGAAAACTGCAGGGTCAAATTTAGATATGAGAGCTCCTGCTTCAATCATTATGCTTTTTACTCTGTTATACCAATAGAATATCAGCTAAACCATACACAATTTTTTTGCAGTTTCCAAAGTATTCCAGTGCTATTGGGTTTTGGAGGAGGTTTGATGAAAATGTCTCTAGACAGTTCCAGTCCATGTAAGAAGGCAGATTGTATGTCCATTGAATAAGTTACCATTGTTTCTGACAACTCACTGCCACTAAGAACCTCAGGGAACACAGGTTGGAGAGTCCTTTTGTAGCTCAGAAACGTGTAACTCCTCAAATCCTTGCGCAACAAGCCTGGCTTTTGGTACTAATCCATTCTCTGTCTCTTTCAGAGTTCTCCTTTGTCATCAATTACCTCAAATGTTTTGTCTCTTCTGTATCCTCATTTATGTCATATGAGTGTTGGTCCTCCTCATTGTTTTCTTTGTCACAGCTAGTCTGACGTTCCTGATTGACTTTCCGCAGCCTTAGTTGGTGAACTCTGACACAGGTGCCACCGTGCCTAACAAAAACAACAGCACCGTCCTGCCCAATGACCACTGCAGGCCCTTTCTACTCAAAAAACCTTGTTTCTCTGCTCATACCTCTCATCGTGACGTATGTTTCTTTAGCGCTCTCCGTATTCGTTCTGAACATTCTGCTTCTGTAAAGGCCTTACTTGCAGTGTGCAGAGATGAAATGTGTTTAGCAACCCACTCACTTTTGGTGGTGCCCTCTAGAGCTGGTGGTTTGTCAATCAACACAGAAGGTAGGTTTGGAGTCTGCCCAAACACGAGCTGATGTGGGCTGTAACCATGAACACTTTGCATACATTTCTTTGCCATGAGAGCCCAGTGCTTCAGCCCATGGCAGTGCTTCAGTCACATCTAGTACTAGTTTTCAGTGTGAGTTCAGTTAAAGTTTAGTTGTGGTGTTCTAACAGCTCAGGGGCAGGGGTTGTGATTTTCAATGCAATATGGAAGTTTTCAGCCATGTCTCTCACTTCTTCATTCTTAAACTCCCCACCATTGTCACTGAACAACTTTTGTGTTTGGCCATACACACTGATCCAATCATCAATAAAATGTTTAACGATGTCAGAAGGTCTCTTGGTGGTCAGGACACTTCCTGCACTAAATCGAGTGAACTGGTCAATGATATGTAGAATTTGGGTTTGGTCTTACAGTACTTTTGACATGCTTCACACTGACCTACAACCTTTTGTAGTAAGCCAATGCATTCTGTGTCTTTGTTATTAGAACTGGTTAAAAGCCTTCGTAGTTTGTCAGCAGAAGCATGCCCAAACTGTTTATGAAGTTTCTCTAAAACCTTTGTCTTCTCACTTGTGTCCATTTTGTCTGTACTTGTCAGCACTAATATCTGCTAATATCTTGCTAACATCTGATCAGCATTTACAGAACATTTATCTTCACTGTCGACTATGTTCACACAGTAATGTCCCGAGCTTGTAAAGTCCAGTTTGATAAGTTCATTGAACATCACAGCTCTGTCATTTTTCATGTCCAGAACTGTTCCTGCCTTTTTAATGTCTTACTCAACATAGAGACGGTGCTTCGCACATCATGTTCTGCAGCAGGTGCGTTCGAGAAGGTGTGCATAATGCTGAATCAACTGAGAAAAAAATCCCTCACACTTACTTGTAAGGTGCAACGTTTTGGCAATTAGGCCTTCGTCAGGCAAAATGAAATGAAAAGATATCCTCACGAAGGCCTAGTTGCCAAAACATTGCACCTGAAGACAATGATGTCTTAATGAAAAGCAGGGGGATGTAAACAGGGACCACTTCAGTGTCTATATTACACTTTGTGGTGCCAATCTTAGTTGGTATCTTAAACTTTTTGACAGAATGCACCACTTTTCCATCTCCAAACTTAAATGGAAAATGACTAGGCATTTTGGGGTTTTTTTCTATAGATTTTATGTTTTTCTTTCCTGACACAGTAATGTAGTAATGTCTAGCCATTCTTGTCCACACACTGTCCTAGGGCAAGAAATGTCTATTGGTGTATTGGATTCTTTGGTGTACAGTGTAATGTTACACTCTTCCACGCCTGTCTTATCTTTTGAACACTCTCACCTTTGCACATACGTGAACATCGCTGATCGAAATCAATAATATAGTCCGCCATGAACGCATTTCTGTCTTTCATAATACAGTCAAAGTTCATGTACGCTTCATAGATCAGATCTTTCTCTTCTTTTAGGAGCAAACTATTAAGTTTAGCAAACAGAGAGGCAATGCCCGTGTCTTAATTTAAATCGTCAACCAGAATTTCATCACCGTCTCCTGTGCCCTCCTTGATAGCGCCAAAGTCACAGCAAGGGCTTGCTTTTTCTGTTCGGAATAGGTAACTGATCCACGTACCGACTTCATTCTTCAAGCTATTGTAGGCTTTTCCCTCTTCAAACGATGGCGGGACTCTGTAGTTCCTAACCATCCTCTGCTACCAATGTGAGTTCAAATAATAACACCACGTTAAGGTTTGTTACATTTATTTAGAAACCACCATGTTCACGTCAACAGTGACAACCATGTCTACCTCGGTTCACACCCAGACAGGTAACATGTATAATAAGAACAGTAGTGCCCCCTAGCTGTCAGGCATGAGAAGTCAAACATATAACAAAGAGCTTACAATTTTTCAATGTTCTTACTTTTTGGCTGTTCATATTTTGTTTGTTGAGTTTTAGCGGTACGTCCTTATTCTCCGCATGTAATTGTATTCATTTTCTTATCTCCTGATCTGTAAAGTATTACTTTCTTAACTTCTGACTACTTTGTGTTTCCATGCAGGCCAAATTGTGTGACAAAAGTTGAGTAACTAGGCAACAAGCGCCGCCTCTCCTATTCTCGCAATCCATTCACAACGTTGGAAGTTGCTAAGCCCATCTTAAGCGTTAGGACCGACCAGCTGGTGCACTCGGCTCAAGGTGGCAGACGCTCCACCAGAAAAGTTACATAGTACACATTTAACTTTCTTATCTTTATTACTAGACAGCTCACAATAATAGATTACAAAATGTTGCAGTTTTACAATATCATAGCTATTATAAACTATTCAACAATAATTTTTGAAGGATATTTTAGTACTATCTATTTAGTACTACTATACTAGTAGTATTAAACACAAGTATTTCCGATTCATTTGTGCTTTTAATGCCACTTCTTTTGCCACTTTACAGTCATGGCAAAATGACACATTCTGAGACTGTACGTTTCCCAAACATTCTTGTAGACACTCAAAATGACACATTCTGAGTATCTGCAAGGATCTTTGGGAAATATAGATTCAGTTTTCAATTTTATTTTTTAATGTATCATGTTGGTGCTGTTCCTGGTATACAAAGGACTGAATATTTCAACAGCCAGGACACTTTTCAGTCCACGAGGAAAACCATACAAGGCTGAGCTGAAAAAGGCAATGTCAGATTTGAAATTGGAGAGCAGAGCAGCGGAGTCCAGAGCTACTGTGACGAAAAGGCAAAATGGCTTTTTGAATGAAGTTTCCACAGACAGACTATATATAACAAGATAATTTTGTCGAACTTGTAAATGTAAAGTGAACGCATCCAGTTAATGAGAGGTGTTTGAATTTGCATCAATCTACATGTAACCAATCTAAAAGTCTGTTCTCTTATTATCTAAAATGTCTTAGTTATTATGGAGGACTTTTATCACTTTTTTTTGTAAATATCTGTTAAAAATATCCTAATTGACGTGCAGCAAGCTTGTACTCATGGTTAACTAAAAACTCCCAACGTTCATTGTGTAACTGACTAGACTACGCGCTTTGAGTACGTCTTTTACGTAAACACCTCCGCCTACATAAGACGCCGTTTACTACGCTGCCGAAATTCTCAGCGGTTTCTTCAAACTGTGGCTTCCTCTCAGCCAGCCGAGCGCCACGCTGCGCACGCTTTGACAGCAGGAGACAGGTGAGAGTCATCACCTATGTGCACCTTTACGCACAGAAGTCAATACACCTCGATAATTGATAATTACCGTTTGAAGAGCTGTAAACAGATTTATTCAATTTGATTTCCAGTGTCAAATTAGATTTCAATGAAACCTCCCACAAATGTAATTGTTTATTCATATCCTCAATAAGAGTATTCATTATTTTGTCAAAACATGTTATAATTTATGAATACACATTAAGAGATGCCCGTACTTTTGCCCAACGCAAATTCAAACCTAATTACTCCCTCACCTTACTGTCTGCAGATCGTATTTAGCAGTTAGCATGTTTTAAAGAAATTCTGGATAAACGGCTTGCGCACAGAGCTAAACTTAAGGCAGATTTACCGTGCTTGTTGAGCTCAAAAAAGTTTGGGGAGTTGAGTTAATGGCTTCAAACTGCCGTAAACACAGAAGGGAAGTGTCTCCATAAACAAGCCCATCTGCTCCTGTCCCTCTCCCTCACACTTACCCCAGGTGTACGGACTCACCAGGGGCCAATGAGCGCAGTGAACCACAGCTCCTAAAACTGCTAACATCTGAGGATTACACACGCTCAAATGGGAAGTCTAAAGTTAGGAAAAATATGATCTGTTTTTAGCAATATTAGCGCCAGGTTTATGACTTTTTTCTGTGCTCGGTTGCTTCATAATGGCAAGCTAAACATCTCTCAGACCACAACCAATCAAACGAAATGTCTTGCCCAAGGACACAACTGCAAGAATGGGAGGCAAAGCTATCTGCGGTGATAGTCAGTGCATTTCCCAGTCAGCAGCTAATGTCAAAGTGCCCAGAGAAAGCCCACAGTCACAAAAACTGAAGCCTCGTATGGTTCGTTCTTTAGTTGTTCTGTTTCAGAATGAAATCAGAGTGACCAAATCTTTGTATGTTTTTAAATATTTGTCATGTTTCAAAACATTTTCCTTGGTACCTATGTTCTTCAGTACCAATGTTTCCCATTTTCTATGGATGGTGGAACTACAGTACCGGGAAACAACGGTTCCTCATATTTTAAAAAGGTCCTGGTATTTCCCGGGGCCGCTATGTCCCACACCGAAGAATAGGGGACCAGCGGTACCGGGAAATATAGGTACGTGCACATTTCTCACTTTTCCCCGCAATTGATGCATAACAGTAAAACTTATGCGACCTATGGGCTGTATTTGTTCAGTTGTTGAATGCAAATGAGAGGCATTAATAGTATAAATGACTCACCCAGAGCCACTTCAATTGTGCGTCTTAATCCATGCATGTTGTTGAGTGTACGACTGCTGTCTTGAATCCCACGGTTCCACATCCAATAGTTGTGCATGAATGTATAGTTTTACAGCATAAACATGACAGCAGCATATCCAATCACGGTGCCGGTCCCGTTGGTAATGGACGCACAAGCGCAGACTGTGCATTTCATAGTTTGTTCATCCAGACTCTCGCACTTATCACTTATTGCAGAAGGTTTATTTGTGTGTATCGGATTTTCAAACGATCCACGAACGGCAGTGCATTCAGAGAAGTTACGTTGAGGCTGTGTGCAGGAGTCCGGTCCACTCACATGTTGCCTCAAATTTGTTGGATTAATGGAAGCGCCACGCTGCACACACTTTGACTGCGTGAGAGTGGATTAAGAACAGGAGACCGGTGAGAGTCATCACCTGTGCACAGCTTTACGCACAGATGCCTACAGATCATAGTAGTTTAACCTCTTTTAACATCCTTATATTATTGTAACATATTCTGAATTATTATGATATTTTATGCCTAATAGAATGATTTAGGACAGCAGATCCTCCTCCCCTGGCTTTGCGTCTGACTTAGAGTGGGTTTTAGTGTTACTTCCCCCTTGTTATGACACATCCAGATCCGCTGCTGCCTCGTCACGTACAGCAGGACTGAACAACACGTGTGGACAATTGCTGGATTGGATTCTTGTAATTATTTTTTCAACAATTTACACGTTTACAAGAACTGTTAGAGCTGTGCGTCATGGAGCCGTCGCGGTGTTGGCACAGGAATAGCGCAAAGGAAAAGTGCACCTAGAGCCGCGTCATGGAGAAGTTGCAGTGTTGGCAGCTTGAGCAACTCTTCAAGTCTTTGTGGCCACAGTTGCCTGTAGCCATCGGTACCTTTCACAATTGGAGGTACCGCGGTGGTACCGAGGAATAGCGCCCCCGGGGAACATAGGGCTGACACCGCACAGACAAAACTGCAATAATATGTCTGGTGAGTAATTATTATTTAACAATCATTATCTTTGACGGAGAGGCCTCTGCTTCTCACCAAACTCTGGGGCAATTTGCCTTTTTCCGACCCTCCAATGTAAGTAACGCTACAACAATAGCCAGCCAGTCAGCCATAGCCACTGGCTTTAAGACGATACAAAGGTAAATTCCTTTTCTGAAAAAAACAGTCCAAAAATATTGCTGGGTTCACATGACATGATCATCATCAACATTCTTTTGGCCAATAATATTGAACACAGATGGGAGGCAGCCAAAATGAATGTTAAAATCACTTATAGAAATGATCAGGTTTAACATTTGTGACATCACCTTTTAGATATTTCATGGCAAAGTACAATGTAATCAATGGGCAAATCTGGCTCTTGTCCTCCATCTGGGAGTATAACATCATCACATTCTAGAATATGAAAAAAACACTCTGATGTTCTAGAATTTGATAATGTCATGATCTCAGATTGAAAGAGATGTGAACCATAAACCAGGTCACAAATCTGTAATCTGACAGCAAATTCTACCTGAGCTCTCGCTCCATTTAAACTAAAGGTTCTAGAATGCTTTGATGTCATGTGAAAGCAACGGTGTGTTTTGTACCTCCACTAAAAATAGCACTAAAAATATGTTTATATTCTTTACTGAAATATAACTGAATTCATGCAAGTCCCCAAGAGTACATGTCTGTGGCGTTATTTCTATATTTAGATGATGTGGCTTCCTTAGGTGATTTTCTGATGCCTGATTCCTGAAATTGGTCTCCACCAAAGAAGAACTCCTTTTGCAATGAGGATCCCTGGGCATATAATGCAGCTGCAATTTAGGCTTGGGGAACCTAGTTATTGGACATTTTGGCCGCACACACTCTTAAAGCCATTTCATTGGGTATTTCACTTTCTAAACAAAATTGAAAAGTTGTAAACTGCTTTTGGAATGCACAAATTATTAAGGTTATGTTTCTCACCTGGACCCATATGTAACCAGAAAAGTCCCACTGATCTTTAACCTCTCTTTTTCACGGAAGTCCTGTCTTACTGCACATGTGTTAAGTGGCAGGGGAAACCACAGAAAGGCCCCCGTACCACCAGGGAATCAATCCCAGGACCTTCTTGCTGTGAGGCGCACGCTAACTGCTGCACTACTCTGCCGCCCCTGTTATCCAAGCCAATCTTGCTGAAAAAGGCACATTATGTTGGACACACATCATTTTCACCAAAATAGGAAAACTAAGAAACAACCAGGGGATTTGGAAGTTCTGATTCTGAAACTGAAATACTAAAGGACAAACATACACAGATTACATGAATTCTGGAGTTCTCAGATTTTTTTTAAATGTGCAGTTTTTGACAAGGAAAATTATACCCAAAAAAGGAAAACTAATTTGGCAAAGACTAAAAAATTAAAGAAAATCTTAAAGATTGAAAGTTATTTAAAAATGATTTTACTTTGCATTCCAAATAAAACAGTTACTCTAAAAATCCATTATATAACTGACACATGTCATCAGGTGTTTTTGTTAATCAGATCTAATTATTGGGTTATCTAATTATTGTAGTTATCGGATTGTTTTCTAGCCATGTAAATGTACCCAGTGATGGAGGCTGTGTGGCTGTCACAAACATACAACCTTTCTGCTGGGATGTAACACTAAATAGAACCAATGAAGGATTACACATTTGAACGTTCTTTAAATGACCACAAAATATATGGATTTTAGTCGTTTCTTTTTCCCTCAAGATAATGTGGTGATCACCTAACCGCCATTGTCGTATATTAATATTTTACAAAAACTGTGGTTGTATCCCACCTAGGCCCTGGTCCAGCCCCTAACCCCTCATTCAGCTACTCACTGTGGGTCGTGTCCGTAAATTCTAGGATGCAGCCTCATGAAATAAGTCCATTTGTACTTTTCTAGGAGCATGGATTCTTTATATATTATATAAAATTGATACATAAATTGGAACAGTTGGTATTGACAGTATCAATATTTCCCTAACACACATCAAATGATATGTGGCAGCCAGCATCTGTTCCAAAAGGCCTCTGGGAACTCCCTCACTCTAACAACCCATTAATGCTGAGGCTGGGATCAAACTCACAGTTATAAGACTACCAACTATCAACCGCATGAGCCACTGTTGTCCCTATGGAATGAATGAGTGGATTTGACCTCAGATTTGTCTCAGCCTTCAACCAGAGCCCCTGGGAAACCGGATCAGTGGGCAACCCTCAGTGCAGCACCCACGGACACATCCTGCGGGGCCAGAATCGTTGTCAGAAGTAACTACCTGCATGTTTCGGTCAGAGCGTACATTTTACTGGTGTTCACTGCACAATATTTTCGTCTTCTTAGAGTTATGGATGTTACACTACAAGACGTGTGAATGTAAAGTGGTCTGTTTTGTGTCAGCAAATGGAAAAGAAGTGGGTAGATGTGGGCCTCGTTCACAGCTGGGCTCTTCTGCTGTTACTTTGAGAAGCTTCAAAATGTTCTCAATTTTAAACACATCGAACACAGAAACAAAAAAAAACAAAAAAAAACAAATATAATCTAAATCAAGGCACATCCAGACCAACATAAATGTCCTACCTAGTCCACAGTCTGCCAAATAAGTCAATTTTCATAACGAGATACATTTTTCCAACAGAATTTCTTCCAGACATTGTAGTCCTATATCGGGATGCATATATACATTCCCACTCTTTATCCGTCAAAACAAAATTACCTTCTCTTTCCCATTTAGGTTCATACGACAGTTCTAAATTTAATCGTAGTCCTTGTCTTACTCTGAGACCTACAACCCACTGCTTTCAGTCACGACTCAAGATTTGATCTGTAATCTTTCATTGCAGTTAAAATTGTGTAGCGGACACTCGGCTTTAGACACAGGAAGAACAGACCAGCTCCACAGACTCACCACACAGCTACCTTCTCAAAATGAAAAAAAAAAACAAGTACTACCACAATGGTCACACAAGCTCAATACAAAACTTTCATTTCTGTATAATGTGTTATATGATGTGCTGTATGGTGAACATTTGCTGATCTCTTTTGGTCCACATTTAGCTCCACACCAGTGTATATCCATTAGCTGTACTCTGAAAGCACTGGTGAAGAGAGTTGGCCTGGCTGGATACTCAGCGCTAACCCTTTTCTTCTCTGGTGAATGCTCTCCTCTTCCTGCTGCTGGTACATACAAGGGGTCGCACTGGGGTCATTCTTCTCACATGTACGGTAAATCACAATGATAAAAAAAAAAGGCTGTAATCCTGTGTCTGTAATTGTCTCTTTTGGTGTGCAACACGTGTCGGTTCAGTTTCACAGCCCCCGCCTTCTGATGCTGTTTAAAGCCTTGCGTAGATCATGAAAGCAGAGGAACGGCGGAGAAGGAGTGGGCGAGTGAGGAGGAGTGATCCAATGACACAAGCAGATATTGTGGTTAGCTTACTCTTTTCTCACACATTGGACAAGAAAGCAGATTTAAGCAAGCAAATAGGATAAAGCCTTTGTTAAAAAGTGGAGGGAAAGATTCAAATGTTATTATTATTATTATTATTATTATCATCATCAGAGGTGGGTAGTACTTGATTACATTTACACAGTTACATTTACTCCCACCTCTGATTATTATTAAGGGGTTTATACGGGTTAGTTGAGAATCATGCTCTCGTTTACAATGTCAACACAAGAATTACAAAACAGCTACAATTTAAGGACAAATATTATGCATTATTTGTATTGTTATTTATTCATGCTCTTGAGTACCTTTACTTTGGCATTTCATGTTTAAAAAAAATTGGCTCCATATTCTTGCTGCAGAGGGAACTGCACAATTTAAAAATCAACACTGTTTGCTAATGCAGCTGCTTGCCGACTTCGGGGTTTAAGCACGCAGTTGTACTTATCGTGATTTGTCGTCACAAATGCACAGAACAAGTCTGCCAATTATGGACTTAAAAAGTGCAAAGAAGATTCTCGAGTGTGTTTTTGATTGCTGGTAGAGGACTTTCTAACCAGGATTCAAAGTTTAAGAATGTTTTGCGAAGAGTACTTTCCACTTGTGCGTACCATAACAGGACGAGGCAGTTTTACCCAATTCTGTTTGTGCTGTTGTGCATTTGTGTAATAACCTATTGATTTCTTAAAAAAAAAATTTTTTTTTAAAAATCAATTATTAATGTGGCCAGGTGTAAAAATAATGGACCAGACACCAGCGGCTCCAAAAACTAATGTGGGTCTTTTATTTCCTGACTGTCCAAAGTAGGAGAACAGCATTCATTTTGGTTTGATTTGGCTTTCTCAAAAACATTTCAAAGTCCTTTAACTTTCCTTTTTGTAGTTTTTGTAGTCTCTTTATAACAACCAAAAGAGACAAAGGACAAAACAAAAAGACAACAGTAGTGGGCTTATCCTATAACAAAACAAAGAATAAACACTGCTTAATCTATATTTGACTGTGGGTACAATGAAAATAAAATTACATTAGAATCACATTGTATGACGCTGAACTTTAACTCACTTGAAAAAGCAGACAGACTGCTCAGACCACACCCAGCACAGCGAGGACCACGAGCAGTGTTATATCCCCTCTGAATTAACCACATGTACAAATTTGTTCAATAACCAAAAATACAATCTTAAACATGAATAAAAATTACATTTGATTCATAGTTTAACTCACGCCGTCACGTAGTTCCCCTACGTGTGTAGTGACACACTTCACAGGACGAGAAGTCAATTTACATCAATCTTTGTTTCTACAAATTTAATGGACAGTAATCTTAGAATATGATGCAATTTAAAGCATTGTTTGACAATATCAAAGATTATTTTTGTGCTCAAAGCTCGTTTTAAAAGAAAGATTTGCAATATACGAACCATCTTCTGTTGTCTTATCGAAGCACTCGGCTGTCGCGCTGTGCTGACGTCACACGTGACGGTAAATATTACATCAGCGTAATTCAATAATGGTAGAAAATATGTTTTAAGCCTATGGGCATTGCCGATATTGTCTTTGAACCAAACAATACTGACATCTTTTGCTGCCAGAATCAAAAGTTAAATATGGGGTTCCTTTTTCAAATTTGTTGCCGGACACTATATTACAGTATGTATGTCTCACACACAAAATGCATTTTATTGTGAAGGGACTGACACAGGATGAAAGAAGTAATCCATTCATTTTAATGTAGAAGAGCTGCTCTGTCAGTCCTTGTTCAACAACTACAAGAGCAAACACAGACTTTAGGAGCTACAGTATATTGTACCAGACATTAAGACAGAGGGTGGTCCACCGGCTCAAATGTGTATCAATATCCAAGAATGCTAACGGCAGCTGTGGGCTAAATACTACCACGAGGCCTATTGTATTTTAACATACAGAGCAACTCCTATACTTTTCTTAAGTAACACCATGTCAGCAACTTCCCTTAAGAGAATTGTGACTTGACTTGTATTAGTTGGGATTAAAATACACATCATTTGCCAAGGAACATCTTAAAATAGGAAAAAAGCAGTGTTTTCCATTTAATCAACAGAGAGTTTTTAATTCAATTCAATTCAATTTATTTTTGTAATGCCCAAAATCACAACAGTAGTTGCCTCGAGGGGCTACTGTGAAAAAAACAGAATAAACAATGTTCATAGGGACTTGGAAATGTCCCAGCAAACTAACTACACCAGACCATACCCCCACTATGACGCGTTGCAGACTGTATCTATTCATGGATCCAAAGATACGTGATACACTTGTTGCTACTGCCATCTTGAGAACGGAAACTGCTCGCTGCGCTATGAGCTGTGCCAACAAGTCTCAAAAGAAAGGATTATCCGTCTATGACAATCCCAAAGACACTGTTTGTTGCCAGAAATGTATTACTGCGCTCATCAAAAACATTCTGGAGTTGTAATTTTACTTCATTCACACTTGTTTGATTAATCCGGTTTACGAGCTTGTCTTCCCTGAGCGCTCACCAATTACTCTGTTTGAATTTTCCCCAGATTCTTGTTTCAGAGGTAAAAAGCTGCACTTCTCCTGCACAATTTTTAAATCCACCACCGCAGTCAAAGTGTGTCCACAATGAACACATGGCTCATTTAGCATTCTTCATTTACTTATTGTTCATTCCTACTGCTAACATTAGAGGGTGCACAAACGCCTTAAACACCTAATTGGAAACAGAAGTGTACTTTGTAATGTAGAAATGATTTTAATTTGGAAAGTGTGAAATATGAATCCCAAAGTGACCAAAACATATTTTAAAAAGAATTAAAGCTACAAGATTGCATAGTATGTTAATTTTATTCTATTTAATAAATGTAGCTCTGTTGTAAGTCCATCCTGGTATTGCCTTTGCTGAAAAACATGGATGTAGTTAATGTGGTTATAATTAATGAGTAGAACAATCCAAGACAGCAGAGATAATGACGGTGGGTCCCTCCTGAGTCAGTGTCAGACCCTCTCATTAACGCGGTGATGTGGAGAAAAGTAAACACTTTCAACAACCCAGAATAATGATCAAACAAAAATTTGATATTTTACGTATACAGTGCATCACATATGACACATGACTCAAAGTGCAAAATTATAGGGCAGTCATCTAAGATCCAATTTGAAATCATGCGCTGATAAGGAAGGCAGCATGACACATATCTGTTTCTTTTAATGAAGGCTTGTTAACTAAAACACTTTTTCTTTTTTTTTTGCAATATGATAAAAGGTGCCCAAACTTTTCTGGTGGAAGATGTTATTGCTTTGCCAGTAAAGTTCTAAAGAATGGTGTTAAACTTATCTATTGTTTGAGCACATTTAACAGTATATATCACATTGTCGGGACTGAATCTGGATACACACTCACATCATGGGACGTGCCTCTTGCCCCATGATCCCCAAGTTCAGACATTGGTTAGAATAGGTTATGGTTAGGGTTTAGGTTTAATGCAATGTCCCTAAAAAGGATAAAAACCCAACGTGTGCACATCAACAACACGAGTAAAGCCTAATTTCAAGTAAACATTTGAGCACTGAAAGAATCTAAATTCTTTAAGTAACACAAGAAATCCAGACAAATTACTATTACTATTTTGATATAACATTTATCAAAAGTCAAAAACAAAATCATAATGTCAAATGTAACAGAACATGTAATTTAGCCCCAAAATGAAGTATAACTTGATAATCTCCTTATATATCGAATGCCGTTTTCACCCTAGATGGTTCTCCATTTCTGTATAAAATGTATGGATTAATTACCAGCTTGCAAAAAGTTCATTCAACAGTGACCCCTTGGTTCCGGAAGTACATTTCACCTTCATTTTCCAGACTTTTAGCAACAAAAAAAAATTATATTATATAATTAGAAAGATTGCTAATCAGCTAACTAATGAACACAACATCTATTTACTATTTATTTTAAATCTGTTTTGGTATTTTTGTTAAATTGTTTTAAGTTTTAAATGTGTTTTTTAGACTGAAAACAACCTTGTTAATGTACCACAGCTTGCCTCTGCCCTAATAATTGAGATTTTCCATGAGAAAAATGTACTTCCAGAACCACAATCTATGTACAAAGATAAAATACACTTTAAAAATTGAACATTCACACAGCCCATCTCCATGGCCATCGCTGAATTGAAAATGTATTCAGCTTGGGCAAATGGCTGTTATTATCCAGACACTATGAGCCTACTTTAAGAACAATTTTAGCACATATTGGCATCTTTTTGTGTGACCACTATCTTCTCATGGCAGAAAGTGAATTCATGAATCATTAGTGACCCGCGGGACATTGACCCTTCCAATCTGCCGCTGCGCTCGCATCATCACAACCTTCACACCCGGCCCGAATATCGAGTTACACAAATATAGATCTGCCAAGAGGAATAGACTCCCGACATTTCTTGGTTCGCCCATCTGCACGTTTTCTTGAAGCTTTCGACCTACCAAGTGGTTTCCATGTGCCATTGCTCTCTTTCTGTCACTGCGCTCCAGTCAATTTGAGCACAGGGCGGCAGAGGGAGATTTTAATATAGTCATTTCGTACCCATAGGCAAAGCACATAATGAGCAATAACTATTAGAGGAAAGACACGAAGGCAATGGTGGATATGAAATGAATTTATGTTAAAAGTCAGGCCATTTCATAAAGCGCTGGAATAATCGGTGGCTCATTTGCACATGTTGGAATTATTGCTGTGGTCCAATTACGACCGGGGTTTCTCTCAGAATAGAGTGTGCAGTCAGTTGAGATAGGCTTAATCAAATGAACACACCTGGGTAATGAGAGCTATGGATGATCGAGTGGTGACTTGTTGTGGTTGTATCCTTCTCAATAACTCAAAACATTCTCTGTTCCATTCAGGGATGTCATTATTAATTATGCATTTTGTTCTTTGTAACCCACAAAAATGTATCCAAAACTACCAGTAAATAAATGCACATAAATACAGGTTAACTATTATACTATTGTATTAATCATCAAAGCATCATGTATTAAAATACAACACAACAGTAAAGTAATGAAGCAATACCATTAAAACATGATTAAAAGCTCTTCACAAAGTTTATTTTGCAGTATATGTCTCCTTCAAGTATCGACCAATGACTCAATATCATTAGTATTTTAAACATTCTCTTGAGTAACTTTTACCTTCTTATCTCCAGTTTTAAAACTTCAAATAATGCACGGATTGGATTTTGCATAGAAATAATTCATCTCCATACTGACCCAATAAACTGGGATCAAATTTACTTCTACAGAACTACTAAACAACAGGGAAAAAATCATGAGCAACATTTTGCCTGTGCATCGTCTTACTATATTAAAGATGCTGTACCTTATTTTTAGCATCTTAAAACATGAACAACAGAACTTAGGCCAAACTTATTCCACTCTTTCCTCGGCCACCTAATTATTCACTGTGATGAGTTTACAAGTGTTTTTCATAACCTTTAAAAGACCAGTGGTGGGGGCTTTACTTACTCAAATACTTTTACTTTAGTACATGAATATGATGGTTGATGAAATTGCCACTGTGTTGCCCATTGGTTGACTGAACGAAGCAGCAGCACGTGTCCGGCCCTAGTTTCACACTATACTGTGTCTAATAAATCCTATGGGCCAAAATTACTTTTAAAAAGAAAATACATTTTACCTTCACTGTGATTGCATTTCTTACTAATAACCAACTTGCCTCATTTAAACTGAATGACTGATAACACGGATCCTGTTTCAATAAGCTGCTTCAGCTATTCCAGGAACACTGCGGTTCGAATCCTGCTCTCGACATCAACATCCTGGTAGAGCAGTCAGACCCACTGGCTCACAGGTTAGCGGCGCGATCGCAGCTGCCTCAGGTGAATACTGCCTTTGTGTCCTTGGGCAAGACACCCCTAGTATGACACTGGTGTGTGTGTGTGTGTGTGTGTGTGTGAAGGGGTTAATGGTTTCTTGATGTAAAGCGCTTTGAGTGGCTGTGTGACCATTTACTGAATATGAAAAATGAAAAGTGTTTAATTAACCTATATGCACATGTATTGCGACCCTTTGCAGCACACTTTATGGTAGCGACTCTATGTAATGTGGTCGCAAACATGGTTGTAACAACAACCTACCTTGTTCGTGCCTGGTGTTCCAAATAAAGGAACATTTATAAAAGTCATTCGACAAGAACTTGTTTTTATTTTTTTTTGCACAATCTATATCTCATAAAGATGTTAACACTATTTATTTCCATACAAATTATAATCACGTAACACATCCATGGTTCTAGAAACTAAGCATAGTCCAGAATCTGACCAAACAATGAAAGAAAAGGTCCTACCGTGGTCTATTTTTGACTAAATCTAATAAACTAGAAACAGCAGAAGTACCCCGAACCAGAGTAGCACTATATACATCGAGGTTTCTTATTTAACTACGTATGTGTTAGACAGGACTTTTTGTGTGTACTTTGAGTTTTCACATCTCTTTCCCAATTCTCCAGTGGTACTCCCCAGGGCTCCCTACTCAGTCCTACGTTATTTAGTATATACAGACTTTTCTAGGTCAAACCATCAGAGAGCAGCAGCAGCTCAAGTTCCAAATGCAAGGTTATGAAGTTTTCAGATGCATTCTATATATTCACCACAAATAGTTTAGGCAACGCATCAAATTTGAATCAATTAATTTAAGCTTAGACGTCAACAATGGAAAGAATGAAGAGATTGACAGGTTTCTTAAGTAACATTGGTTCTGCTGCTGTAAGGAGATGGTCCTACAGAAAGAGCTCTAATAATAGATGTCTTGACTGTATAGGTTATAATAGGTTGAAAGGCAAAATTACTTGGCTTGGATTGTTTTACTGCATTAGACAGGTGATACAGTCCTGCTAGAATTTATAATTGAGCTTTACATTACAATACTATATGGAGAGGAAAAATGCAAGATCTATTTCAATTTAGTTTGATTTCAGTTTAAATTGCACTGCAAAACCTTTATGATACGTGCTTGATGCTGTTAATTTGTCTGGAAAGTTCCACAGGCATTCAATGTATCTAAACATGTGTGTAGTTTGTCTTAACTTAAAAAATTCTGCATTTTGTCGCAACCATGGAGTAGCGAACTTCGATGCCATTCTGTGGAAGAATTTAGGCAACGCAAAAAATCATGATGGGCACAAGTAGACAGCGATAGAGCAAAGCATGTACAGTTTGTTCATATTTACCCATGTAGCGATAAGGTGTAGCAAAATTGTTAACGTTTTACAGTTTTTATCTTATCTTTTGCACGCAATGAATGATAAAGATGCCTCAAAAGCTGTGGGAAACTTCAGGTTGTGTTATTCTATTGTAGTCCGCTAGTGGCGGCAGAATTTTGTGCCGTGTCAGGCTTCGTTAGCACTTCCCCAGCTGTAGAAGTGGGAAAAGCAGATGGGAATCACCTTGACATTACTGCTTTATGAGAGAATACATCTGTCAGACTGCCCCAAACCGGTCCACCCCTCAACCTAACCGCCTCTTCAGCACATCCACACTGAGCTAAAACCAAAGCATCCAAGCAAGGTTTTTACAGTATACTGGCCAAAAGCTTTTGAAGGTTGAAGGTTTTGAATTATTTATTATGCAGGCAAGTTTGGACTTTTGGAAGACTTAACTTTGTGTTTCATGTTTTCTTGATTAAAATGTAATTTAATGCTCGTCTGCACAAAGGTAGCAAAGAGAAGTATTTCAATTACGGCTAAAACAGTCGCTGATAGGTGCAACGTTCTTAGTGCAGGGAAAGTGATCAGAACGGTTAAAACAGCATTTCCTGCATTACCTTTGAAACCTTTTCTCCGAAGGTGTAATGAGGTAGTCATTAATATGTGGGTCTGAGAAGCAATATTTTATACTGCTGAGTTGAATTGGGCCTGCCTTCAGTGAAACTAATTGGGTCAGACTAAAATACACAGTAAAATAATGAACATGAGGCTGAGTACCCATGAACCAGTTGAGAAAGCACCATCAGAGGAGCTAATGAAGCATTTCCAAAAGCCTCACAAATGTATGAAGCGTTATAATAAGAGTATAACATCAAGGGTTATTTTGCATTATAGTTCATGCTAAAACTTTAGCGCAAAGGCCTATATGTTTATTATTTTGTTTATTAATGTTTCTCTATCTTGCATTTGAGAACTGCCGTAAGGTGTCACTTGGGGCCGCCACCAAAAGTTGGAGGGATAGATACGGTCTCTGAGAAGCTCAAGATGGAATGGGTTGAACTAGTGGTCACAATAACAACTGTAGCAGAAAGAAAGGGTCAAAGAGTTTATGCAGCTGAGATCCGGAGGGTGGATCTTAACGAAAGGGGAAAACCTGAATAATTATGACACTATTGGTTGGTATAATTTACACGTGCCATGTGTGAGGAGGCTAAAGGACAAGTTGTTTTACGAGGGGATGTCGGGGTCAATATTCATGAATTGAGACACGATAAAAAGGCGTGTAACAGTTGGAGGTCAGCTTTTGTCCAGCAGAAAATTGTCCCAGGTCGTTGATGTTTGTCATCTCGCCAATAAAGACTTGTTTTGCATTGAAACTTTTTTTTGCATTGGCCCACAAGCCAGGCCCCAGCAGCCACTGCACCTGGTACACAGGGCTCCTCAGAGGAATCAATGGAGATTCTAAAAGTGATAGGAAGGAAAAAAATAAGTAAAAATTAACAATATTATTTAAAGCATAAAAGTAGAATATAAAAAGAGTTTCCTACACTTAAAGGACCTATGAAAAATATACTTTTAACCATGTTATAACATTGTTCTGTCATCACAAACATACCTGGAGTTGTACTCAGATTCATTCACTCTTGTTTAATGAATGTTGTCTAGTAAGTAATTTCCCCTCTTAGTATAATTTATTCCATTACATTCCTGGGCCTAACCCTGTGCTGGAGGATGTATCGGCAGCTGTAGAGAGTTTGGAGTGCCACACAAATACCACTGAGAGGAAGCATCAAAATGATGGATCTGCTGCTCCTCAAGCACATTGTGTGCTGAAGATTTTCTCTACCGGCAGCCATCACAGCGCCGCACAATTACAGAGGTTCATTCCCTAGCAACCTGATTCCGTTCCTACTTTTAATGAAGCTGTGTACTTTTAGCAACTGGGCACGGGTTAGTATCTAGGACACACATGACCTAACTGAGTGAATGTGATTTGTAGGGTATTGCTTTTGGTCTTTAATCTAACTATTTTATCTTTGAAATCAACGAGAGCGAGCAGCTTTCATGCCCTGTATACTTTCCCATTCTGTGGAAAAGACTTCAGCTGTGACTTTTGCTTTGTGCATTTCTCAACCGATTTGGCAGTTTATTTTACAGAATGACTTTCACATTTCTGACAGGGGAACTTATTGTTTTAGTGTTTTGTTTATTTTTGTGGAGAGCAGACAGAGCCAAAAAACAGCTGATGTGCTAGTGCTAATTTTCATCTCCCATTCCTGGTCCCTACATTCCATTACAAAAGGCATGATTGTAAAATGTTTTCAACAAAGTATCCAGCCTCATGCTCTAAATTCCTATGGGTAGTGAGTTCTACAGCTTACAGCTCTTACAAGAAAAGGTGGATTAAATACAGTATAAGACTAAAGATGCCTTTTCTGGTGGTATGTCTGTCACCTGCTTGGTGCTAGCAAATATGATTGGTCCGTGAAGACAAGCAGGCGACACTACCATTCCAAGTTACAGGTGAGATCCCTGGAGAAACTTATACCAGTAATCAGTAAAAAAAAAAATATATATATATATTTGTCTTATTAGACAATTATGTCTATTGTTATTTGAGCCTAATTTGTGACACTTTGTACATTCTGTGACATCAATTTCTTTGTGATAGCTTTTTTTTCATGCTGACAAAAGATTATTCCAAAGGTATCCAACTATTCTTTCCTTTGCAGGAATTTTATATCCCACATACATTGTTTTGAAGTCTACACACACACACACACACACACACATACACCGACCTCTACTCCATAGCCAACGGTCCGTGCGCCGCTTCCGTTTTTATACAGGCCTATCACTGCATCTCCTGTTGTCGCTGCGCTCTCGACCCCACCCTCTCACCCCATGTCTCTATCATCTTCACCGTAACACATCACCTTCTAAGGAGGGGGGGTTCTGAATTGGCTGGGCTACTTACCCGAGATGGAGCCCCCATCCATAGTCTCTCTACCCAGCCAACTCTAATCTATCCATCATCGATCCATCATCATCACTATTATCAATAAACATTCTCTCATATTCCATTTGTTGTGGCGTGGTCTTTGCTAGTGAATCAGTTCTGAAGTCATTGTCAATTTAGAAATCAAATCACTCTCTTGACTTTGCCAAATTCAAAACAAGCCAAGTGCAGATAGAAATTGTTTTATAATTCAGACAAAGCATTGTGTGTGCATGGCCTATGCATATCAAAAATGCATTTATCCTAAAACTAATAACAAAGGCAATTTTCTTTGACTTTTTTTGGCTTTGAATTGGAAAACTCTCAGATTAGTACTGGTCCTGAATTACTCACACAAGTATTGTTACTAAACACTGACCATAAGATTTTTATTTTTTTTTATTTTTTTTTAAATTTCATTTCTGTGACTGAATTAGTGCTTAGTGCACTGCCCTCTACAGTTGTTAAATAATTTACCAATTTTAACATAATCAGAACAGTACTTTAGTTGCAATATTTAGGTGAATGGTTTACTTAACTGAAACCCCAAATGATGTTGGACCCAAGTGGCTTCACTTATTTTCATCTGGGCCAAATGCTGTAAAAAGCTCATTAATGTGCCAATTTAAGATTTCAAGGCGTACAGTGTAATCCATGAGCCAATGCCGCCCCAGTTTACTAATACTAATGCACTGTATATACATGTATACAGTACAGCGCTCTTCTACCCTCAAAGCACTTTACAGTACATCAAGGAACAACTCACCCATTCACACACACATCCACACACCAGTGTACGCAAACACTGAGAGCGTGTGTGAAGAGCGAAGTGTCTTGCCCAAGGACACATCTTCAGTATCCATCTGTGGGAGCTGCGTTCGCACCGCCAGCCTGTGGGCCAGTGGATCTGACCACTCTACAAACAATGTTTAATGTCAGGAGTTCTATATTTTGTTTTCAACCTAAATTGCCTGACAGTATAATTAAAAAGTATAAACAACATTGCAGACAATTTGCTTGTCATGGCAGAAAGAAGAAATAAACCACTTAAATTCAACATGTCTGGGCTGGATATCAGGTATGGTAAGAACTGCCCACTGGCCTGGTAAATGTGTTTTGCTGCAGGGAATCTGTGTTTGAGCATGTGTCTGAGGTCAAGAGGAAGTGGAGGATCACATAAGCACATATGATCTCCATAAAAGGAAGTTGAGAACATACACAAGGCCCGTCCGGAGTAGAATGACACACTTAAAGAAAGCACTGTTATTAGATTTCTGAAGTGTTCCGGAGTGTTAGCAGTCACCTCCAGTCTCTTTCTCTAAAACGTCTGGGGGTAATAATGGACTCAGACTTGAACTTTAACAGCAAGTTAATAACATCAGCAGCTTTTAACCATCTAAAAACCGCATAAATCAAAAATAGAGAAAAAAGGAGACTTATCCATGCGTTTGTCTCTCTAGTAGATTAGACTACTGTAACGGCCTGCTCACTGGCCTCTCCAAACGAGCTGTAAAAAAGCTGCAGTACATCCAGAACGCTGCTGCTCGGGTCCTGACTAGAACCAGGAAGTACAATCACATTAGTCCTGTGCTCAGGTCTCTGCACTGGCTCCCTGTGGCTCAGAGAATAGACTTCAAAGCAGCTCTGCTTGTATACAAGTCTCTCCATGGCCTAGCACCAAAGTACATCTCGGACGTGCTAGTGTCACATGAACCATCTCAGACTATGTGGTTCTCATAGTCTGAGATGGCTGGTGCCAGGGTCAGGACTAAACATGGGGAATGTGCGTTTCAGTTTTATGCAGCTAAAATCTGGAACAGTCTTCCTGAGGATGTAAGACAGGCCTCTACTCTGGCAATGTTCAAATCTGTTCTGTTCTGTTTAGCAGTGCATATGACTGGAATGATTTTACCTTCACTCTTTTCTTTTAAAGTAAATGTTATAATGCTTCTTTATGTTTGTATCTTTTTGTATTGTGTACTGTATAATGTATAGTTATGTGAAGCTCTATAAATGAACTTGCCTTCACTTGCTTTGCCATCACCTCCAACGAGTCTCTAATGGAAGGTTCTGCACACTGTAAAGCAGTGGGGGCTACACTCTGAGAACTGATTTGAATTGGCTACGATGTTTGACCAACTGTTCTAAAGGTTCAATCAAACACAGTGGTTCAGCATGGTTCAGGATGGTCTGGAGGTGGGCTTTGTTCAATTCTAAAAGGTTTTCAGTGACCAAAATCTTTCTTCAACTTGTATATCAAGAAGTTATCTATATCAGGTTTATGAAACTATTTATTAACCCCTTATTCAGCTGCCTCTTAAAACCCAATGATACCCCATGGGTAGGCTGAATACTGTTGAATTTTAGAAATTAATATAAATTAAATCAGATTTAGTATTTGGAGGCAAAATAAGGAAATTACACGAATTAAAAAGTCCCACAGTACTTTAACACATATTTTCAAACTTGTGAAGCTACATTGTGAATCATTAGTGTTTTGTGCAGCACTTTGTGCAGCACGTCTTGTCTACAAAATGTAATTTCCTGCATTCTGAAGCTATTTAGGTGTTAAATTAACTGACACTTTGTTGAGTAAATGCGGTTATGATTAAAATGTTATGAAGTGTTAAATAGAGTATCACAGTAGATTATTTAACCACGTACTGGGCATTAGTGTTTAAAAATGAGCTGGGTGTACTTTAATAGTTTTAAGAAAATGTAGTAGCTTATCGTTGCTGTACTGCCTTGGTTTCGCATAAACAGGATGGAGGGAAGAAATTGACATCTTACTAACATGCAGCCAACACATACAAAACATACATCATCTGAAACCCCTTGGTAAACCACCATACTGTTATACAGTATATATGGATCGATGGTGAAGTATCAGACTTGTCTTCTGAGGTCCAGGGTTCCAGAGCCTAGAATAATTGGACCGTAAAGGTCAGCCTGACACGGAGATGACATTTTATGAGAGTTCTAAAGAATAGCAGGTGTGGACACTGCATGATCTCAGCGCTAACACTACAGCCAACTAATGACTGAGGAGGCTTCAAGGTCCACCCGGGCTCAACGTTTCCCAGAGAGAGCAGAATATGCAAGGCTAACAAAATGACACCCACTTGAACTGGTACTATGAAAATGACAGTGTCCACGTGTTCCAGGCAGTACTCTGCCAAAGATTTCATGTTAAAGTAACATTGTAGCTTCTTACCGTTGTTTCCTCACCTAAGGCATAATTGGAGTTGTTCATCACTTTCTCCAGAAAATGAGGAGTCCGTGTGATGGATGAGTTCTTAGTGTACACAAATAATCAGTGTACCCAGAATAGTTACATAGTGGACCTTTTTACCAAAATGTAGTGTTGAAAATTGGCCAACATTTTTTACAAAAAACACCATTTACTTTATACGGATTTAAACGGTTTGTGCTGTGCTTTACGTTTGTTGCGTGCTTTATATTTGTTGTGTGCTTAACGTTTCTTGTGTGCTTAGTTTTTTTCTTTGCTTTACATTTGTTGTGTGCTTTACCATTGTTCTGTACATTTTGTGTGTTGTGTGCTTTGCATTTAGTCTCCGCTGTCTTTGGTGCAAACTGTTCACTGTCAGCCTTCTGTCAAATGTGGAAAGTCTTTGAAACAATGCCCCAGCCATCATAATCGGTTCTTGACCTTATTGACAGCACCATAGAGAAGTGACAGAAAATCAATGGGAAGAGCACTGAGAGACTACCAACAAATGATCTTTCAAAATAAACATGGCAGTGAGTGCAAATATGTGTTTGAAATGCAACAAATTGTATAAAGGAGAAGTAAGGTACACCAAAAAACATAGTCAATGAGCAGATTCAGAGCCCGACAGCTCCCATGTGTCTGGATTTAAGAGACTTGCAACTGACAGCCTGATGAGTTCCTCGCTGTACTGACAAGGTTTCCAGGTTTGGGCCAGGCCGTGTCTGGGTGGATTTCCTCCAGGGCACTATGGTTTCCCCCATTAACTCAAAACATGCACAATGGGTAAAAAAAAAACCCAGCGAAGGTAGTCTTGACCAAGTCTAGCACCCGGACTCTGCTCTGCGGCGCCCACTGCTTCTGAGGAGATGCCCCAGCGGGATTGAAAGATGGGTCGAAAAGAGGACAAATGAAGTCCTTTTAATTTGTCCATAAGCTGCACTGTACGTAATCATAAAAACGCTTATTGTTCATATTGCGTTGTAGCTTTATTGTTTTACTCCAATGTAGTGTTGTTGTTGTTGTTGTTGTTGTTGTTGTCTGTCTTTTTACTGTAACTATCAAAAGTATATCCTATTTCTCTTTTCTTTTCTATTTTTTTTGGTGCATATTTCTAGTCTTCTGCTGTTCTTAAAATGTGCCTTGTAACACTGGAATCCCCCCTCTGTAAGACAAATAAAGATCCTGTTAACTTGTCATATGTCTTTCAAAAAGTCTATGGGAAACGTTTATGGGGAATATACTGTCTCTCTGGGACCTGCTCAGGCTCTTGGTTGGATGAGAACCAACTGCCCTGGACAAATACTTCAATCAAATCAGTTACATTGTTACAGTGTGTGACTATCTTAGACAGCTGTTTCTCTGTTATGGTTCAACATCAGCGTGCGAGAAGTTCATTCTGAAACATGCTCTTCACTCAGGGTTCAAAATCAGAAACAGGCTCTTTTTCAGATTTTGGTTCCAGGCATTTGGTGGCTCTAAACAAGGTTTTGGTTGTGGCCCACCAATTGACAACGACTGTTATTAAATACACAGAAATAACAGAACATAATAAAATAAAGACTTGAGGCGCTATCTAAATATTATTTAGAAATGAGGGGTGGCCTGAGGAAGAAGTGACTCAGGGTCTCTGGCAGAGCAGACATTTAGATCATTTAAAATGAGGTAAAGTTATAGGATTTGGGGGGTTTGGGTTTTTGGGTGTTCTCTCTCTCCAAAGATAATTTGATCAAATCACATGTCATTTCTTGAATTGTAATGTTTTCTAGATGTAACATTTTAATTCATACCCATTTGAATAAGCTCCACAAAACAATATCATTATATTATATAATTTTTATGCTTAAAGATATGCAGACTTATATACCGTCAAAATATATCTACATTTGAATGAGTGCTTATGTTGGGCTTAGAGTTTCTCTGCTCCACCCCCTGCATCACACCCACTGTGGTGCAGACAAACATCGCTCTCCTCTCCTCTGTGCAGAGAGGCTCCAGAGAACCACTGCTACAGCAAAACTCTTCTGTCTGAACTTATTATATAAATAACTTCGCCTATAGAAATGTACTGAAGTTTTCGGTGAGGGGATTTGACTTAACGCACATGGTTCATATTAATTGCCTGACGCTTTTGTCTTATTTCTTTTTTTCACTGTTTTGAAGTGAATATGACACTGACTGTTGTCAAATATGGATTTTTGGCAGCTTGATTTTTGTAAAACTCATTCATGGAGTCAAAACTGTCTTGACCAGTGTGTGTGTTTAGTTTAACCTGTAGCTCTGTACCTGTGCTAGTACTCCTGATTTGGGATGATGAAGAACTAAAGGCACACGGTCCTGATAATGAATCACAATATAATGTATCCAGAGAGTTTGTTTAGCTCACATGGGCCCTCACTCTCTCTCTTGCGTGCGCTCCGGTTGTAAGAGTGGTTGTGGCCCTAAACAATCGCTTAGTTTGTTTATGGCACGGGCTGGTGTAGAATTTGAGGCATGAATCATCTTTTGGGGTGGAATGCCCGATCCATTTACTCACTGCAACCTTTGTACAACATTTAATAATTGTAAAGAGACTTATGATACTGAGTTATTATAAAGTGAACGTGGATCAGTGAGTGTCTCCTCTGTTAGCATCTCCTTTCTAACAAGCCTATGCTGAGCCAGTGAGTCGTTGATGCACTTCCGAGTGTAAAGGCTGTGTGGCTAACACCTCAGAGCAGCTGATCTCTCTTCACATTGTTAGTGTGAGTGAGCTGATGTTGTCGTGGTAACTGCTGCTAGGATTCTCAGACTCTGGCTTGTGACAATATAACTTAGCCTGTTTGTATAATATGCAGCTGCATAATACTATGTATTTGGCTTCTACACTTTGTGCACAGGTGGGGTACAAATACTAATTCATTTCAAAGGCTTCATTTGAGCTAGAAAACATGGTTGTTTTGTTTGGAAACAGAATTGAAGTTGGAAGTTGGAAGTTAGTAGATGTGGAGTTTGATGCTTATATTATAGATCACTGCGCAACTATGTGAGTCCGGTAAGATTCTGGAGGCAGTTAACCATAAGTTTATCCAACAGCCCAGTGGTTCTCACCCTTTTTTTCTGGCAACCCACTTTTTCTAATTGGTCAACCTTTCATTCCCTTTTACACTTTATCTTTTATTTTTTATGTAGACCATGTGCTTGTATATGCTATGAATATAATATTGAGAAATATGCTTTTTATCGGTATATTTAAGTACTGTAATACTGTTAATGACAGGCAAGCATTTGACTTATTTGGTGAGGAAATCTGTGCAGTGTCACACACACAACAATGACCATGAAGCAAAAGTCCGAGCCTGGCTCACTGACTAGCGCTCTGAGGGTCACAGCTGTCCTCGAAGCTGCACTCTGTATGTGGCTTGTGTACGCAGAGCGGGTCAGCCCGTGGCCACGGCGCTGTGCATCAAGAGCTTGCACTGTATGGGAAACTCAGCACAGATGTTGAAGGAGAAAGCGTTTGTTTCACAACTTCACTGTGGACCTACAGCCCCCAAAAACGCCATGCACATGCTATATTTAAGGAAGGGGCATGGAAAGGAAACAATGCCAACGCATAAGCAACATAAGCCTGTATTAGTCTGATAATGCTTCTTTATCACTGGAGTTGGAGCTGTGGCTCATCTTATCACTTAATATAGACAGCAGGAGTCCTTCTCTGCGTGCACTGGGGGGCAGTGTCAAAACTCTCATTCACGTGACCCATTAAAAATCTCCCTTAGTTTGAGAACCAATGCTATAGCTGTTAGCATTAGCCTGCAAACAGATATCATCAACAACGTTAGAGTAACGTGCAGAGATGGAGAATTTTGCCCTCAGTGTCTCAAGGGCACATGAGGCTAAAAGGTGTTCTGCATTACTTTCTCAATTACTTTCGCTGGTCCAGTGCTGCTCATCATCATGTGTACAGTGATCAGTTCTGACCAATCAGGGCAGTGGTGGCTAGAGTGGATCTATTTAACCTAGCTAGCTTTTGTAGACAGCACAGACAAATGTTTTTTTATTCACTATCTTAACTTCCAACTCCATTTCCTAAAGTCTGCTAAAGTATGCGAGGTTTTTAATGCTTGATGAACTAAAATTTACATTTTATTTTGTGCGGTCAGGTGATTGTCAGTCGCCAAAACAACACACTTTGAGATGGCTAACACTAATTCTTCAACTGAAAAGGCATTAGAGCCAAAGCATGTAACAATACTAGCCTTTAGAATGTAGGCGTTTTGTTTACAACCACTGAAAAGGTCTATTATGTAGGTGTTTTTAAGATTTCCAATGGCTTTCATGGTGCAAAAATAACGAATGTAGGCCTAGGTGCCTTGTCTGCCAAGCAAGAGCAGTTTGGCAGAGGGGGCACATAATAGATTTGTGTTTTATCCTAACATATTTGTGTTTTATCCCAGTATACAATTCAAGCAGACAGATTTCTGCAGCTATAGACCGCAGTGGCACCCATATGAGGCATTACGTCTTTTATGAACCACAATCTGCACAATATGAGCCATTTTATTTAGTAAAGAAGTAAATACAGTAGTACGGCTTACAATATATGAACTAGGTACAGAAATGCTTTAGCTTATTTCAAGAAAGAAAGAAAATAACGTTCTACTTTAATCTAAAACAATAATAGCAGAGTTTTTCGGTTTAGTACTGAAATTGATCTAGGATTCATTAAATAGGAATCAGAGAAAATAAACGAGAGGACCGCCGTAATCACGAACCTCGCTCGGTTTGTGGTGGGCTAAAAGAGGACAAACGTTGAAGACAGAGAAAACCTTGCAGCCTTCAGCACTGAAAGACGCACACTTCTTCAGACTCAAGAGCACTGCCTAATCTGCCCAGAGAGGACAGAGTGAGGGACAACTTACCAGAGAAGAGGATTCTGGATGATCCCATTCACACTCGGAAAGAGAGTCAACAACAAAAAAGGAACTAGAAGGGAGACAGAATAATTTACAAATGATCATCTCACAGCAAATAGGTCACAGGTTTGATTGCTGAACTGGGAGACCGTCAATGGGCCTCATTCATGAAACCTTCTTACGATGCAATACATTTGGACTTGGACAGTGCCTAATGACATAGTTGCTAAACTTATTAAAAGCTAATTTTTAAAGCTAATATTTTCCCCCAGTTTGAAAATGTTGTGAAGTTAATAACTTTACTTGCTAGTTGGACATTTTTATTAGTAACTTATTGTCTGCATTAAATTCAACTGGCTCATAGAATGTTGTGATGTCATCTGAAACCCAGCAATAGTTAGAGGTAATTCTATAATTGTTACCTAGCAACCATATTGTAAATAATGGCCAAACCATGTCTAATTTACACAAAAAATACTTCACATCATTATTTTGTGAAGAAAAAAGCTTTTAATTTTGATCTTTGTGTGTACATTGTGCCAACATTTGGCGATTTTGTGTATTAATGACATGAGAGCTTTCTTTTTAGAACTAATAACAACTTCCTGTAATTTTCCACTTTTGTTTTCAACTTTTCTTCACAATCTGCTTGACTGACTTGTATAATATTTAATACATGCATGCATCCAACCATGTAAAGTAATAAATAGAAAAACATAAAAACCTGTCATACACATTTTAAGCCCTCTTATGAAGGTTTTGGCATTCCCAAAATATGTAATTTAACTATCAATCAGGGAGTACTTGTACGCTCAGAAATTCAGTAGTTTTGGAATATTATTATGCCCACCAGGACAATTGAAAAATCTAATTCCTGCAGGTGTGTAAGTTATATGTTTGTGCAAGTAATTTCACCTAAAAATAACATTAGATACGAAATGAGTGGTCAGGGGCTTCGTTTATAAAGCCCAGCACGCATGTGGCGGGACTCTCTTCAAAAATAGGCGAAGTCGAATTTCCAAGTGCTCAGGTGCTATTTATTGTGCCGTGCAACAATGGTACAAATATTTACAGTGAAAAAGATCAGTGTCCAAAAATACATATATACAGCGTTACAATGTTCAAACGTAAAGTTCAGCTTTAGCTTTATCTATGAACTCTCTTTCTCTCTCTCTCTTTCAGCACCCCTGTTACCTGCACTGTAACCGGTGCCCGACTGACTCCCAGGCCAAAAACGGCTCCCTTTATTACTCACTTGCCCCTCCCACTGAGCAAAATACACAGATCATGAAAGCCGAAAATAAATGTATGACAAACATGTGTGGCATCTTCCTACGAAGAAAGAGCTCATTAATTACATATTAATGTTCAAAATAACACAAAAGAATGGCGTAAATCTCTGGTTGCATCATGTATGTCACATGGTCAGCACCACGGCGCGAACAGCGCCTATTTAATCTACCAGGAAGTACTGGCTCGGTTTCGGTCCAACGCGCCGCGTTGACTAAAAGGAGCGAGGCTACAGACAAAATGGGTAAGAGCTGGCGTGTATGATTATAAGAATTATTCTAACGCGCCCAAGTGTGCACCCTTGGCGAATTAGTGTCAGAGGAGTGCGGGGAACTATGTGAATGATGCGTGTGGTGCGAATGAATGAAACAGGGGGGGAAAGCGGGGAATGAACGAGTGTGTGTTGGTCTGTGCGCGCGGGCATGAACGGGCTCCGCACTTGTACAAACGGCAACTACAACCTCTGACGGACTGGCTCCGTCACAACACACAAAACAAAGCCCAAAATGTGCGTGCACATTTTTTCACGCAAGGAATGTGATCTATAAAAAAAATACTTGACGTGAAAATGTGCAGACTTCCACCTGCGCAAAGTTTGGGAGGAGCTGAGCAGTCCGATGGCACTTCAGCTGCGTCTGGATGATTTTTCTAGCGGTCCGGGGCGGTCCGGGGTTTGCTTTGGTCCTTCTTCCAGGTAGTGCGTACGTACGTCACTGGAGCGTAATCTTTGATTGGTTACTGTGCCGCGTTTTCCGCAAAACAGTCCAGCTTCGTCCAACTTTTCTGCTCTGACCAGAGCGGCCGCCGCTCAAACGCCTCCGTCGTGCCGCGTCCGCCGCTCAAAACGCTGGATTCGCAGGTCGCTCGTCCACATAGACTTTGAATGTAAACTGGCCGCTTTGCCGCGGCGGTGTGAACTCGGCTTTAGTGCTCTCCCCCCGCTCACGCACCTGACGCACGGGGCTCTCGAGGTCGCCACAATCAGGCTCATATTAGGACAGATGACTGAGTCTTGTTGCCATTGACCATCAAATTGCGCGTGGGTCCAGAGTTTTTCTTAATTGTATTTAATACGCTGGTACAGGCCACGCCCTCAGTTGAGCAGTGCCTTGTGAAGGTTTCTGTTTAAAGACTCCTTTGTGAATTTCTTTCCACCTTTTCTTCTTCTTCGGTGGTGTTTTATGGCGGTTGGTATCCATAGTGTTACATTACCGCCATTCTTTAAACTTTATTCTTTAGACTTTATTCTGTACCTTTCCTCGTCCGTCTGTAACACCCCGTCTCACCCTCTGAATATGCTAAATATGTTAATTTGGTGATTTGCATAGCCATATATGGTATATTAGGGAGGGCTCAGGTCGGGAACGCGTACAGGTGTGCTGTACAGGTTTTTACGTGCTCTGCTTTTTTTTTTCTGTAGTGAAATTTTTACGTTACCGTACACACGCTTTCAAGCACAATTTGACGCACTCTTTTATAAATGAGGCCCCAGGGGTTTTATTGAGCAAGTTACACAAGGGACATTAACAAACTTGGCTTGCCCTCGACATGCTAATGTTGGCACGTAATGAACTTGATTCAATGGCAGAAATAAAATCTGTGTTTTTAAGGCTCAAATGGAGAGGACTAAACAGGATTCTTCAAAAAGGTATGTTTTTTGATGAGGGAACAATGTTATAACATGTGTTCTTTAAGTTGTGTTAGATCAAGATTGCGATTTAAAATGTAGAATAATGATTTACCAACATAATACATTATATTAAGACAAAAACATGTCTTCTTTCATAAAGTGATAAATATTTGGCTAAACAGCTAAAGATCCAAACCCTACAATTACTCAACCTTTCTGAAAAAGAAAGCTGAACAATCAGGTGGGAGATAAGTACAA
The DNA here is from genome assembly GCA_015082035.1 of Chaenogobius annularis. NCBI lineage: Eukaryota > Metazoa > Chordata > Actinopteri > Gobiiformes > Gobiidae > Chaenogobius > Chaenogobius annularis. The sequence goes on from BJKM01000255.1 coordinate 50,473, forward strand.
TGCCAAACTGGGGAACATTGCAGGCATAGAAATCTCCATGGAAACAACCAGGTAGTAAAAATGACACGGTGCACCTTTAAGCATATATTCCATTATGGATTTTTAGACTCTGTAGATTTCCAACATTTACCAGTAACTGCTGAACAGAAATGGTACCGTAAATGTGTTCTGTTATTTTAATTGTATGGACAGTGCGTGTGTGACAAGATAATGTGTAAGCTGTGAAACTCAACCCATAATAGCCGTATACAGCAGAAAAAACAGCCAGCGACGCAGGTTGGAGAGATGCAGTCTATTATATGCAAATACTACTGGCTCCATTGTGTTCCAGACGATCACAGCAGTAAACCACAGTGAATGCAGAACAGTAAGTCCACTCCTTTTATCTATCCAAAAAGAAAAAGTTTAAAGTTGTGACGTTTAATTTATCACATCCTTTGCTTTCTTGGTATTGAAAAAAAAAGGGCAATGATGTATTTATTTCAGGGACAGTGCATATTAATAAACATTTCTCTAACTATGCCAGAATTAGCCAAAAGGCTATTTTTCATCTGTAGTCCCATGACAGCCTAAAGCCGGGAATAAAAAAAACAAGCAAGGATTTTATATAGAAGTTAGAAATATATACACTATTTACATTTGTTTGACTGAATATATGTTGTTTTATTATTGCTCAGTGTTTTGTGTTGCACCTTCATGCCGAGAACTTGTCTCGGCATGAAGGGGGGGTGTATGGGGGGTGTATGGGGGGTGTATGGGGCAATGGTGAGTGTGGTTTGTTGACGGTTCATTTGTGAAGTGATTGCAGAGAAGAAGTCCAAGATCTGTAACAAATTGTGACGTAAACTATTAAAAAACACCATTGTTGAACGCTTTGCCATGTAGTATCATCTATCAGCTTGTAAAAAAAAAAAAAGGAGAACAATTGGGTAGCTCGCTCAAGAGCTGCAGTCATCGCAAGTGCCTCAGCTAGTCGGCACCATTAAACCAACTTGTCAATCATGGAAGCTAATCAGAGATGGCCCTGGTTAGTACTTGGATGGGAGTACACAAGAATGCCAGGTGCCACAGTGGGGCAGTAGTGCATACTGTTGTTGTGTGTCTATGTATGAATTAGAGTGATGGAAATATTGCCATGGATACAATCCGGCGTGCTTACAGCATGCATCTCTTGTATGTTCTTTTTCATTTTATTTTTTAGTTTGTACATGTGACACTTAAAATAAAAATCACGGTTTTGATGAAGTAAAATGTGAACTGTTCAGGAATGGTAGTTCTATTAAAACGAATTGTATATATACATATACAAATTGTATTGATCTTAATGTCATATTAAGAATACTAAGTTGATAAATAGATTGGCAGAAGAAGTAAGTAGCTTAGAATGAGTGGCAATTTGAACACGATGCTTTAATTTTTCTGGTTTGATTCTCGTCAACAAAGACGCCTAGAAATTCGGTTGATTGGCCACGTGTAATTTCAGTTGATTCAATCAATCATGGTATACATAACACAAGTTGTTTATGTATAATACAAATAATAATGGGCCTAAAATGGACCCTTGAGGGACATTATTTAACAGCTCTGTCAGAATTGCAGCCATTAATACAAACAAACTGGGATCGATTACAAATATACTTCTGTAGCCGCTTTGGTGCAAAAAGATTGAAATTTGGGAAATTAGGTCATAGCCATGACTAAGTTACCGTATTTTCCGGGCTTTTAGCCGCTCCCCTATATAAGCCGCATTTGCTCTATTTTAAAAAAAACGATAATAAAACAATACATAGGCCGCACCTTTTGTATAGGCCGCAGAACTCTTTCCTTGACTTTTGGCATCGCATGAGCTCGTCCCGCTGTCCCCCCTCCAGCGTGCTCTCCCCTCCAGCGTCTCACCGTACATTCATTGATGTTAAGCTTGCGTGCAGCCGCGCGGCTTCCTAGCAAGATCGATGGCCTTCAGCTTAAAACTTGCTTCGTACGAACTTCTTCGTTTGGGTTCCATAATGATGCGGCAAGAATTTGAAAATAATTTATAGTTGGTAATTTGTCGTCCGTGTTCTATTTGCTAGCTGAATAAAAAAGCAACATCTGCTTCTTTGCTTAACTTTTCTGCTTCTTTGCTTAACTTTTCTGTAGTTTTGATTCCAATTCCGGTTAGTTCGCCCCTAGCGGTGAAAGAAAAAAACCACAGAAAAGCCGCAGCCTCTAAATAAGCCGCATGGCTCAAAACATCTGACAAAAGTAGCGGCTTATAGCCCGCAAAATACGGTAACTAGTGAACTACTGATGGGACTTTCATCAAATGTTTTTTTAAACGGCTCCTTAACATGAACGGTTCATAAATTCAGATCTAATTTTGAAAAGAGCCAAAACGTAGGCAACATGTTTTTTTTTATTTTTGTTTTTTTATGACATGTTTGTTGAAAGGGAAAACATGGTCCGACTTCAAGTTTGAACCATTTACATAAAATCTTACCCTTCACCCATGTGTTGGATAAAATGAGTATTCAGATTGGCTTCTTCAATATAAATAAGTGGTATGGGTTGTGCACATCTTTAGCAAGCAAATGGCAAATGGCGCCTATCCGCACAATAAATAAATAATTCAATGTAATTCAATTTATTTTTGCAACCTCCAAAATCAAAACAGCAGTTGCCTCGAGGGGTCACATTGGACAAAACAGAATAAAAACAGAATAAACAGTGTTCATAGGGACTTTGAAATGTCCCAGCGTCCTGTGTCCTTAGACAGATGTCCCAAGCTCCCCTGTCCTTAGACCCTCCTTCTCGGCCAGGATAAACTGCCGAACCTCTTTGGGGAAAAGTAAAACCTGGAGAAGTTCCACAGTGAAGGAGAGATCCGACTCCCTCGGACGGACAGGCGGACGCGCCTCAATTTGCAGATACATGGTGGAGCTAGACACACTCAGGAGGAGAACCAATTCTTCGAGGCTGATGAAGAACCGTTCATATGGAGTAGAGACCGTTTCTCCAGGCAGACCGTTTCTCCAGGAAGTTGAGGAGCATCTGGATCCACAGGTCCTCGATGTGCCTGCTCCTCTCCCGTCGGGGAAGTGGGAGAAGAAGAAGGAAAAGCGATGAACAAATTGCAAGTGAAATGAAAAATTAAATATTGTTTGATAGAAAAGTAGTAAATAACTTCTCGCTCTCTCATACTTCTGCTTGTTCTCTGCAGGGCAAGTGACGCAGTGATGCAAGCAGTCCCAATCCGCCGCTGTGACGCCCCTTTTTGTTGTGTTTGGAGGGGGCTGGTCCTTTGTTGTAGCCAGCTGTCAGCTTGTTTTGTCCTCTGCTTGTCTTGGAATTTTAAACTGTAAACTGCTAAATGTGAAACTTGATTTGATAATTGAATAATTGGATGGTAAAGGAAATGAAACCTGAGAACAAATGACCCATGCCTGTTTGAAAAGGTAATGGGTCTTTATAGTTAATGAAATGATGTAAACAAACAAACAGATCAATCTAAAATAAATACTGTTTAAAATGGAACTTGCCTCTGCAAATGGGCGAACCTGAGCACACTATGTTTTAGTGTAGTTCATTGCTTTATTTTAATTTGTTCCACATGCTAAAGACTGGTGGCATTGTTGGTTTATTTAATTCACATATAAAATTCACTTTTAACACCACCCCTCGGTTACACGAGTTTTTTGAAAGAGTCCCATCACTAGTCTGAACTAGTACATCAGACTGGGGGTTCTGCTTATTGGTTGCCTGACCAGCCAGTCCCTTCTACACTCTGCTCGAATACTGAAGGGTCTGTAATCGGACCAAAATACAACCACAGCCACTAATTTGTATCACGTGTCTCAACTGCAGAACACGTTTCCTCGCTTATCGACTTTGCAGAAATCCTCACAGTTTCTCTGTTCTCTCATATTTCAGTTCATTTTTTTCCACGTAAGCCGCCATGTTTACTGACAAACAGACCATGCGTTTCTCTAATTGGGTCATCCGTACATACAGTCATGCCCATTTGAAATCGCGGCGACACAGCATTCAATATTACAGGGCAAAACGTCTGTAATGTATTGTCAAAGTGTGTGTGGTCCCGGCCGGTCAGGCAAGCCTATTGGTGCTCTTGTTTCCTTTCATCATGACGCAAACAAAATACAGTAGGTATATTGACTCTGTTGCTAATAATGAGTAGTTTGGTCCTGGGCCTCTATGTTTGCCAGCACAGGGGAAAACAAATTACATTTTAGAGCTGAAGTGGAGGCACTGCCATGTAAAATTTTTGTTTTTTCTTTTGAATACAGCGTCAACCCACACACTGCACCCTTGTGACGCATATCCGGCAGCAACGCAAATCTCCCATAAGCCTTTGATATTTATGGAAATAATATGTGGAAGTGGGAAGAGGCTACTTTGATTTTAGCACCACCCCACTCGTTAAAACAAGCAGGGGGGGCACGCTCCGTTCTGTGCAGGCCATGCATCTCCAGCTGTGCTCCTCGGCTGATTGGATTGTAGTTTGAGGTTTGGCAACATGGAAACACTGACAGCCGATTCCTCCGTACATCTGCACAAGCCAAGGCACACAGAGCAGAGCGGCTGCAGGTCTGACAGGGCCTTCTGCATGCCGCTGCTTTCATGTCCACACTTTTTACCAAAACTATAGGAACACGTTTGGCACCCATCCTGGCAAGTGCAAAATGTTGCTTGGCCAACATAATAGAAAATATGTTGTGTAACTGGATGTGTAGAAAGGATTTCAGGCTAAATTTCACAATATATTTGCAACTAGAAACAAACCATATGCAAATATTTTGGCTGGTGGCAGATATTGGGGAAATAAACTGCTTACTTGGGAACTTCATAATGGAATCTTGATAGAATTGCTAACGCTGTTGCAATTTATGTTACATAGTTGGCACATTAACATTACATTATCAAAGTTGCGAGTTGTCCTGTCATCTGGCTTCTCGTTTGATGGTCCGAATTTTGAACTAAACTTTGTGCTGTATCAACACAAAAGCCACGTTTCGACTGGCCCTGGTCCCTCAGACTGGTTCACTATGGGGCGTCATAGTGATGGGCAGCTTCTGTTACTGGCATAATGCGTTTCCATGCAGACGGCCTGGCTCGCAGGTTTTCCTATTACATAAAATCGTACTGCATTATAGTATTTCTTTATAAGGGCGATCTCAGAAATTCAATAAAAGACTGTTAGTTGTCACTATGAGACATTGCTAAAGCTAGAGTAAAGACACAACTTCTGGTTTATCATGAGATTTTCTCTATTTGTTTCACTTCTCTGCACCTCTTTGCAGCGTCTTAACATCTCTTAATGTAATGCATTGGCTTTGGATAATGTTAGATGCATTATGCCCTGGAAATATAATTTATTCAATCTTGTAGCCAGTGCTGGGTGTTGATCAACAGGAAACAGCTGATCCTAACGTGTGCTTGTTTTTGCTAAGGCTCTCGGCTGAATAAATAAAGTAATCATTCCTGGAAATTAAGTTAAACACAAATTAAAGTCAGCATTTGGTGAGGAATTATTATTTTCTGTTTATATCTGTATTTTTTCCATTTCGTTCTCACCCGTGTCTATCTTGCACTAAAGCATTTCGGGGGCAGAAAGTGACCCAGCGCGCTCAGGAAGCTGGTAGAACCCCTCAAACAGGCCAGCACGGTTCACTTTGAATAGTGTCACCTGTCTGGTCACCACGCCTTCTGTAGCGTCTTGAGTCAAACTCAAACAGTGCCGCGCAGATTAGTTTTAGTGACACATGAAATCCATCATTTAGAACAGAATCAAACCTCTCTCACCTCAGATTAACAACATCTTGTGCTTCATTCATACATTCTGCAGAAATCCACAATGTCCTGTGTGATATTTGTTTTTCTTAGTAATGAGTCATTTGTTCTGAAACACTGATGTAGTTGTTCATATAGGTTGGTGTTTTTTGTTTTACAGTTTTACATTGAGTGTTAAAATGCAAAAATCAATCTCAATTCCATCTCAAGAATTACAATTTACCCTCCATTAATATGCCTGATTCATTTAAGCGCTCCTTTGAATTGAAAACAAAAAAATATTTAGAATTTGTAACATCCTCCAAAATGAATATTTGCTGTAATGATTCACAACCATACTCATATTAAATGTAAATATAGAACATTTGTCTGCAGAGCAAACATGAATTGATCTATCAGCAAATTGGGATGTAAGATGAATGGGGGGGACTGAGCTCAGTCACAGTAGATGAGGTTTTGGGTGTGTCGGACAGAGAATTGTATTTTAATTGAAAGCAAGTGGAACTCATTTGAATAATGTCATGGTAACATGGGCTGTCTCGCTTCGTAGTGCTCGTGTGTGCCAGTGTGTGTGGTGTTTTCATTGGCACAGATGGCTTTTAGCGGTGCACTGAAGTGTTCCCCTCTCTGTGACACTATTATCTGCAGCTACACTGATCAGAAGATAACCCTGCCACAAATTAAAGCGTGCTTGTAATCCTTCTTGAGGTGTAATAAGATATCTTCTTGTTACCAAGCCGAGAAGCAGGTCTGCCCTTTCCAGTCCTGGTTGGTGGATGTGTTGAAATTGTTTAAAAGAAAATGCGGATTAGAATGCATTTGTTTTAGCTTTAGAATATTGGGTAGAGCAAGGGTCTCGAAGGTTTTTTCCCCTGGAGAGGCACTTTTACAAAACGAACATGGCAGAGAGCTAAGCCTTGTTAGCAGTTACAAGAAATTGAATAGAAATAGCAGTGACAGCAAGCCTTAGATACAATACAGTTGGATGCCTATAAAATACAAACCATTATTTATTCAGTGCATCAAGTAAGACATCTAAACTTCATGTACAATTAGGGATGGGTTTTGTAATATCAGAGTTTCCTCAAATATCAGTCTGATATGGAAAATTTTGGATTTTTGGCACTGTTATATTTTCTGCACTGCCCCAGTCATAGTGTGTACATGTATCATTCTCATCAGATTTGTCTTTTTTAAACAGACAATAAGTGAATTGACGAGCAATTTGGCTAAAATATGGCTGTATGTTTTCTCAACCATGCAACAAATGGTTTTATATCCCAGATATATATGTGGTAGACCCAAATATGTGTGACCACATTTGGTATTATTTTTGAGTATAATTAAGAGTTAATTTGTTAACATTGGTGAGAAAAGGGGTGACGAAGCAAGCGGAACTTTTGGCACTGTTGTCGCGCACCCTTTGGTTACCTATAGCGGACCAACTTCCTGTTGCCTTCGAGACGAGTGCACCTGTGGTTCTTCAGTACTCAAAATCACCATATATTAAAGCCTTATGCGTCGTATCACTTCCGTATTAACTGGAACGTAGTATTGTGATTATTTGTTTCAGTTTGGGAAAAGCTTACTGAACCATGGCAAAATTAAGGCTAAGCCACGTTGCGCAGATAATTCCGCGAGAGTTAGTCAGTTCACGCTGGTTGTGTTTATTTCACATTAACCTTTATTTTTTATGTACTCAATGTATATTGCTCCAGTTAATTTCCCAAGTCGCCTGATGTGACTTTATTAGAGTTTAAAGAACCCAACATTAGTTGTTCATTTAGTGTAGAAAATGCAATAAGAAATGCTGACGTGTGAATGTTTTTATTCATTATATTGTAATCTTGTTTTATACTGTGAGCACACTAATGTACACTGAAAGGTGCTTTGTCCATATTTTAGTATGCTTGATGCACTTTTACAAGTCCTGGGTAATTAGTCCTGAGTTTTGCACTATGGCAATATAAATTAACCTAATATTAAAGGTCCAGTATGTAATCTGTACTGCTACTGATAAAACGGGAAGTAACTGTAATAGTCATAGTAACTGTTTTTGAGAAGTTGCAAATGCACATTGAAGAAAATGTACTCTATTTAGACTTTTTAAGTTGTATAAAAGGACACGAGAATGCACAAACTAGGAACTTTCTTCGGTGATAAGGCGTAACATGAAACAACAATATATAGCAAATTATTCAAAAATAATAATAAGGGTTGGGTTACAGGTTGGAGGCATGTAGCTCTGGAGCCTGGATAGAGAGCATGGCAAATAGCAAAGAGGCTGTATCGTTTTGTTTTGTTTTATGTTTTAAAGTAACATCAGTTTTGCTCCAGCACAGATATAATGTAAAAGCAGCTCATAGGGTGAAAAAGAAACCATTGTGCACTTTCTGCATCTCATTATATGTAGTTGATGATGTAATCATTGGAGCGGGACCACGCCTCAAACTCCTACTCCTCCAGCAACCACTCTTTAACCGCACCTCTAATTACACAGAAGCCCTATTTATACAGGCCTATCCCTGCATCTCTTGTTCTCTGTCTTTGCTCGCTCGACAGAGAGACAATCAGTCAGCGAGCGCGTTCGTTTGAACAAGAATCATGTTTTCTATTAGCTTCTGACCTGTTCCCAGTCTGAACTTTCAGTCAGTTGTATCTCCAGTAGTCACGTTCCCCATAGGACTCGCCAACGCAGGTCACCTCTCCGCCGCGTACACACACGGTAGGCGTGATTCCACAGCCTCCGAACACCTAAATCTCCTCAGCACTCGCCTCTTCTGCGGACCCCTACCTCCGGGGCGTCTACACACACACACCTCTAGTCCATAGCCAACGGGACCCATGCGCTCTCCTTCTCGCTCTTCTCCCACCCATTCAACCGCCCGCTGCGCGGCCTCAGTTCACGCCACAATTCCTGCCAAGGCACCGCTTCCTCCAGTGTGCCGCTTCCATGCGAGTCTCCACGCAGGTAGACACAAGAGACCGTGGGCCAAAGTCGGAAGGCATTTCTTTCAGACGCTATGATGATAAATATCCACTTGTCGTCAGCCTCCGCACTTCCTGGTTCCCTGTACAGAGCGTGCCCAGCTGATGACGTAATTATTGCTCCACGGGCCCGCAGCCCGACCTCTCATCTCCCCCTGACGGGAGCCAGGTTGTATTACCCATGTGCTTGCTCCTTCTGTTCTCAATCTTTCTCATCTTATCGTTTCTCTCACCCCCCTCTTTTCAGTACACTCAACCCCCACACACATGCATCCCTTCATCCCTCCTCTACACCTACTGCTACAGCTGAAATCCAAGTTACCTAACGTAACTGTGGTTGTAAGAGTACGCATGTAGCCCCCTCTTTGTAATACACTTTCATGGGAAGAAAGCTCGTTCTGTCTAGTCTAACAGGTTCCCGAGTCCGTTCGAATTATACCCCACTATTAGTCAGAAGGCACTCATTCGACAACACCTCTTTAGTAGATCAGTAAGGGATATTCTAGTTCTCAAGACTCTTAGTCTACTCTCCTCCATCAATCAGTCACCCGCATTGCTTTTACTCGAGTCACTATAATCAGCCAACTTCTACTCTCAATTCGCTGTCCCAAAATCCGATGCTCATCGACCTAATTCCTCTTATTCGATCTTCAGGAACCATCTAAATCAGACTACCCTCTCATCTATCTTTTGTTCCACTCATTCTCAATCTCATTCAGCTCTCCATTAAGTTCCCTCATCCATCTCTCATAGTGATTTCATTACTATCTGCAGTTCGTCAACTCCTTTATAAGGATATGTATCCCGTTCTCCTCAACCTTTCTCTCTACTCCGGAGCAAGGCGACGCCCATGTAATCCACACCGCATTGTCTTTATGCCATCCATTTGACTTGAGACTGTATTACCGCATCGCAAACTCACCTGCTCTCCGGATCTTCCAAATCATCGCCTAAAACTCTCTCAAAACTCTATTCAACTGCACCTGTATTAATCCTCTTCTGATGATGTAATCATTGACTGAAGTTCGTGAGCGGGACCACGCCTCAACCTCCTACTCCTCCAGCAACCACGCCTCCACTCTTTAACCACACCTCTAATTACTCAGAAGCCCTATTTATACAGGCCTATCACTGCATCTGCTGTTGTCTCTGCTCTCTCGAGACCACAATTCACCCCCATCCTCCCATCCCATGTCTCTATCATCTTCACCGTAACACATCACCATCTTAATAGGGGGGGTTCTGAATCGGCTGGGCTGATTACACGAGACGGAGCCCCCATCCACAGTCTCTCTACCCAGCCAACTCTAATCGATCTATCATCGATCCATTATCACTATTATCAATAAACATTCTCTCATATTACATTTGTTGTGGCGTGGTCCCTGCTAGTGAAGTTGTTTTTATTCTCTGCAAAGCAGGAAGTGCGCTGTTAGCAAGTTTGTTAGCTTTACCATCACAACAAATTTCATTCTGGCCAACAAAGTTAGTAAAAATCAGCTACAGCACCTTCAAAGAAGTGTATGGATAGCTGTGGTTCACAAAAGTACAAAGCCCAAAAAGTGACATTAGCTAAAATTAAAAAATAAGCGGTATTTCTCAAGCTCCTGAGTTTAAAAGTCAGGCTCCTGAGTTTGAAAGTCGCGCCCGCGAGTATCTAATATTTAAATGACTGCCTGCCTCATGTGGGCTCTACCCGCGCGGCTGCGTAGGCTACCTCCAGTCAGTGGTACCTCAAGAGTGAGCTTGTATTTACAACATGACAATTGATGAGCAAATTGAGCCCGACTTTAAAACACAGGAGCTTGAGAAATACCGCGTATTTTTTAAATGTTGCTAATGTCACTTCGTGGGCCCTGTACAAAGTGAGCATCAGTTTGCTTTTTTTTATTCATGCCTTCCAAAATGACTATATAACACAGCTGAATCCAACATGTTGTGTTCTGTTACTTTTAACAATAGAACTACCAGGATTTCAGAACTACTAGAACTCCCAAGCCGTCAATTTGACAATTGCGCTCTGGTGATGACGTAATCAGGATTCTTCTAACACGCTAAAAATTGGTCTATTCGCCTCTTTAATTATATTATCATTATTCAGAGTGCCAAAGTTGACCAGCATCAGCGGAGGAGGAGGAGGAGGAGGGTTGTTTGCGATAGCGAAGCCGCTGTTACAGAGAATATACGCATATTCATTCATTGATCTAGACCCATCTTCCAAAAAAAAGCCAGCCAAATACTATTTGTAACACAGGATTTGTAGATACAATGGATATTGTCGCCGTTGCCTAGAATATGCCGCTCACGTGCGGCGATGTTACCGGGGCAGCTGAAGTGAGGGATGAAGTTCTTCGGCTCCGAATCGCTTCCTGGTTCGCCTTCACCTCCCGAATAAATCTCATCAGTGTTCTGAAGCATTGCCAGGGCCTCTTGAACAGATAATCGCCTCAAATCCATTTTAGCTTTAGCTTTGTTGTGAGAGACACTAAAGGTGACGCAACGCTCGCGTGGCACTGTCATCCGCGGGGTCAAATTACAATGTCATTAATAGAGCCGTCAAATTGAGGGGAGCGTGGGAGTTAGAGGTAGAATTACTCGGAACATGTTTTAAGTTTTTATTTCAGTTGAATTGCAATATGGGGATGATATAGACAAAGGTAAAGAAAAAGTCAAGAGGCCATGAATCTGAAAGAGCAACGTAACCAGAGTAATTAGAAGTACAATTCTGAAAACCGTCACCAAAATTGACAGCTTTGGGAGTTCTAGTGTTAATGGCGGTTGGCAGCCGAAAGGTGCATTTACCGCCACCTACAGTAGTTGTACGTCTTCAAATGTTTGGTTTTTTTATGCTATACTGTGAAAAAAGAAATTAGAAAGAAAAGAGAGAGAAAAGAGAGAGAGAGAATGAGAGAGAGAGAAAGAAAGAAAGAAAGAAAGAGAGAAACCCTGAATCCAACATGTATCACCGATTATGACAATAAACCGGAGCACCAAGTAAGTGTAGGACAGTGGGCGTGTTTCAGGGGTCAGGGAAAACTTGATTACAGAAGAATCAAAATTACACAAACCTCTATGAATGCACAGGTGGATAAATTATACAAGGAATATTATACATGGTTAAAAGCTCTTTAAAGTCAATTTAGCGTGAAATGCTCTTTTTAAGCAATGATTACTTAATTAAGAAAACGTGATGCTTATGTTATCGCTATCTGAGTCATGAAAATAATCTCTGTTAATCTGTCACACAGCATCTTGCATTAAGCCCATATAAAACCTAAAGCAATGGACTATCTTTACTATTTGGCTCGAGTCATAATGTACATGTTTGGTCCAATTGAGCATGACTCTTTGGAATCAGCATACTCAAACATTGTGGAACTCGTTGGCCTCTTGTACAGACAGCATTTTGGGCAGCTGAGGAAAAAGAATGAGCAATCCTGTTAAATATTCAAGAGCAGCTAGCAGTGACTCACACCCAGTCATCTGCTCCAGTCATACATATCCGTTTATCGGGTCAAATAACCTACATTATTTTGAGTGGTTAAGACAGACCAGGGCTGCATAGTTTGTTGAAAAGGAAAGTGCTTTGAGGCAGACAAAATGATGATGGAAATGGAGGGAAAACAACTGATTATTTTTCATATGTTGTGGAATACGCTTTCAATACATGTCAGCGAGTGGCACACAAATCAATGTAACCCTTTTTAGTTTCACCTACATGTATCAGTTTGGGAGTTCCATTGAATTTCCAGCCTTCACGCATTAGACCTTGAAGCTGGAAGTTTTTTATTACAAAGTGGCTTCCTCTGGGTTCAAAGACCATATCCACACAGAAACAAAATGGCTATAGTTTCCAAAATAAGAACATAAACGTGGCTCTGGTTCAGTAAACATGTGCATCCACACTTAGCACTCAAAACTTTAAACCACTGTAATACATATTCCAGGCCTGAGTGTGGCACTGTGACGCAGCTACAGACTGTTGCAAAACTATTATATTGGGCATGGTGCCATGGATCTATAAAAATAACTGGATAGGGCATTGCTACCTTAAACTAATGGTCTAAGGAGCACCAAATTGACATAATTGAAAATAAATTGATACATTAAAGAAAGGTGAATATAAACATAAATGTGTAAATAAATGCATGCATCTTGCATGTATTTATGCACATATGCATGTATGTATGTGTATGCATATATCAATGCTTGCATACGATGACGACTGATTTACGATAAAGCATGAATTAAATCAAATGAATGAAATATCTACCTCAAATGTTTTGTACGGGTGTGCGGTGGGTATACATATTCCAGCTAGACACGTTCTGGACAGGTTTGAGTACAGCGCTTGTGGCTGGATACACCCCCACTCAGCAGCAGAATGGACTGGTCCACCTCCTGTTTTGAATCAATCCAGACCAGTGCTCCTCAATTATTTTCATTATTTATATATAGGTTTCCATGGTGTCTCTTGAGGGTTTGTTCAGGGCACTTCATATCACCTGCTCTGCGCTGTGTGTGTGCGTGCTCCGTGCAAAAATACCTAAACCAGAATCCTCCCCGCGCTCAGTCTGACAATGACAGCGCCACTGCCCCCTACTGCCACCACTGCCACCTTCTGCCACCACTGCCACCTACATTTTACTTACAAAATGAGAGTAAAAAAGTTCAAAATGGGGTCACACGCACCCCCCCTAGGCATTGCACTGCCCCCCACTATTCTAGACAATGTCTAGATGCAAAAGAAGTGTGACGTGGGTATATTTTGGCGGAGTTTAGGAGCTAAAAATAAAGGGAACACTTGCTCACGGAGCACAGAATAAATTTAGCTGACATGTAATAAAGCTGTGTGACATACGTGAGAGACTCTATAGTGTCGTTTTGGCATTTGTATTGATAGTTGTATTTATAAATATTAATGTCTGAAGGCCTAGGGCTCATTTGCATTGAATACATAATTTATTTATGCACAGCTAAGTTGCTCACTAATGCGCACCCAAACTCATGCATGTTCCGTGCATATAAACATGTAATGCAAAAATCTAACATTATTATTGAATAGAGGGCCAATAAAACAGAGTAAGCGGAGCGCTTTCTGAAAATGTATAGTTTGATATTTTACAAATGGTAAACATTGTTTTCGAATTGGAATATTATTAGACGATGCTGAAGGCATTGCGTGCACTTATGGTACGCTGGGACTCTTCTCAGAGTAGCATGCACTCCAGTGGGTGTGTACCTATATTATTCCTCGGTACCGATGTTCCCCAATTTCTATGGACGGGGGAACTACGGTACCGGGAAACAACAGTTCCTGATATTTTAAAAAGGTCCCGGTATTCCCCGGGCCCGCTATGCCCCACACAGCGGTACCGAGAAACATACGTGCACATTCATAGAGGTTCCGCTTTTCTCCCAACTGACGCAGAACAGTAAAACTTATGTGGCCTATGGGATATATTTGTTCAGCTGTTTAATGAGAATGAGAGGCATTAATAGTTGCATTAATAGTTTAAATAACTCACCCGGAGCCGCTTCAGTTGTGCGTCTTAATCCATGCATGTTGTTGAGTGTAGGCCTGTTGTCTTGAAACCCACGGTTTCACATCCCCAATAGTTGGGCATATATATATGGTATTACAGCATAACAGAACAGCAGCATATCATCGACGAACAAGTACAGACTGCATTTCCGCTTTTATTCATCCAGACTCTCGCTCTTATCATTTATTCCAGTTTGTTCATGCGTATAGGATTTTCAAATGATCCACAAACAGCAGTGCATTCTGAGAACTTTACGTTGAGGCTGTGTGCTGGAGTCTGGTCCACGCATGTGTTGCCTTGAGTTTATTGGATTGAAGCGCCACGCTTCAATTTTGACTGTAGGAGACAGGTGAGAGTCATCACCTATGCGCGCCGTTACGCACAGATACCTACAGATCATAGTAGTTTAACCCCTTTCAAGCTGCTTATATTATATGATAACATATTCTGAATTAAGTAAAGTAATTTAGGACCGCAGATCGCCCACCCCCGGCTCCTCTGGCTTTGCGTGAGTGGGCTTTAGTGTTGCTTCCCCCTTCTCCACGATCCGCGGGAGAAGGGACTGAACAACACGTGTGGACAATCGCTGGATGGGATACTTGTGGATTTTTCTTTACAACTTACTCGTTTACAAGCACTATTTGAGCCGTGCATCATTGCGCACAGGAAAAGCGTACCAGAGCTGCATCACCTGCGCGTAATCATATTGTCTTTGTGGATGGGCCACAGTAGCTTGTAGTCAGGGGGAACATCGGTACATTTCACGATTGGAGGTGCCGCTGTTCTACCGAGAAATAGCGGCACCGAGGAACATAGGGCTGACCCCCACTCCAGCTGTGTGCCATTCTGAGTAGCCTACACAAACTGCACGCTGCACATCCATGTCCAGAGCCCTGCACCTACCCACGGCTTTGGCTCTGCCTGTGCTCAGTGATCTGGTTGCGGGAAGTGAGGTTCACTGGTGGGTAGGCACAGGCATTCAGGGTTGCACCAGGAGGAAAACATGGATAAAATAGCAAATGTAGCCTATTTATATTGGTCCCTGTCAACTCCTGTGCTTTCACTCAGCTCTTTAGAAGGGGTCATTTGGTCCGTTGGGGCCATTTTATGTCGTAACCATGCTGTTAGAGCTGTCTGTTTCGGTGCAGGACCGCACCATAAGCGCCTTATAATTTGCCAATACTTTTGCATTGCCCCCTAAGATATTTTGTATTCCCTTGCAAAAGTATTGCGTAACCTCATAAAAGTATTGAGTTGCCATGCAAAACCTTTGAGTTCCCTCGCAAATGTTTTGCGTTCCCTTGCAGATGTATAATTTAAAATAAAATCTAACACCCCAGGGGTTGCTGTTTAAAAACGTGAAACATTCTTCCAACAAAACGACTTCAAAAGACGTGATTTTGTGGTTTTCCAATGAGATGAACAGATATTTTCCCATTCATCCTCTGTGACAACAAAATAACCCTCTTTCTTTCTATACTTTAGATAGTTTACCGGTTGAAAGTTCTGATTCATAAGGTTCAATAAATATTTCAGTTAAAGGGTTACAGTGGCCGTTGCTTTGTTTAATTTCTTGGTTATGGTTAACTCCTTATTCCTAAAGATCTATAAAAGTCCTGTTTCTCCAGGCCAAAGGATTCTTTCAAGATAGCAAAGCTTTTCATGGGATTATCTTTTACAAGTTGGTTATACCTTTTTGTTCTCCTTTTGTTATCAAATTTCAAATCTGTGCTGTTAAGTGTAAGGTGTAGGTTTTTTGACTTGCCATACAAATCTTGAGATTGATTTATTCCACACATCAAACAGCTGGTTGGGGAGGGACATCGGAATTTTATGTTCTATCCTATCAATTGTAATATCATGAATTGTTTTTGATTGTCCAATGGTTCCAAGTACAAAGCAAACAGGAGGGGGTACCAAGCACAGCCCTTTAATTCTTGACGTTGGACCATCGTAAAGAGCCCTGATATTTTTTATGATTAATTTGTCTATTCGTAATTTCAGGGTGTACCCCGCCTAAGGCCCAACATCTCCGGGATAGGCTCCCGCGACCCCTAACGGGAACAAGAGGTAGAAAATGAATGAATGGAATGTGTTCAGCACTTTAAATAAATAATGTCAGCTAACACAATCAAAAGCTTTCTTAGCGTCCAAACTCATTATTACAGCTTCGTTTTGCTGTTTTTGTACATGTTTCATTATGTGTAGGGATCATTTTATGTCATCTTGCTTCTGTCTTCTATTGATAAATCCTATCTGATCATCATGGATTAAGTTTGGGAGTATTTGTTACATTCTATTGGACATATTTGAGGTGTATATACGATATATACTTATTTCTATTCTGAATGTGGACTATCTGAGGCACAGTCAAGTCTATTCTTCCCTTCTTTAAGTATTAGAGATATGATGGCCTGTTTCCAACTAGGAGGCGTCTGAGTTGTTGTTGTGCACAGTTAAAAGTTGTTAAAGCAGAGGGATAAATGTTTCTTTTAAAGCTTCATACCACTTCGAGTTGAACCCATCGCTCTCTGGAGATTTGTTGTTTTAGTCCAGGGGTCGGCAACCCACGGCTCCGGAGCCGCATGCGGCTCTTTTGCGCCCTCCAAGGAGCTCCCTGGAGCTTTTTTCAAAAATGTATGAAAATATAAATAAATGGGGGGATATATTGTTTAATATGGTTTCTGTAGGAGGACAAACATGACGCAAACATTCTTAACGTTTTACAATGTTATAAAAATGTTTATAATAAATATTAAATTTCAACATTTCTGTCAACAAATCATAGCTTGTGACACACGTTTCAGCGTGGCGTACATGGGCGGCGCAGTGCCGAGCACGTGTTGTAAACAAACCGGAACAAAAGTTAGGTGATGAGAACAGAGAATTCAAGGATTGTGCGATTTCAGCACTTCAGGAGAAATTCGAGGAGCGCAAAGATAGATTTAAGAAGTGGATTGCATCTCCAAACTCCACTACTGCTGCTAGATTTGTATCAACCTGGGAGATAATAAAGCGTGGAGCTTTAACCTCTCAAAGCTATTTTAGCAGTATTCCCAAGGATGGGCAGGTGAAGTTTCACCATTGTAATTTTCTTCCACATAAGTCTTAATATCATTTAACATATTTTTCCTAAACAAACGCTGACATTGAACCTCCAAAGTCTACAGCTGGACAAGAAGATTCCAATTGCCACCACATATTAGGGTTCCCACAGAGTGGCTTTCAATCAAGTCTAAAATATTAGTATAGAAGGTGATAGAGTAAAAATCGTTCCATTATTAATTCCTTTAACCAGTACATATCTGCCATCTTTGTCTTTACATTCAAAACTTTGGTATTAAAAAAAATATTCAGTTTGAGATCAATATTGCAACTCCCCTCCTGTGTTTGCCCTTGTAACTTTAACTAACTCTTCATCGCTTAAATGTGTTTCTTGTAACTAATTAAAACTAAAACTAATTTTTTTGTTAACATTTTTCATTGGGTACAAATTGCCATTAACATTGAAGGAAGCTCCTCGGAACTCTTCCGTTGTCATTGGGGTGAATGTATTGATTTTATTCTCATCAATTTACCAAGTCTACAAAATGTATGGAATAGCCTGGGCAAGAAACACTCGTTTGCCTTTGTACTGGAGGTCTCCTTTAACTTTTGCAGGCTTTATGATACGCTCCTTTTCATGGTGGTAAAGAAACCTATTTAACAGGCCTTGTAGTTTATCAGATTCTTGTCTTTGTTGGCCCAGGCGATGTGGACCGCAACATTTGCCGACATCGACCTGAAGACAACTTGGCTGAAAAACCCAGCTTTCATAAAGCTTTCAGATAGCGAACTTTTTCGTGGTTCAAAATCCTTCAGTTTTCTTGAAACAACTTTTTAATCTTTAGCTTTGCCTTAGCGTCAGCTGATTTTTTTTTTTTTTTTACTTTGAGATTCTGAATGTACAGAATGGATGTGAAATCTGCAGAAGAGACAAGGAGAAGGATTTAGGTATGCTTCAAATTTCACTGGGCTAGAATGACAATTATTGATTCATTTTCTGTCTCCTGTGGCTCATGGTGCAGTGAGAAGTATGGATTTAGCAGTGAACATCATATAAAGTATGCAGAATAGACACAATGCTGGGGCTGTTATGTCATCAACAACAAAATAAGTGGATATTTGGAAAGAATTGCAAAGAGAAGTGTCATTTATAGAGCGTTCAAACACCTGCGCCATATGAATGATAAGAATTTAAGATACAAATGTTCACCTGATACCTGCTTGGACAGGGCCGAAGCAAAACAAATTGTTCCTAAAACAGAGTGACAAGACTGACAACATTGTGTATGTCGCGGCTGTTATTTCGTTGGGCATTGATGATGATTGATGATAGCATTAGCAAACGTTAGCTTATCTTTTTACTTCTTCCTTTTATGTGGCAGATACCGCATATTGGTTATGAATAAAGATGAATCCAATGAATGCATAGTACAGTATATTGTTTATAATTAATGGAAAACATCAGGAACACCACTCTGGGGTCCTGACCTAAAGAATATATTGCACATAACCCAGGTTCATCTACCTGGCAATTATCAAAATGTTGAGGCAAAGTAGTAATTATGTTTATTGAGAGGAGGCAGAAACTAATGAAATTAATAGCCAATTGTAATGTTTTACATATTTGGTATGGATATCAAACAAGAAGGGGATCACCTTTAATGCATTGAATTCCTATTGTGCCATAAGGGAGTGGCCATGGGCCCGAGTGCAAGCTTTGCAAAAACCTCAGGGGTAGAATCAAAGGGCTGCATGGGCCCCTCAGGGCTTGGGGCTCCAGTGCAACTGTGTCTGAACTGCCTCATCCTACAGCCTTGGGTCAAAATTATAAATGTTAGCAATTTTAAAATCAGGAAAGCTGAGCCTGCTAGAGAGGATTGTGACAATGGGGGAATGTTAATAATGAGGCACAGCAGACACTCAAATTAGACAAAAACAAAAACACAAGACGAGACACCACCACCAGGGGTCACTGGTGCATCCACATGGGGACATCAGCTCCGGACACAAAACATTTGATTAAAATATTATCACAATAGAATGTAACCACAATAACCCTAACCCAAAAATAGCTTGGTGACTGAGCTAAATTATTACCTATTTGAACAAAACTACCAACACTACCATGTGTAACAGTGATTGCTACAACCCGTGGGCCAGATACCGGAACCAGAGGAACTAAAAGGGGCAGGCTTCATTTCTCTTGTTTTTGACTTAGCACAATCTAAA
The DNA here is from genome assembly GCA_015082035.1 of Chaenogobius annularis. NCBI lineage: Eukaryota > Metazoa > Chordata > Actinopteri > Gobiiformes > Gobiidae > Chaenogobius > Chaenogobius annularis. The sequence goes on from BJKM01000255.1 coordinate 70,068, forward strand.
CTACCAAAAGTAAATCCATAACCCCCACCCTCATCCTTACCCTAACAATCAAAATCAGAGCTGCGGGAACTATAGCGCTGTAGAAATTGTACTTCTGTAGAAAATGTCCTTCCACCATGATTTTCTTAAAAGGTATTGTACCTGCTTTTCACAACTTTCAGCGGCTTGAGCTGAGTAATGTTACAACTAGACTTGATTTCATATATGTTGTTTTTATTATTGTTCATCGTTGTATGTCGCACCTTCATGCCGAAACAATTTCCTATGTTTGTGAATTTGACAAAACCCTTTCTGATTCTGATTCTGAACTAGCATGCAGACAGCGCACCAGTGCCATGTCCCGATTAAGAATAAAAGCTTCATAATTAGATTGAGACAGCACACAACGGTTTCATTTTGAATCTAAGAAGATAAGCGTTTACAAAATATATGTACCGGGGTAAAACAAGCTGTACTTTGACATGAAGAAAAAAAAAATGAGTACAGCCTCTTTAAAGTTTGCACCAGAATTGAAAGATACATATTTTTGTCACTACCTGCCATCAAAAAGTTTAAAGAGATTTACAATTTTCTATGTCCCTGCAAGAAAATTCCTTCAATCTTTCTATTTTCTACCACTCCCACAGTCTGTCTTTTGTGCGCATTTTAAGAACTGCAAATTTCTGGAGCAAGTGTGTAAAGCTGATATCGGAGTGCACATCTAGTCTGAGCTGTCAGCAACCCAAACTGTGCGATAAGACCCTGCTGAGGGGAACATAACACAACCCAGTCCTCTCGATAAGTGCAGATCCACATATTATGATGCAACAACGGACCGGGGCTGGAGCGAGCTAGTCGTTTGAATAATGACTGGGGTGAAGATAAGACGTGATGGCCATAAGTGCTGTCTCTACGGCAGCTTTTGGCCCACGTGCTCTCAGGCACCATTCTATGTTCTCCTGCACTTTACAGCTGTGGGTAAACAGGGGAGAAAGTAAGGGAAACGATGAGGGCTAAGGCTTGAGTGGTTGCAATTAGCAAATCACAAAAGGATGCCATGGTTTTGGTCATCTCTTCTGCAGATCAGGTATTTAGGGAGGAGGGAGCAAAAGTCAGTGTACAATAGGATGTCAATGGCCCATCAGGGAATTTCACTGGCCCATTATCAGGCGGTCCCGCCCTGTGGGCAGAGTTTACACAGAGTAGGATATAAAACCTGAGATCTCAGACTTGTTTCACAGATTGAGAATGACTCTTGGATGAGAGTCGAAACGTTTTGTTTTTCTAAAACAGAGTCCAGATGACTACAACTGAATCTTTTTCTACAACGGAACACTTCTGGAATAATGAGGGATTACGCTGACATCTTGTCCTTAGGGTGAACCAGTTGTTGTCTTAAAGTGTTGCCTGGTTTGAAATAAACAGGGACTTTGTGTTGACTAAATTCTTTGTAGTTTTTCCGACAGTCCCGAGACATGAGAAATAGAGACCCCTTTTTCTTCGTTGTTTTCCTTTTGTCCCTTTTTTCCTGCGTTTTGGTTACCTACACTTTGTTTTATGTACTACAACTTTTTGTTCATCCATAGTTTAGACTAGCACAAACCAGAAACATAAATCTGAAACCAGACTCGTTCTGAGCATTTCTGAAACTGTTCATAACAACTGCATGCTTATAGTAGCATGTCGGACCAGGGATGCAAATTTATGAGCCCAACACTCTAGTAAAAGCTCTCAAATATTCCTTTATTGGACATGATCCATGAACACGGTCAAAAGACTGTTCCTCCTTAATTAGCAACAGAGAAACCCACTGAAACACATATAGTGCCACATAGTGGCCGGTAGGTGCATTTTGGCCGCTACAGTATTAGTTTTAGAACAGTTGTATGGCTGAATTTTTACAATGTACACTGAATCCATGTAACCTTACGTCCCTCAAAGAAGCATTCATTCAATCATGCCAAACTGAAAGATGATGGCATGTATTCATTTCTTAAGTGCAATTATTGTGAATGTCCATGAGCTGTCTTATCCTGACATGACCATAGGCTCTATCTCAGCTCTATTTGTGTTACGTAGGCGGAGGTAAAAAGGGTTGTGTTCACTGACAGTAAAACAATGTCAGATATTGGGACTCCTGAATTTGCAGAGACATGTCAGTGGTTTGAGTGATGTGACATTCAGAACCAGACAGTCCACTTATACACTGTCTGTAATTAGAGTGGAGGAGATGATTCTTAAAAAAGACCCGGAGCCAGTTTGCTTGTGTGTGTTCTGTATCAATCTAAGAGTAAAGTATTAGAGGACACATATTATGCAATGTTTGTATTGTTATTGTACTTTAAACATGCTCTTGAGTACCTCTGCTTTGGCATCTCATGCTTTAGAACTAAAATTACAATTCGTGAAAACCATATATTACTTTCTATTTGTCAGGCATTCCCTTGTGAGGATTGGTGTTAGCCGTCAATCTACTGGCAGCAAAGTGAATTACATGGGGAAATAAACAAAAGCTAGCTTTCCCTAACATGCTAATGTATGCACACAGAACGTGACAGCAGACATGCTCAGAATGAGTCCCGCGATGTTTAGAGTCTTTAAAACACTGCAAGAGACCTCCTGATCTCTGCCTATGACGTCACAAATCTGAGAATTTGGAAATAAAGTGCTTTGTGAGGCACATAGAAGATGACCTAGTAAACAGGTTAAATGAAGCAAGTGTGAATTAAGCTAAATAAAACTTCAGATAGGTTTTTGATTTGGGAACAATGTGCATAGTATGTGTACTTTAGAATTTGGTTATGTGACCCAAACTCCAAGAACGGTGGTCTCTAATCTGCTGGGTATAAAGCTTCCCAGCATGGAGAAGATTGACTCTGAGAATACTTTGCTACTGCTATTTATTTATTTTTATTTGGGTGATTTTGTTCTCTTGCTCTAAAGTTTCCATCTTTAAACAATGGAACTATTTATTTGATATAACTTAAGGCTACTAGTAAAAATATTGTTTTCTTAAAATAAAAATGTCTTGGAACATTAAAACTTAAAATGCATCAGTCTTGAAATTAGTCATATTTTTTGCTGCTTTGTTCTATCTTGAATTATGCATTTAGATTACGGATATTGGTCTTGCTGCTTTGCCCAATAACCAATATTTGCTGATATCGATATTTAGGTTTTAAAATCCATAAAAGCAATAACTCAATGTATTTATATGAGATATAAATCTGAAGCATGACACATGTGCACTCACAGACTGGCGCACTGGCCCAAAAATATTGGTGCCAAGATATAAGCCGATTATGCGATATGGGGCGATACTGATACTTCTATGCCAGGAATGTTCCACAGAATGTTAATAAATCTCCAGAGACAAGCAGGCAGCACGGCCATGCCAAGTTACAGGTCAGATCTGTGGAGAGGCAGTGTAGAATACATGTTTTTCATGGGTTTTTACAGCAATAAAAAACTGTAATTATTCAATTCAAGCTAAATAAGTTTAATGCTGTGGAACATTCCAGAGAAAGCTACAATATTCCCACAGAGACAAGCAGGTAGCAGACCCCCCCACCAGAAAAGCTACACAGCATATTTTAGAATAATCATATTTAATATATTTCATTCCAATGCAAAAAAAAAATTGGATATGGTCTTTCCTTCCTCACTTATATCTTGTTTTGTAAAATGTTTATCATACAGCTTCCTAATGAGTCTATTCACCTTATTCTATTATCTTTAATGTAGTTGCAGCGTGCGCCGCCATGAATTGCGTCACTCCTTCTGCTTGTATTTGTTTACATATGACATCTTGACAGCAAATAAGTTCTACACTTACTGCAACAACGCTTTCAAGCCGCCCAGCAAAGCGGTGCAGTGTTGACTGGTTGTTGCACATGACCATTGAACATTTTACACAAATCGACCATGCTTCATTTGCTCCGATGTGCCATTTATCATCAATGTAGAGCGGGCCTCGATCTCTCATCATTCTCACTTCAGACGAGCGCCACAGTCGTGTTTGCATGTTGCAAGCCTTGTTGTTATAACTTAACCGTGGTGTAATCTCATAACTAAAAAGATAATTTTTAAGATTTAACATGAGCCATCCTACATGATCTATGAACTCTGTGTTGCTTCATCACAGATCAGTCGTGCTGAATCACCTCAGCCAAACAAGCACTTCACAAAACACTGAAGACGTCACACGCTCAGCGGCTGGGACAGCTCCATCCGCCGAGTGCATAATGTGGCAGCGGAGGGACACAGTCACAGGTGCACAGACAGGGCCCAGTCACTGAACTCAAACTGTGGGGGTTTTGTCAGGCTTGGGCCAAGAATCCACACTCAAATGTGAATTAAAGAAAAGAAAATCTGTCGTGCTTGGGCATTAATAGTATAGTCTTTACACATTACGGGTTGACGGAAATGTTTCCCCAATTTCTCCAATTGACAGAAATCCGTCACAGCAATGGACAACTTTAAGCCCTGCCTTAGCCGTGCCTATGGGATCGTGCCTCTTTCACGTGTCAAGCATTGGAGCAGAAAGGGAGGAATGCCAAGAGCAGGGATGAACCAGGACTAAACAAGGGCTAAAGCATGTCATTCAAACCATGACTAAAACGTGACTCAACTTGCACTGAAGGACTTAACAAACACTGATACAGGGCAATAACAAGCCTAAAAGATCTCGGAACTAACCAAGGAACTGAACCATGTCTAAATCCAATGTAAAACAGCACTAAAGCTGTACTAAAACTGAACCAAACCAATATGAACCCAGAGAAACAATGTTAACCTCAGTGTTTCAGGAGAAGGGAGGGGTGTGCTGCTGTACTGGAAGAGAAATGAGCCATGCCTTGAGTAAAAGAAGACGGCACAGAGATGGAACAGAGAGTAATTGTTTGGATGAGATGTCCGCAGGCAGAGACAAGCTCACAAACAGCAGATCTGGAACTATTTTTACTGGGGTTGGCTTATAAACTTTAGAGTGAAAAATCGGGATTCAAAAAGTACTTCTCTAAGTTAAAAAGTCCTGACAGCTAAAATGTAACTTTCAGCGCTCCCTACATTTGGAAGTAAAAAGACCTAATATTTCAGGGAAACTATGTTTATTCTTCCTATCTACCTCAGGGGCTCTTTACACGGCTTCAAGTTCAAACCATCTGAAATGTTTTTATATCATATTAGCCTCTCTTTTATACAACAACAAACTACGTGTTCATCAAATCTGCGCTCATCTGAAAAGGTAGTTTCTTTGAGGATGGTCTGTTCTAATCCCATAAACGCTGGGCGAACTGGTTCTTTCACATGTGAACGCAGCCATGATCTCTGTGCAGTGATTGACAGTTAGTGATGGGCCATCTGATGCCGAGGCATTGAGGCTTATACCGAGTAAAAGAGGGAATGTTGGATGAAGCCCTGCTTGCTTTGGTTTGCTAAAAACCATGTGGCCGGTGGAAAGTGGGGCCTTGTGGGGCCTGAACGTCTGGTCTGTGTTAGGAGAGGTCAAAGGGCAGGCAAAGGAGTGATCTGCCTTTTGTGAAGGGGGTTGGTACTAACTATAAAGACTGATGTAAAACTTGGATCAGGGTGACTCCAGATCTGACCATAAAGGAGCAAATCCCAGGCAAATGTCGGCTTTTCTGTGTATTGATGCTGTTTCCGTAAATACACATCTTTTAAAATACAGAAGCTAGTGTCAACAAGTATTTCTTCTGCTACTCAACCACCTCAACCAACACGTTGAGAAACCACACACTTAACAACAAACACATGAAACAAAACAAGACCACAGAGAACATAACAGACAAAAGAAAATCCCAATAAAAGATATCCAGATAAAACTACGGTACACAAACACCAAAATAAAGTCGGTCAAATTTGTCCAATTTCAAGTTAAGTCCAAATTTGATCTTCTCCATATTCCGTATATCAATTATAATGTTGGTGCAACCCTTGATTGTCGGTGCAATTTGTGTCACCCATTTTGACGGCCTTTTTTCTCACTGCTACCAGGAGCCTATCACAAAGTGGCAAGGCTTTTACCTAAAAGTTCAAATACTTTTCCAGAATTTTGCTCATACAAACTCCTCTATAATAGTTTTTTTTTTTTTAAATAACACCAGACTACAGGACATGGAATCGTAAATGTTCAGGCGGACCTCCAGAGTGGCCTTTCGTCTATCCCCAATCACGTTCCCTAATATCCTGTTTTCATGGCTCTGGCTAGTCTCATTTAAATCAGGCCTGTTTGCTTAAAACGCATATGTCTTTGGTCAAAACATAGTAATGTATACACTTCTGTGGTATAATAATGGAGTAGGAGAAATCTCGGTAAAGAAAAGTCCTTAAGAATCTGCAATTTTTTTTATTTGATCACATTATTTGATTGCGGCAATTTCATTGCATTTTTGTATTGCATATTATGTACTTGGCACCATGCAGGGCAGAACATTAAGGTTTCATAGCTACATACAGTATTAAAGGGTGTAGTCTGTCATTTGTTGCCTAAAAGTCAGGCCACAGTAGCACTGTGCTGTAGCTATTCTAGAGATCACCGTCCAATTGAATTTAGTTCTAACTTTGTTACAAACCTTAATTAGACTTTTGGAATTCAGTGAATGCAGTTATTGTGCTATATTACTTGGAGCTTTTAACAATGTTCGTTTTCTAATAATCAAACCTAAAATGACAGTTCTGCATTCCTTACGTGTCAAGCTGTGTAAGTTCTGGATTGAATGACACTCTCGGGAAATTGTTTAAGTAATTTGAATTTTAAGCCCCTTATGGAAAACAATTGAATATACGTTTGAAAAGCATCTCTATAAAAAAAATAGTATGTGCTGTCAATCATTGAAAAAAGTATTATACAAAACTGATTTTCATCAGGATTCCTCAAACTAGAGCGAATGAAGCTAACTGCAACTCCAGGTACGTTTTTGATGACGGAGCAATGTTAGAACATGGCATAATTTGTGTCGTTTATGTGATGCAATTACGGGGAACATGGACATTTTTTAACCTGGAAGTTAAGTTGTCTAGTAAAGTCTTCTTGTCACTGTCTACTGTAGTTTTATATGTTTCCCAAGCAATTATTTCACCTCGTTATTATACTTTCAATACCTCCCATTATTCCTGTTCGCACGAGCATGCAGACAACTGCCGCTCCCAACATTAACTTTACAAATGTTATTACAGCCTCAGGACCATGACGCACAAAATGAGTCATTTTTGAGTTTTCACTACAACCCGCAATTATAGCCTCTAACTCAGAGAAGCTGTCTGCAGGATCACACCATTATCAGATTGTAAATGTTATAGTGTCGGGTACAGAAGGACAATCTGCTATGATTGGTCATTTAAAGTTATGAAATCTAGGCTATAGAGTAAGGTTAGGTAAAGGTTTAGGTTAAAGGTTGATGTTAGGAAAAGGCTTAGGGTAATTATAACAGTTAAGGCCACTTTAGCAACAGAAGTTAACTCATTACAATGGCAACCAGACCACTTCCCTCTGGACCCAAATAGCCATGTCTCAGTACTTGCACTTGCGCACTTCAAGTGCACATTCATAACGAGCCGCTGAAGTATGCAGGGTGTCCCAATTCTTAGAATGTTTTGATCCGCACTTCACCACAGGCTTCTCTCCGCACTTCCAGCAAGTGTGGAGCGATGTAGACTTCAGACAAGCGCATTCCCCACAATGCATTTCGTTGTTATGTTTTCAAACGGCGCAGCGCTTCTGCCATAACAGCTTAGCAGCGAGAGCTAACAGGAAACAATGGAAAGGAATGTCTTAACAGTTAAACTGATATTTTAAATAAATCTGCAACTGCCAAGCAACAACGCTGTAAAAAATGTAATTGCTGTTCCCATTCGTGGCCAATTCAGCAAATGATCCAAACTGAACTGAGCTGTGGCTTTGATATTAATTCAACTGCAGTTTAACAACACCGCTGACAGCTCTTTTTCCTTATTGCCTTGGCAAAGCTCTGAAGTCCTTTGTGAGATTCCATTTTGTCCTTTTCACCATGTTTGTTTTAATCGTAATCTTTACATTTCCCATTTCCCATGTGTGGGGTGGACTGCCCGAAACAAGACCAATAACCAGTCACTCTCTCACGCCACATTTATGCTTATGTGGCATGACGAATTGCGGGCAGCTTGTTAATGCCTTTTGGTTATGTACACATGCGGCGCTGTGATGTATAAAAGGTGCACTTCACCTGCCGGGCGCCCTCTGACTACGCTCACCCCGCCTCGCCGGTGTCCAGCTCCTTCCGGGTCGAGTGTGCGCCATGTCATGGCTGCACCGATAAGCGCCAGCTCCGAAAACTTGCATTACATATATTTAAAAGTCTTAATGTAGTTTTTTCTCTTAGTTGTTCGGCACCTCCCGACGCGCTGAATGTTGTCCTCCTTGGTGCCTCCGATGGTTAGATCGAGGTAAGGGCTTAGCTGTTGGCACTAGCCACCTGTCACCAATAGTTACTTCAGTTTCTACCACAGCCACCCTGAAGGTGTACGTGTGGTTGTGCCTACGAGACAAAGTAAAGACTAGTCTCCTACATTGATTTTAAAGGTAGAAAGCATTGTAAATACTCCTTGCCATCCTTTCTTTATTTTAGTCCTAAAATGTTTTGTTATTTCTAGTTCAAAGCTGAGGCTGTAGCTGCTGCCCTGTCTTCTTGGTGGATCTTAAACCTTGGACCACATCCTCTGTGAACTGAAAGAATAATGAACATCAAATTTGTTTTTATGTATGAATCTATGAATGGACATTAATTATGCCTAATGAATGATTGTACAAATAAAACTTCTGTAATGGATCAGTGTCAGTTGTCATTAAGCATCCTGAACTTAACTGTGCCTTTAACTAAACTCGAGTTATTCTCTATTTAATAGAGTGGCGTTGTTGCAACAAATGAATATAAGTAGCTAGCCCTCGCCACGCCACAATTATACAAGGTGAGAAAAGTGTCTTTCCCAACGACACAACATCAATATGCGTTGGTTCAAGCTGGGTTCAAACCACCTACCTTTTAGATTGGTGGGTGAATGCGTCTAGCCCAAGCATCCAAACTTTGGCCTGGGGGCAAACTGCTGCCCTCAGAGCCATTTTTGGTGGCCCTCAGGCTTCCTAGTAACATGACAAAAGCTATTATAGCGCTGATAACATTAGCTCTGCAATATTGAGCTGAAATCATTCAAATAAATGTGCAGCATCAAACATACTGTTTTTACCCTTTTGTCGAAAATAGCTGCTTTCTACTCCTCCCAAAAGTGTGGACTTGAACAGATCAGCAGAAGCTGTACAAGATGGATTCTCATGAGTTTGAAAACTCAAACCGGGCCACAATCCGGCTTGCACAAAGTTAGCTTTCTGCTTAATTGGCCCAAATTACCATAAACAGTAAGTTTTAAAATAAAATCTCCTGTATTCTAACCTCTGTAGCATATATTTTGGTGTGAGTCAGACCTATTATTTTGGTTCCAAGGCTGCTATAACCTCTTCAAGATCAACCTACTTGAATTATTCTCTGTATCGACTACCAGCCAGAGACTTCATATACATTTCAAAATGTGGCCGCTGCCGTTGCTCACTTTATATTGGTGCCAAAAATGATTCAAAAACATCCCACACAGATTCACTAAATCGCACCAAATTCAACTACTCTAGTCTAGACTTCGCCACCATTATATCCATCCCGACTGCCCAAACATAATTAGTTGTGCGTTGTGGAGTCGCAGGGAGACCAACAAACCCCCTCTCCTCATCCCTTGGAGACGCCTCCTCATTCAGTCCTGTTGAATAAAGCTCAATTCTTGAGCGAGTGAAGGAGAAAGGCCTATATATAGACCACGTTTGAGCTGAGGCGACAAGTGTCTAGACTGCTGCCATCATTTCAGCAGGGTGCCATTGAACACTGCATTTCCACATGAAAATCTATACATTTGCATATACATAGATAAGAGATCTCAATAGCCGTTCGCAATAAGCAAATCATGCTTTTGAAATAAGTATGAGCACTAAAATGATTAGATAAAGGTATATTGAGTTCTATAATATGCAAGATTACTTAAACCTGAACGAAACAAAACAAAACTCTATGTATTTTTTTGATGAGGAAAGGTTTGTCACAATACCAAATGTAAGCGTTATGATTATTGTGAGTAGAAACATTACAATTGAATTATTATTCACTTAATTAGGCCTTAAGATTAAGTAGACTTTGATTAGGTCTTGTCAGGAAGGGCTAAACATGGCCGCGAAAGTGCGAAGGATCTGAGCGTGAAGCCTTAAACACATACTAATACACACAAGTCATGCATATACAAAACGTGTACTTATGTGCGTAAAAAAAACAAGTGCAAAACTCCACATGAGTAAATAAAATGTCAATTATATGGCACATTTTTATCAGTTCTTGAACTCCCTGCCCTAATGGGAAAGACTAATGCAAACATTTATATGGGGAGAAAAAAAATTGTTTCTCAAATAATTTGCACATATAGTATGTTTTGGAGTCCAGATTAAAATATAAATGAAACCCATGACATATTTCATGCAGTCAGTGAAAATGATCTAGAGAAGCGGGGCAGAAGTATTACAGTCTTTGTGCGGCACAGCCACAAGCTTGGTCCAAAATGTTTCAAAATTTTCATTGAAAAAATGCCCTCATTTGTAATGCACTTGTCAAATAGGAAGAGAAGGTGCAATAGGTGTAGTATAAAGAGGGACATTGATAGCGTCTCCTCCCTTTGCACTGTGTGGCACCGGCGAAGCTGGAATGAGTACCCCTAGTGTGATGTCACTTCCTGTCTACAGATTTTCAATCAATGTTTTCTCCACAAATAGCTACTCTATTGGTGTAAAACTATAATTTATATGTACAACAGGTGTAAATACACCAAATAAAGTCAAAATTAGAAAATCGTAAAAAACCTGTAATAGGTACTAATCTTTTGGAATATAGATTACCTAATTTTGCACCTAAAATGTTCACAATTATTAGGTTTTAGTTACATTATGAATTGAATAATCCCAATTTCCACATGTGTTTACAGACTAGCGGCCAGACTCTGTGCCGGCCTCAGCGTCTTAGAACTGATTACCGGCTCTGACAATTTGCTAAATGTCTTCCTCATTCATCATCCTCATTTGACTCTACACTGTCTTGTCAAGTGTAAAACTCAAATTAAGGAAGTGTACAATCAGCCCCCAAGTGCACAATCAGCGACCATTGTTCCCCTGCAGATATGACTGTGCGTTCAGTATCAGCATCGGAGTTGTGTGATCTTTAGAGAAAGTGCTGATATGGCCTAGCGCTGCATGACAGATCAGCAATGTTTACAAAACTCATCAAAAACAAAGATAAGTGCGCCTGAACGGGAACTATTAATACGCAGTGAGCAAACATCAGAGAGAATGCGGAATGATTTGCATCCCAGTGCCCCACACAATAAACAGCATCTGTACGGCACCTGATAAACACAATATGCACAAAATGTTCTTACTAAATGTTTACGATTGGACTTTTTTTTTTTTTAAGTGTGTTTCTGTGTTTCTCTTTTATTCAAGCACAAGAGGCATTGCGTTGTCTCTTGAACACTGGGATCCTCCTTATTGGCTGTTCACACATCTGCCCTGCGTGTGCGCCAGACGGACAGGATCACAGTTTACACGACAACATCCCTGTCCTGTGGGACCATGACGCTACAACATTCAAAAACAGCAAGAAATAAATGCCACATCAATTATAATGTGAACAACTCTTAACTTATGTGAGTGTGAAAAGACAAACAAACAATAATTTATGCAAGTTATACACTGCCTGTCCAAATAAAATGTCACCACAGATTGAAAGAGGCACACGCTCTAATATTTCATCGGACCGCCTTTAGCTTTGATTACTGCACACATTTACTGTGGCATGGTTTCAATAAGCTTCTGCAATAATAAAAGATATACTTCCGTCCAGTGTTGCATTATTTGTCACCAGTTGATCTTGTATTAATGATGGAGAGAGTGACCACTGCACAAAGCCTTCTCCAGCTCGTCCCACACACTCTCACTGGGGTTCAGATCTGTAGTAGATTCGTTTCTGCTTCTTCATAGATGTTTTCTCTGCTAGATGCAAATGATTTCACCCTTTCAAACATACGGACATCTTTTCCATGACCGCAGGATTTGTCTTTCCACATGGTTGTTTCAGAAATGAGAAGACACTCACTACTTCAGTTGGGTTTTAATACCGTTTTGCAGCTGAAAGATCATCCCACATGCAGCTGTCATCCAGTAGGAGGAGAGGACCTACTGTATTTGCTTAGATGAATCCAAATGGCGACTTTTTTTTGGACAGGCAACAATCACAATGCTTTAGATTGATTTATTTGAAATTTGAAAGAGACAGTGCATATTAACTGGATCATAATGAAATAATAATTTGCGTGTCTGTTGTGAATAGACTTTTTAAAATTATTATTATTAATTACATACATATTATACAAACTCTTAATGGGAGGCACAAGTGCATTTCTGATGTAAGTCTTGGCTTGTTGGCTCTCTGAAAACCCCTTTCAAATGATCAAATCTACTAAATGCACGGATGAAAGAAAAAAAAAATACTTTGGGGTTGTTTTGATGTACAATGATCACGAATAGAAGGTTACAATTTGAAGGTGCCTGAAAATTAGAATAGACAAGAATAAAATAAATGTATTGTCTGTCAGAAATGTGTCTTTGTTTTTCTCTCCACATTCACACAGATTCAGCACCTACGGGAGTCCAGCACCTTGAGGACACAACCGCGCCGTTACACTGAGTACTGGCATCTGAGCGACACCTAAACGGCTCCATAAAACTCTGTAAGCAGTTTCTTGGGGAGGTTTCTTGGTGCACACGACCTGCCTGGGGGGAAAGGCCAGCACTGCTCTCCTCTTCATACAGTGTCCAGATATCTTTGTGGGTTTTTTTTTTGGATGCCTTGAAAATCCCATGCAGGTTTCTTTGAAGAGAAGCAGCGTGCTAACCAGATAAGGCGACACACCGCGCCGGTAAAGACTTGAGCGCTGGAATCAACATCGGCAGCTTTCAATTTGATTTAAGGGACACAATTCATTCAAGCTTTGCCTCCGAGGCCCCGACAACCTGATACATGTTTTGCAATGGGATTAAATATGTCCATGGAAAGCAAATCAAAGGTTGGGACGGTTTGAGGATTTCCTTGGCCAATTTATTGTTAAGATTTGTACCTCGGGGGTGATTGCAGATATGTTTTAAGCGTACGTGGGTCACCTTGCTTCTCTCTCTCGTTCATCCCACCTACAGCAGCCTTTAGCCCAAACCCAATGTGGCAAACCATGCAAGAATATTAACATACTGCTCAGGAAAACAAACAGTAGGTTGCGTTTGTGAGCAACATTCTTGAATGCAAAGAGATTAAATTGGAGCTCGAGGCCGGTCAGAATTATATATAGCAGAATTAGCTGTTTAACTGTCAGTTTGCAGATGTGTTGACTTGGTTTGTGATTAACATCGCTGTAATTACTGGGTTCATTCACATCAAACAAAAACTGGCACAAGATAAGTGTCTTCTCTGTCAGTATAAATAAACAAAAATGGAATCCTTTTTCATAATAGCCTCAGAAAGTGGTGCAATTATTCAACTCCAAAGACGTGATTGCTGTCTGATGAAAGGACTTTAAACCTTAAAATATATTGTGCAGGTTTGTGGTGCCAATCTCTAACAAATAATGATAAGGGACAATGTTTGTGGATTTCTAAAATATTAAATCTCCCATAGAGTTAAATAGGCCCTAGCCCATCATCTGAGATTATGTCAACATCAAATTCTAGAATGTGAACGCAGCCTATTGAGCTACTTATGCTGGCTGAGATGCCCGAGCTGCTGAACACAGACGAGACTTTTGTCCTGAGGGTTATTTCACTCCTCAAACTGCCCTGCCTGATACATGATCTACTAACACTATCTAGTTAGTTTATGTCATGTGTTGTTGATGCATGATGACAGGTCCTAATTTATGTTTAATTATCATATACACAGGTATATACAGTACATATGGAAAACAGAACAATGTCATTCATTTTTAGTGCGTACAATCTACAGTCCTCTGCTGCACTGCGGAATTGAAAAAGGTGGAAAATGGATGCGAGCTTTGAAGCTGCTATAAGTAAGAGATGTATTATAGTGAATGCAGTAATGAGAAAAATAAAACATAATCCCAAAAGAGTATGAATAAGGTGTGAAACTTTTTTTTTTTTTTTTTTTTCCTCTGAGAGGAGCTAAATGCAGGATCACCAAAACATGTATTGTTTGTTTTGTTTTGAGGACTAGTGCAGAGGATCTGTGCGGCACTCGACAACCGGATCTCCGGACACAGAGACTAACTCTGGGGACATGGAACGTCACTCGCTGGGGGGAAAGAGCCTGAGCTTGTGCGGGAGGTTGAACGGGACTGACTAGAAATAGTCGCCTCACCTCCACGCACAGTTTGGGCACTGGAACCCATCCTCTCGAGAGGGGCTGGACGCTCCACTTCTCTGGTGTTGCCGACGGGGAGAGCGGTGGGCTGGTGTGGGTTTGCTTATTGCCCACAGCTCAGCCGCCCATGTGTTGGAGTTTACCCCAGTGAACGAGAGGGTCCCTACGCCTTTGGGTTCTGGACAGGTCTCTCACTGTTGTGTCGGCCTAGCAGCCGAACAACGGTGCTGAGTACCCGGCTTCTTGGAGTCCTTGGGAGAGGTACTGGACAGTGCACGGACGGGGACTCCGTGTTCTACTGGGGGACTTCAACGCCCACGTGGGCAACGACAGTGACACCTGGGGAGGGGTGATTGGGAAGAACGGCCTCCCGACGAACACCATGTTCAAGCACAAGGGTGTCCACCAGTGCACATGGCACCAGGACACCCTAGGCCGGAGATCAATGATCGACTTTGTTTTCGTGTCATCTGACTCAGGCCGCGTGTCTTGGACACTCGGGTAAAGAGATCCCGGGGGAGGCTGGGGAACATTGAGTCCGAGTGGACCATGTTCTCGACCTCCATTGTCAATGCGGCTGCTCGGAGCTGTGGTCGCAAGGTCTCAGGTGGCCTGTCGCGGCGGCAACCCCGAACCCGGTGGTGGACACCGGAAGTAAGGGATGCCCGTCAGGCGGAAGAAGGAGGCCCTATCAGGCCTTTTAACGGCTTGTGGGACTCTCTGAGGCCGTTTGATGGGTATCGGCAGGCCAGGTGTGCCGCAGCTCGTGCTGTCACAGAGGCAAAAACCCGGGAATGGAAGGAGTTCGGGGAGGCAATGGAGGAGGACTATCGGTCCGGCCCAAAAGAAATTCTGGCAAACCGTCCGGTGCCATAGGAGGGGAAGCAGTGCTCAACCAACACCGTTTACGGTGCGGGTGGGGACCTGTTGACCTCGACTGGGGATGTCGTCGGACGGTGGAAGGAGTATTTGAGGACCTCCTAAATCCCACTGTCACGTCTTCCGCAGAGGAAGTAGAGTACTGAGAGATCCAGAGGCTGACTCATCATCACCCAAGCCGCAGTCACTGAGGTTGTTGGCAAACTCCTCGGTGGCAGGGCTCCGGGGGTGGATGAGATACGTCCTGAGTACCTAAAGTCCTCGGTTGGGGACAGTGCCTCTGGACTGGCAGACCGGGGTGGTGGTCCCTCTGTTCAAGGGGGACCGGAGGGTGTGTTCCAACTACAGAGGGATCACACTCCTCAGCCTCCCTGGTAAGGTCTATTCCAGGGTACTGGAGAGGAGAATCCGACCGATAGTCGAACTCGGATTCAGGAGGAGCAGAGTGGTTTTCGTCCTGGTCGTGGAACACTGGACCAGCTCTATACTCTCCATCGGGTGCTCGAGGGTTCATGGGAGTTTGCCCAACCAGTCCACATGTGCTTTGTGGATCTGGAGAAGGCTTCCGACCGTGTCCCACGGGGGCCTTTGGGGGTGCTGCGGGAGTACGGGGTCTGGGGCCTTTGCTCAGGGCTGTCTGGTCAGACAGGGACCGCGACAGGAGCAGGAGCTGTGTTCGCATTGCCGGCAGTAAGTCAGACCTGTTCCCAGTGCGTGTTGGACTCCGCCAGGGCTGCCCTTTGTCACCGGTTCTGTTCATTGTTTTTATGGACAGAATTTCTAGGCGCAGTCAGGGGTTGGAGGGTGTCCGGTGTCCAACAGGATCTCATCTCTGCTGTTTGCAGATGATGATGTCCTGATGGCTCCATCAAACCTGGACTTGCAACAGGCACTAGCCGAGTGTGAAGCAGCCGGAATGAGAATCAGCACCTCCAGATCTGAGGCCATGGTTCTCAACCGGAAAAAGGTGGCTTGCCTCTCCGGGTGGGTGGGGAGTCCCTGTCCAAGTGGAGGAGTTCAAGTATCTCGGGGTCTTGTTCACGAGTGAGGGAAGGATGGAGCGTGAGATTGACAGGCGGATCGGTGCAGCGTCCCCAGTGATGCGGTCGCTGCATCGGAGATCGGACTGTTGTGGTGAAGAAGGAGCTGAGTCGAAAGACAAAGCTCTCGATTTACCGGTCAATCTACGTTCCTACCCTCACCTATGGTCATGAGCTTTGGGTAGTGACCGAAAGGACAAAGAGACAAAAAGCGGTCAAAATGAGTTTCCTCCGCAGGGTGGCTGGGCGCTCCCTTAGAGATAGGGTGAGGAGCTCAGTCACACGGGAGGAGCTCGGAGTAGAGCCGCTGCTCATCCACGTCGAGAGGAGCCAGCTGAGGTGGCTCGGGCATCTGTTCCGGATGCCTCATGGGCGCCTCCCTGTTTCGGGCATGTCCCACCGGGAGGAGGCCCCGGGGAAGACCCAGGACATGCTGGAGTGACTATGTCTCTCGGCTGGCCTGGGAACGCCTTGGGATCCTCCCGGAGGAGTTGGAGGAAGTGTCTGGGGATAAGGAAGTCTGGGAGTGCCTGCTTAGACTGCTGCCCCCGCGACCCGGCCCCGGATAAAGCGGAAGAAGATGGATGGATGGATGGATGTTTGTTTTGTTTGAAAATGTATGTTAATGAGCATATCAGATTGTGGACATACACGAGCAACAGACACTGGTGGTGAAGTGTCCTGCCCATGGACACAACAGCATGCACTGCTTTAAGTAGTAGTATGTTAAGTACTCTAACCACTGAGCCAATGCCACAGAAGTGATATTGATGAGGGAGCATCGAGGCAACCGCTGTTGTGATCTTGGGCGTTACAAAAATAAATTCAATTCAATTGAATATGAATTATGACATCATTAATAGTCATTTTAGCAGTAAGGATTTAACAGGGTGGAAACTTATTATGTAAATGTGAATGTCTCTGCAGTTTTCAAATCTCTGAACCCAAGCTGAACTCTGAATCAGTTGTCTGGTTACTCATGCCGAATCAAATCTGTTCTGTATTTGTAAGAGCCATCTGATTGGATGATTACAGGTTGATTACATAAGATGTCAATATTATTAAAACATTAAGTAAATGTACTTATTTGCATAGTTCTCAAGTTAGGGGAAGTGAGACAAGCTAAAAGGTTAATCAAGACAAAAAAGGTTTTGAACCACTGTCCTAAGGAAAATTAACACTCTATTAAGTCCAAATGTCAAACTAAAAATGAAACCATAAATTATACGTATTTAGATGAAAAAGAAGTCCGTGCAAAGTGTATTTAATTTGCAAATCCAGAAGTTGTTCATGTACTTGTGTGTTCAGGTCGACATAATTGTTCCGTAATTTAGTTGGAGGGCGGCACACTGGCACAGAGCATACATGGGATCTGGAACTCCTCTCATTCACTACTACGGCTGCGTAATTACTACTGGGATTGTGTGCAGCGGCGCTGCATATACTTGAATCAGCCCGTCAGTCTGCACTCACACTTGTGCTGGTCTGTCTCATGTTTAGTCCTGAGATTGCATTGGATTTGGTCCTCCTCGAGTCCTAGATTGATCCAGGTTTAGTTCCGGTTTTATTATTCACACACACATTTATTGTTCACACATATCATTTTTAAATTCTGACTTGGTAATTATAATTTATTTTCTCTATATATTATCAATTTATATAGTATATATTAGTACTCCTCTAGAGAGCCCCCCCCCCTGCATTTTGAATTAAATGTAAACATTCCCAGCTGGCTTTATTTTCTCTCCATTGAAAAATACATCTGTGACAAATGTGTTGCTTTGCAAACTCTGTGCACAAGTAGTAGTGGATTGATTTATTCATGGTACATGGAACCAGTCAATTGTGGCTGATTTACAACAAAAACAGTGTTTCAATACATATCTCATTAGTTACACCTCCAAAGTACACTCTTTCTACTTGTACAGAAACATCAGAGGACCTTGGTAATGTATTCATTCTGTGGAAACTATTCACCACTAATTCAGTTGGCATGTTTCACTTGTCACCATTACGTTGGACGAATACTAAAGCAAGTATAAGACAGTGAATCTGCCTTAAAGTGTCATTGCCTTTACCACCATGTGGTCCCTTGCCTCCTGCTCAGTGTGTGTCTGTTCCAGGAGCTGGCGTGTGCCACCTGCACACAGTCACCTCCGCTGGTCCTGTCTGCACGCAGACAGCTTGAAGATTTCTTTATTCTGTTGTGAATATTCATCTTAAAGGGGACATAGTCGTGGATTTTTTTTATTTATTCTTTGGTCATGCATGAGTATGTGCTCTTACTCCTAACATATAGATTTTCAGTTGGAACTCTCTGCTTAAAGATGCTGTACCATTTTTACAGTCTTAAAAATGACTGATGAAAAGAACATGCACGGATAGCCAGTTTTGACAGCTTTGTCTTTCTGCCAATTTTGCTCGAAAAACGTCTATTTCTACCACAAATCCCCAAAAAACAAGAGGCCGGATGCTTTAAGAGCCCAATGAGGGTGGAGTCATCTGCAAACATGGTGTCATGGCTGGAGGAACAGTAATTTGTTTACAGGGAGAAAAGATGAGGAGAAAGTACACAGCCCTGTGGAGCTCCTGTGCTGATTGTCCGAGTGTCTGACATTCTTCCCCAGCCGCACGCACTGCCTCCGATCCGTCAGGAAGTCAGTGATCCACCTGCAGGTGGAGTCAGGCACGTTGAGCTGGAGGAACTTGTCCTGGAGCAGAGCAGGGAGGATGGTGTTGAACGCTGAGCTGAAGTCCATGAACAGGATCCTGGCGTAGGTTTTTGGGGAGTCCAGATGTTGCAAGATGAAGTGGAGTGCAAGGTTGATGGCGTCATCTACAGACCTGTTGGCACTGTAGGTGAACTACAGGGGGTCCTGCATGGAAGAGGTGAAGGACTTAAGGTGGGGCAAGAACAAGCGTTCAAATGACTTCATGACGTCAGCACTACAGGCCTGTAGTCATGTCAAGTGATCCGGGGCTTCTTGGGGAGTTGGGTTCCTTGCATGTTTTCGGCATGATTCCTTTTGGTTTTCAGGTTCTATTTTTGTTGTTTTTGTAGTTCTTCTGTTCTTCTGTGTTCTGCTCAACCTGAGAGTTTTTTAGCATTGATAAAATAATTGAAAGTGAATTCAACACAACAGACAGAATGGCATCTGAATAGTTACGAGTAGCGTCCTTTAATGTTAATGGCATATTAAACCCAATCAAAAGGTCAAAGATACTAACACAAATTTGAAAAGAAAAAAATACATATATATATATTATTCACTTTATTTCACACACAAAGGTCCATAATTAAAAGAAGACAGAAATACAAAAAAATGCAGAGTCAGCCATACAATTCTGGATGATTATAGTCTCTTTACCCATTCTTTTTTCATAGCGGAATTGTAGCGGCATGTAAGTGTAAGTGTCCCCCCACCTGGGCACAGGTGTTGGGTAACGTTACATTACCTCGTTACTGCCCTTACTGCTATTAAGTTACTGCACTACTTTGTTATAAAAATAAGAGCTAGTACTCTTGCCTAACCAATAATTAACATTATTGTATAATTTACACAGTAACATAATCATTGAAATATCAAATAAACAAGCAGAGTAAATGTGTTTTATTTCTCTTTGTTATCTTGACAGATTACCACAAAACAATGCCGTACAATAAGCACGTGTAGGCCTGTCCTCAAATAATGAAAAACATCGCTACGGCAAAATGTATTTATTTATTTCAGGAGACAACGCATATTAATAAACATTTCTCTAAATATGCCAGAATTAGCCAAAAAGGCAATTTTTCATCTCTAGTCCCATGACAGCTGTTACAGTCAGACAAAAACAGGGAATAAAAAAAACAAGCAAGCATTTTTCATAGAAATTAGAAATATATACAGTATTTACATTATAAGACACAGACACATCGGTAATCCAGGTACATACACCAGACACATAAACGAACAGATACACCCTACAGAAGACACACATAAGTACAGTATATGGCAGGTGGCCTGCAGGGGATTGACAAGAGGACCGACACACAACAACAGAACATTCTTATTTTATTCGTGCGTCTTAAAGTGTATTTTTCTTTGGCGTAAGGACAAGAGTCACTAGTGGCACATTGCACATGCTCACAACACGCCAATTGTTTGGTGCGCTCTCTCTACTCTGCGGCTGGGAAACAAACCTGGGATTGCAGTAAGGAGATGAGACCTTACCAAAACTATCGTGTTACTGATTTGAAAAAGTAACTCGGGGGTGTTCTACATGGATGCACAAAACTAGCTACTAGCTAACCAGCTAATGCGTTACCCCCAACTCTGCTGTGCACCCCCAGCAGAAGCCTAAAAGCGTCATTATAAACAACTGTCATCCAAGGTCCTTTAGCCATAGTTCCATAGTTCCAAAGTCGGGTAAATTCAAATTTGTTCTTCTTTACTCCTCACAATCATCATGTTACTCTTTGTGGGATTATACTTTATCTCAAATTCCCTGCGATATTCTGAACAGATTTTATACTTATTGCATCCCAGCACTGTAAAGGCTAATCATCACAACATCATCAGCATACATGAGATGTCTAATGACTCTAGTTCCAAAGACAGAGCCTGTTTTACACCGCTCTGTGGACAGTTGATCTTTAAATACATTAAATAAAAATGGTGCGAGAATCCCTCCTTTTTGGATGCCATTACTGACATGAAAAGTGTCTCATTAATTGATTAGGATACCACAAAACAATTATTCAAATCAAATAGTTTGACACACCTCATTTGACGAATTTAAATCATAATTTGTTGTGCCTTGGTGGCATCAATAAAACATTAAAAAATAAAGATGAACCAAAAATAAAAAAGTCCCTAAAACATATAGTTCCAATCTTGTAAACAGTGCATTTTATAAAACTTTGGATAGAATGTTGGTAAGGGCAATAGGTCAGACTATTTAGGTTAGAAGCGTTATATTTAATGACAAAACAACTAGATAAAAGAATCAGACAGGACTCCATGAGTAAAAAGCCAATAAAACACATGGACAGTAGACACATGGACATCATTTAAACCTAGAATATTCAGTTGCTCAGTAGTAATATTGTCTAGTCCATAGGCTTGATTTTCAAGTTTTAAAATGGCTTCATAGATCTCACTAGAATGAGCCACCATCCTGTCAATCATTTCAACAAGATCAATAACATCAGTGTCACTTTTTTTACACAGTTAAACAAGTCACAATAATGTTGATGACGATGGAGAATTATGTATTCCAAAATGTATGATAACATTAGACTGGAGTCCCTGCTCTCATCATATTTTATTTTAGTTTGATATAATGAAGAGAATATTTAAATCTAGCAGTAATCACTTTTTTGACTCAAAAAAGGTCCCTGTTGAGGTTTCCCTGTTTCATGCCAAAGTCTAAAATCCCTAGCAGCAGCACGACATTCAGCAACAAAATCGTTCCACCCAGGTTTAATACAGCCAATTTTGTGATTCCTACTTTGAAGGCATTGGCTACTTTCATATATATCACACAGCCCACTGTAATGCTCAGCATTCTTACAATTTGTATCGAGACATGTCAATGCACCTCTAGGTAGTTTCACTGCAGCAAGTGCTAGTATATTGTCCACGTTTAAGACGATGACAAGCTGCATATGATCTGAATAAGAGTATACACAGTGATATTACACAAAAGCATGGGCATCTGCCGTCCTGGTGGAGTGCCAAGCATCACTAATATAAGTAAAGTGATGGTAACTGGAAAAATGATTTTGTTTGATAAAATGAAAGGATTGTCTTTACAAAAGTGCATTAGGTGAATCCCAAAAGCAGATGAATTGTCTGACAGGTAAGCATTAATGTCCCCAATACAAACACACGTTGAGCTCTTATCTTCAATGAAGGATTCTATGAATGCCAATTTGTTTAAAAATTCATATTCCAATTGATATGACTCATAAGACATGTATACATTCAATATTATACATTTCTTATCATATAAGTCTATTTCTAAGCTAATAGCCACATTAATATTAAGTCTTAAAACCTTGATCGCAGAGTTTTATGTAACGTTCCAAAGGATAGCAACACCACCAGGTCTTTTACTTACAAGAAATTAATTTAAAAGATCTAAAACTGGTGCCTGAGGGGGACTGTTCTAAATATAGAACACTTCATCCAAAGCTTAGTGTTTCACCAAAAACTCCACTAGACCTATTCATATGAGAGCTGGGCAAGTAGAGATGGCAACAGATGAGACGATCTGCTCCATGTCACTTTTTACTTTTTCAAAATACACTCAGTAGTTACATGCAGCTAAAGTCACCAAACCGAAAGTGCAAGTGTAAGTAACGCGTGTGGACAGCACTGGATCGCCGTGTTTAGATCATGGTGTCATTATTTTAATTGGAAGAATGTCAGGAGTAGGAAGTTACAGAGAGCAAAGGAGGAGCTGACAGTGTAGGACGGACACAGGCCCACTATCAGACCAGGACCAACCGTGAACTAAACCAGGTCCAACTCATGCAGGACTAATCAAGTTTTAAATCAGAACTCACATCTTAAACTGGTTAAATTTGGACCAAATGGGAGGTTTTCTATGGTTTAGATGTGCCTTCATTTTCTTTTATGCATTTTTTCTCTCTGTCTTTTTGTGTGTGTGTGTGTGTGTGTGTGTGTGCATGTGTGTGTGTGTGTGTTTGGTGTTCAATGTTAAAAAGAAAAATAATATATACATAAACATATACATATACAAAAACAGAACAGAACTGCTTTTGCAATATATTTCTACATGGGCTAAACAGATTTTACTTTACTACAAGAATCAAGAAAAAAATTTGTACAGATCTTTTAAGTAATTGAATAGATGCTGCTGTTTTTATGTCCAGACACCTTTATCCAGACTTTGGCTTCAAAAGTGTCTTCATAAAAGGTTCTATATTATGTTTTATTCAGGCTTTTGAACTTGGACATCTTAGTTCAGAAATAAGTCTGTTATCTTAAGTTCGGGAGCAGGACCACACCCCTTTCACGCCCCTTCCTGCAGCTACACTATTTAAGCCTCCAGTTAACACCCATGTGTTTTCTTGACTTCATGCAGACACTCCACGGTGGCGGAAGCCCGCGCTTGAATACGCACTTGTTCCTTACCATTCAATGGATCAGCTTGACCTTCGTTCCCTCCGACCCAGGCCTCACCTCGCCCAGCACAGGAGAGCCATACCGGGCCATTCTCCATCGGTCCCGTCATTCCAGCCGTTCTCCCAGGCGCAGCTCTCACTTACGGTCGTTTTCTCCTTTTCTTTTGCCTTCTACCGCTTCGTCTCACTCACACCTGTCCGGTAGCTTACTCCCCGTGCTCCATCCATGCTCCAAGGCGAGGCTCCAGTCAGCAGACCGGCGTCTTGCCACGGATCACCCCCTGCAAGTTCTGGATTCAGATCCTCCTGGCACCGGGATGCCTGTTACCCTTCTCTCCCTCTTTCCCCTTTGGGCACTGGGATGCCACGTCTCCCCCTCCTTCCCCCCTGCGGCACGGGGATGCCAGGTTCTCCTCCTTCTCTTTAAGCACCAGCTTACCTGTTGCTCTACCCATGCTCCATTCCGTCTACTTCTAGGAGACAATAATTC
Source organism: Chaenogobius annularis (assembly GCA_015082035.1). Taxonomy (NCBI): domain Eukaryota; kingdom Metazoa; phylum Chordata; class Actinopteri; order Gobiiformes; family Gobiidae; genus Chaenogobius; species Chaenogobius annularis. The sequence continues at coordinate 94,092 of BJKM01000255.1, forward strand.
TTCATGCAGGGTTCGAGCCTCAAACCAACTTCTCATTCGGCTGTGCCTCAGTAGTGCTGTCTCGGGAGAACTAGTTCTCCTCCTGAGCGATTCCAGCCCTGGTCAAGCTGCAAACTGAAGCTCGTCCGCCTTTCCGTCCAAGAGAGTCGGGTCTCTCCTTCACCACGGAACTCCGCGAGGTTTCTACTTTTTCCCAAAGTGGTTTGGTAGTTTTTCCTTGCCAAGAAGGAGGGTCTGAGGACAGGGGACCTGACACATACTAGCTTCATTGCGCTGACTCATGCCGCACCGAGATGCCCCCTCCGGGGGCGCCGAGAATCCTACTCCGAGATGCCCTCTCCAGAGATGCCGGGCACCGAGATGCCAGGCACCGAGATGCTCACTCCGAGATGCCCCCTCTCGGTGCTCCACTTGATATGCTGTTCCATCAGCCGATTTTAGGGGTTACTTTAAGGCAGGCGGTTTTCCACCCCCCCGTGGCTTGACGAGTTCCTCCACATCTGTGAGCTTGCATGTCTTCGGCTAACCCTTATTTTAGATCGATCCAGTCGGGATTGCCGCCCTCCTGTTGGGTATCTATGGCTATCCAGTCCAATAACCCTGCAGTCATCGACACCATCAACAATTATCTTCAGAACATTGGTTCCTGAGGCAGAACCGTTATTGACCCCAATTCTTCCATTCTCAGCTACCACGTTTCACACCTGAGCACCGCTCCGGCTGACCTCTTCTTCCCAGCTGACCTTTTCTACCAGGTGGTCTACACCTGGTACAGCTTTCACTCCTTCCATAATGGCTTCAACCTGCCTTCCCCCCACGTTTTACCTCCTCTCCCTCACCTGTTACATCCTGTTCACTTTTTGACTACTCGAGTGACACCCACATCAGTAGGCTGCTCTTGCTCGGTGATCTCAGGTCTGCGAAGAGACCAAACAACGATGGTTGTCAAAGGCTTGCACCGGCATGTTCCTTCTGGCCTTCTTCGGTTCCCTCCGTCTCTTAGAGGTTGCCCGGTCCACAACCGATCTCTCGCCTGCGTCAAGGACCTTCAACCGACGCCAAGTCTTCCCCTCAAATGAGCAAAATCATCAGTGGTAGTTCACTGACCACAATCTACCTGTTCAAGCTAAACTCCGTTCCGAGCTGCTTCTCAATTTTCCGCCTGGTCTTACCCTACCTCAAGTCCTTCACCTTCTCCCAGCTGGACCCCCAGCAGTTTGCCTACAGAGCCAACAGGTCTGTAGACGGCGCCATCAACCTGGCACTCCACTTCATCCTTCAGCATCTGGACTCCCCGGGAACCTACACCAGGATCCTGTTTGTGGACTTCAGCTCTGCGTTCAACACCATCCTCCCTGCTCTGCTCCAGGACAAGCTCTCCCAGCTCCACGTGCCTGACTCCACCTGCAGGTGGATCACTGACTTCCTGACGGATCGGAGGCAGTGCGTGCGGCTGGGAAGAATGTCTCAGACACTCGTACTCAGCACAAGAACTTCACAGGGCTGTGTACTTTCTTCTCTGCTCTTCTCCCTGTACACAAACTGCTGCACCTCCAGCCACGATTGATCAAGTTTGCGGACAACACCACCCACATCGGGCTCATCTCGGACGGGGATGAGTCTGTCTACAGGAGGGAGGTGGACCGTCTGGTGTACTGGTGCAGCGGTAACAACCTGGAGTTCAACGCCCATTAAGACAGTGGAGATGATTGTGCACTTCAGGAAAGTCACAGCCCCCCAGGCCCCCCTCACCATGACAGACTCTCCCATCACCACCGCGGACTCCTTCCGCTTCCTCGGCACCACCATCACCCAGGACCTCAAGTGGGAACCCTCCATCAGCTCCCTCATCAAGAAGGAGGCCCAGCAGAGGATGTACTTCATCTGCACTGGCAGCTGAGGAAAGCCAAGCTGCCAGTGCAGATGATGGTGCAGTTTTACACGGCCATCATTGAGTCCATCCTCACCTCCTCCATTACCGTGTAAATGGTCAAAATGGTCACATTTATACAGCGTTTTTCTACCTTCAAGGCACTAAAAGCGCATGCCCTTTGGATTAAATATATGTTGTTTTTATTTTTGATCAGTATTTTATGTTGCACCTTAAGGCCGAGACAAGTTCCTATGTTTGTGAATTTTGTTCATTGACAATGGCAATAAACTCTTTCTGATTCCTTTCTGATCTGCGCTGCTACATCTGCCTCCAGTTAAGGAGTTTCCAACTGCCTCATTAAATCATGGAACACAGGTCCTCCATGGCCTTCAAGGTTTACATCCACCATAACCTCCTCAACCTCCAGTCCAGTAATTGGCACTGCTTCTTTTGGGGGTACCGAGGCCCGGGAGCCTGCAGCCCTCATCGCCAGAAGCCCCAAAACGGCATTCATTTCTATACATTCGTGTTGTTCATATTTCTCGTATATCAGTAAACACTTTGCATCGTAGCTGAGGTTGTGGTCCTTGCTAGTAAACTGAAGAATCTTAATTTACTCACTCACTTCAAAACTTGCATACATTTTCTTTTGCCTTTGAATCTACCTGGGCGACTGAGGGATTGCATTTGGTCATTTTAGCATCACAAGTTACTTCCTGGTTGGACATGGCCAGCAAATACAGTATGACAAAGTTAGAGGTAATTCTACAACTGTTAGCAACCAGAATTTAAATCATACAATACATTTTGACAAATAATTACACCTGACAACCTGTTTTGTTAAATGACTGTTTAAACTATCAAAAAGATGTAAGCTATGTGCAAATTTTCTCCGCGTCTTTGATGGAATGGCGCTTTTTGATGACAGAGGATGAGGTATTCCATTTTAGAACGCTGCACTACTTCCTGTAATTTTCAACTTTTGTCAAATTTTCTTCACAAATTACAACTTCACTGATGTAAAACTATGATGATATACCACATGGATTATCTTGACATGAAGACTTTAAATATTATAAATGAACAGTAACAGTAAAAACAGTAACACAGTGAAATGGACATGATTAGCATGGCACTTCTTTGAATACACCTTTGTCACATTGTTTCCCTCCTGATTCGACCACTGGAGGGAATCAAAATACTAATCCAAGCCAACTACATTTGTCAAATACAGTAAAGTTGGTGCTACATTATGACCACTGACACGACCCCAGGTGGTGCTTCTATTCCTTTGACTGTTTTGTGCGTGGGTGGACTTCGGAGCCCGGTGCCAAGCGCCTGTATCTATTTTTGCTCATGAAATCCTCACATTTGCATGCCGCTCGGTGGTCGAGTGGATAGCACGCATGCCAGGCTCCATGTGTGAGTTTGAATCCAGCTCCCTCCCTCATCCCCATTTCACGCTACACTGCCTATGGGTCCAAAAAAATCCTGAAAATTGCATCTAACTTTAAAGAAATTTTGATATAGTGCACAGAAGGGACCTAGGAACAAGAATATATGAATGTCTCAATTTTGAAAAAAAATGTCAGATGGAGCTTTATAATTCTAAGGGGATGATTTACCCAATGACTGTCAAACGTTATCACTCAGAAGCAGCAGATTGCCTCCTTATGGCATATTTGAACTGACAAACTGCATGAATTGTGATCAAGGCTCTAGACAATTTGGAAATAACTTATTCTCCACTCCTATGAATAACCTATGAATAGGCCCCTTTCAAAGGTAGTCATGGCTGAACAGAATCCTCCTGCTTCTGGAGACGAGTAACAGGAGCTTAGTGCAGTGTTAGTTCTGGCTGCTGTAAAAGAAGTAGTATGTAAAATGATGATTCAATACTTTGGGTCAATATGAGTCTCCTTTTTATCATTTATTTAATATTGTTCCAGGGATGTTTAATCATTCTGAAAAAAAGCTATTACCGGTATGTTTTCAAATGGAAATGAAATGTGCCGGGGAATCTTTTAAAGTGCACTATGTAACTTTTCTGATGGAGGGTCCAACACCAATTTTTCTGATATTGTAATATGGTAAAAATGTGGCCTTGGGTATTCACTATACTCTTTAACTTTCAGATGTTTTAGAGAAGGCAGAAAACGTCACATTCAGAACATAATTTTAATAGTTGCCTTTTTGGTTTTATGTGGCCAGGGTTATAGTATAAATCCGCTTAAATTTCATCAATTTGTTTTATTTATACAGAAGGTGTAAAATTTGCCAATGGCGGGATGAATAAAAAGAATCAAGGCAGTTCAGGAATAAAACATGTCAACACCACTTTTTCATCGCCACAGCAAACCACGGCCACTTGTTTTGAATTTGTTTTATCCTGGTGCCGTTCCTGCCGCACTCAGCTGTGCAGAAGAACTGGAGTGGACATAACAAAGGTATTTTACCCAGGGACACAAAGGCAATATGTGCTCAGATGAAATTGAAAATGACAGCCCTCCAGGTCCTATAGACAAACACTTGATCCTCCTCACTACCATTTCCATTCCCCGCAGTATCAGTTAACACCTAGATAAACGGATTTAAGCTCACAGGCACTCAGCAGCGCTTATGGTTCCAGAGGTTTTTATTATTGTATAATAACTATAACTCACACGCTCATATACTAAACTTTACTTGGGTGGTTATACGCTGAAAACATTTTGCATTTAATGTATATTTTCCTTCTAACATTTGACATCCTATTTTAAAGCTGGGATACTGGGACATTTCCGCATCTTGTAAAAAGCAAACTTTATCTTTATATTCATAAGTCATAAGCAGCGCTCTGATTGACTACATTTTGGCAGTCCATCCCAGCTTCACTTTGCTGTTTGAAAAAGCTGTTCATGCATATGAATACCAATGATGTGTCCAAGGTTATTTTTTCCCTTTTTTTCTACAGGCTAAATATTCTATGTACTGTAACAATACAACACAAAATGGCTATGGACATGATTTTGCTTGTGTCCTCAAATTATTTTGAGCAAATATGTTGAAGTCACCCAACGCCCTGTTCACAGCAACAGTGGTCAGGAAATCATGCCTAATATGATCTGCATTTAGATGTAAATGATGAGGTTGCAGTATACACATTTTGCAAAACACCACAGAATATAAAAATAATTATCAAAAAAATTGCTAAAATCTGTCAGTTGTCACTAGTGACCAGTCCATTGGAACTACAGCAAAAAAAATATCCTCTACAGCCCAGAATACCTAGCTGCTATAGGCTGAAATTAGTGCAGCCCTGCACTAAAGTAAAACTCAAAGTAAAACTGGGGCTTGGAGACAACTTTAAGAAGCTTTCAACCAGTTCAAAACGAAGCAGCAAGTACTAATTAGAACTAAAAGAAGAGACCATTTTATGCCGGCGCTCAAATCTCTTCATTGGCTCCCTGTTGAGTTTAGAATACAATTTAAAATCCTCCTCCCGACTTACAAAGCCATAAATGACATGGCCCTATCCTACCTCAAAGATGCTATAGTACCTTATCATCTGAACAGAGCACTTCACTCTCCAAATGCTGGACTTCTGGTGGTCTCTCTAAAGTAGGAGGTGGAGTGCTTGAGCACTATCCTCTGCTTCTGTCTAACTTTCCTATTAACAATATTGAATATTCTAGTTTACCTGTTGTCTGTTCATTGCTTTTCACATGTCTTTCTCCTTCTTCCACTCCTCTCGGGGAGTTATACTGTTTTAGACACTGCTGATGCTGCTCCAATGAAGACTGCCCCATCTCATGACTCTGACCTGCTTTTCAACTGCCTGAGGAACTCTCTCTTGTTTGTCTAAAAGTTTTATTAAATTCAATTTATTTTACCAATGTTGTTACTCTAGGGAAGTAATAATACATGTTTTTCTGCCAGTTTGTTGTGTAGATATAACTAACTAAGTGTTTTATTTTGCGATCAAAAGGTTACTTGCACGCTCCCTGCACAGAGATAGGGTTAGGCCGCCAATAACATATAATAGCATGTCAGAACGTGAGAGAATATACAGTATGGGAGTTCATAACGGCCTCTCGTTCCCAAAGAAACATTTTCAGCTTGTTCGTCATGTCAAAGAAAGGCAAATCCATTATCAAAACAATGCAAATTTATGAAAACTTGTTGCAGTATAAAATCGGCCTAAAAGGTCAACCTTATTAACCCCTGTAATGCATTTAAACTTGTTTATGGGGGAAAAAATAATATACATTTACATATACATTTATTCAAAAAGTTATGTGGTCACTGTCCAGCTGCTTCACCGTCACCATTTATAAAAAAAATATGCAATTTCTGTAACACAATGCACATCACTATAGTAACTACTGTATGTGTGATGTGTCAATAATTTTTTATTATGCCATTGTGTTTACTCAGCTTTCCCACCGGTAAAGCGCTCACATTTGCTGCATTACTGAGCCCTAATGTCCTGGAAAATTGACAAGACTGAATTATTTGCTTTCTTGAAGAGAAAAAGAGACACATTAGAGTAGTGTTTGGTGCATTGTCTTGTACACGACCGTGGTAGAGATTGTGTTGGGACCTCAAACGAAACATCGTTATTGGAAAAGATGCCCATCTTTGTTGTAAGGCAAGACACATATATTTATAAAAGCACAATTAATGCACAAGCAGATACAATTACAAGAAAGAAAGACAATTTATCATTTTATGTGAATGCTGGGGTGAACAGTAATGTTTTTAAACACAAAAAAGGAAACACAATCAGAGAAAGATGCAACACAAGAAAACTTTAAGGCACACTTTAAGGCTTAATTAGACTGTATTAATTATTCTACAATGTATCATTTGTGTTGTTTATGCCCATGAAGGTTGTTTTATTATGATGATTATCTAGTCCATATGGATATAGTAATAAAACTCCAGGCAATGTCTTTGTAATGCTACCCTTGTTATGTTTTTCATCCCACTAGAGTTTATTCTTAAGATTCTGGCCATCCACAGAATGACAAAATGAATTTTTTTAATAATTTAAATAAATACAAAGCAGTGAGAGGGGATAAGAGATAGGTGAAAACTGAAGCCTCGGGTTGCAGGATTACTCAAACATGCATGAATCAATTGAAAAACGAATAATGAATAAACCGTATCGCAAAATGAAATATGGTTTAACATATAATGTCCCTTTTAATAAAGAGTATTGTGACTTAGTAAAAGTACAGTGTGTGAAAACTACTCGTAATGTAACTGAATAAATGTACTACCAACTTCCATTTGCTAATTTTTTCATAATATTGAGATTTCAGTTTGATTTGAGGTATAGCCTATAGAAAATTATTATGATTATTATGATTATTAATATTATTATGATTATTATTATTTTATATCCAACTTCCGCTCATGTTCAGGAGCACAAACATTTGAGACACGACTTAATTAATGAAAGAGTCCTGTGCTGACTAAATAATTGAAGCTTTTACCATTTGCCAACCATTGCGATTTTGATTTGGCCGCGATTAATGGTTGTATATATCTTTATCGGCTAACCCAAAATCTCCTTCGTGGCCTCAGTTTACCCTTTCCAAATCCGAGTTCCGAGTTCAGCTGTGAGCATCATTTAACCTGACAGGCCGCAGCTCCTCCACAGAAGAATCCACCTGCTCCACATCTCAGTACTCATACAACGAGGTACAGAATCTATATACTAGACTTCCTTCCTTCATTACTCATACTTTTACACCCAAGTTTGACCCAAATATGGCCATTAACTGTCACATGCCTTCACTCTGTGGGAATAATGTGTAAATGCATCAATATTACAAGAGGAAATATTTCTAAACATTCATTACATCACAGTAACAAATGATTCAACGGATGCAGGGACTTATGGATTCGTAATTTCTGTGTAAGATTGAGTTCCAGGTGTACATTTTAAAACTCATCTAGGAGCATCAACAATTGGAAGAACTAATACAAGAAACAAATATAATTGTGGAGGTTTTAAGTGTATATGTAATGTTTAATATTTTATCCTGATCCAAATTAAAAACAATTTAAACAATTGTAAAATTAATGTGTCAAATCATAAATTGGTTCAACATTTATTTTCTTTTTTTTGCCATGTACATAATAAAGTGGGATGTTTTGTCTTTTCCTTTCCAATATTATTTATTTTTGGCATGATCATGTTTTTTGGTAATGTTTGCTATTATTTTGTATAAGCATAAACGAAAAAAACCTGCACTAATTTGATACCTATTTCTTTAAAAGGAGACCTCTTATGCAAGCTTCTAATCATAGTAAGATTGTATCCCCTTCTCACTTAACCACTCAAACTGATTCATGCATATTTGAGTCCTTTTTATTTGCTCCCATTGCTCCGACCATTCGCCGCTCCGCGTGTCACTGTGACACACGTAGGATTTACCACAGTTGTGTAGCCATGTTGACACAAATTAAAACTGCTATCTTGAAATGCAGCTCTCCATAGAGTTCTTTCAGCTATACAACTTGTAACATGAGTGTACCCCATAAGCACTCCAGGTTAAATGCCTTATGAGTGGGTGAAGTGTGCATGAGGGGGAGAACCTTATAAATTCCTTGAACTTCTACCTACTCCTTTTGAGCACTGCTGTGTTCTCTTTTATGTAATCTAACTGTATTGATATGTATATTTTACAGTGAATAAAATATAAATAAACCCATTTATTGTTCTCAGAGCAAATTGTGTCACTAATATACAGTGTACCTGGATATACTGTATATAGCCCTATTTGTTTATCAGCACATATAGGCTTTTTGTCTATTGCATTTTGTACAAGGAACTATCTGTTTATCTTGTACAAAAGGGGTTTGGGTTAAAATACACACAAATGACCATAAAACCATATACTTGCTAGAATTGGGGCTCTTATTGTTCCCCATCCTACCAGGAAAGCAGATGTTCTCGTTTCCACAAGAGAGCCACGTGAGAGGGCTGTCTGCATCTTTTGACTGAGCTCCAAGTTGGAACAAAGTGAATCCACAAAACAGAATCAGGTGCCAAGCATGTACCTATGCAAGCCTTAGTCGAGGTGAGCTCACCACAGCGCCACTGAACAGTACTGCAGCGGATGTGTGCTCATCTGGGAAGTGTGCAGAGATATTAGGAAACAACCAGGGCTCTTGTATGGTCGTGTTCACATCATTATTCTGAAAAGTCTTGTTATGGTCAGATAGCAACTTTAGCGGTTGTGATGAGGACAGAGCAGAGCTGAGACAAGTTCCAGTGGTGCAGACCAAAGTGTATTTTATTTACAGTGACCATTTGCAACAAAAGCCATGCCTTTTTTAAAAAAAACCAAAAACCACAGCATGTCTCTACATGTTCACACAGCACCAACTCTCTAGTAACTGCTTCCAGGCACCTTTTATAGGCCACTGGGCTAATTGGATCCTCTCAAGCTAAGGACCAGGTAAGTTCAATCATTTTATTAACAACAAATATAAAAGCTAACTGTAAAAAACAGTGCCAATATACATCCTATTCTTTAATACAAAAAGATATTCTTTATTTAATGTACGGTGCACATTTTACTCTTTAAAAATACCCTTTAAAACTGTTAACCTCCTATAAACACCCCTCCTATTCAATCCCAATGTTCTGCCCCGGAACCTTCTTAAGGTGCTCTGCTTCCTGGGGACTCTTTTGGCCAGAACACCTAAAATGGCAGGCACACGAGGTAAAGTTCATATTTCAACTATTTTCTACACTGATAACTGATACATTTTCTCTTCTGTTGCAGATAGCCTCCCAAAACCCAACTCTCAATAAATCTTCTTAAACACTGACCCGTATTGCTCGTTTATTTTACTTGTAAGCGCCTGTAATGACTGCAACATTACAAGGCAAAACACGTGAAACTAGCCCAAACTTAATGTTAAGTTATTTTAAGTAGTCAACTCAATTTCTTTTTTGGTAGGTTTAGCATCTATGCCAGATCTGTGGAGAGGCTGTTTTTGCTGTGTATATTTTAAAGGACACTTTGAGGTTTTGACCATGTTTCCCTCATCAAAAACATATCTAAGCTTCATCGATGTTTTTTTCCCCCCACAAATTCTTGGCCCTCTCCCACAACTGAGAAAAATTGTGTCGTCAGAGATTGGAATCCAAAGATCATCTGTGCTATTTTAAATCCATAAATCATTGCCAAACTAGCAATAGTGCAGCTACGCTCGCATTTATCACTGATTACTCTTCACTCCTTAAGATGTTTTTGAGTCTATATGTAAGGAAAATAGTTGGAGTGTCTTATCCCCAACTGTTAACAAACAAGCTAGCAACAAACTTTTTTGCAACCTTATTTTGGCGTATAAAGTTGATTTGGGCGAAACATTACCTCCATGGACAAGAAAAAGCAAAGAAATAAATTTTATCAGTTGTGCGGTTCACGGGACATCACAAAATTCCATCAGCCAATATTTAATACCGCTGGTAGGCAGCAAGATATTGTTAAAATGCAGACTTTTGTTGTAATACAATGAGTTCTTTGGTCTCGTCACTTGGAGAACTCATCAGGTTAACCCTGTAAATTTACTTTTGAAACGGAACCTATTCTGTCACTCAATCTGAATGTTGAGCATTTTTCAAATAAATGTTGCCACATAACCTCTATTCATGGGCCCTGAAGTGACGTGACACTTGGACGATGCTCACTGTGGGTGGTTTCAACAAAAATCTCAGAACAAAGGATTCCTCTTCTCCAAAGACTCAGTTTGTCACCAGAAATGTGTTACTATGGTGTGGAGGGACCAGTGGACTTGCAGAAATCCTTGCAGACGCAGGCTGAGCTGTTTGTTTCATATCGTTAGTAGCTGGCTAATGCTAGTTTACATATTACATGGCTATGCTTATAAACGTTAGCCTACTTGACAGTTTTAATGAGCCTCATTTCCAACTGTCCTGTTATATTGTAGGATCAGACCCAAAGTCCATGCTTTGAGGGCTGGTCTGGTGCAGAGGGCTTGTGGACGAGAACAAGCAGATGTAAATGACCACAAGTTTGTTGTGGCAAGCTGACACTTGGCTGCTTTTAAGTGTCAGCGCCTCGCCACTGTAGCTAAGGATCAGAGACCATAACTTCTATCTTGAAGTATCAACCCTTTTTCATTTTCAATTTTATGCACCATTTTTTCAAGACTTAAACAGCATGCGACAACGTCTTCAAAATGGCGATGACAAATAAGTCACGTGACTGAAACCCATGAATAGTGATGTAAAGTGGTGGTCTTAAAAATATCCATTATTTTTAGTTCTGAAACAGGAGATGCCAAACCAGAAGTAAGGGTCAAGGGCCGATCGACAATGGACAATGAAAAAAAGCACAATATCATAAAGGGACTTATTGCCATTGTTAATGAACAGGAGTCAAAAACTAGGAAACTTGCTTCGATATTAAGCTGCAACATACAATAATGAATCATACATCGCTTTTCAAAATGTTATGCAAATTGTGTTTAAGTGTTATAAAACTAATTTTTGTTTGTTTTCCAGTTAAACTCATGGATGGTATTGTGTCTCAAGGCTCTTGGGGTCAGTGGACTCAATCTCAGACCCCTGTGCTAATTGGTTTACCAGGTAGGTCCAATTAAAAGAAAAACTACTTAAGAAGGACATTCCATATTATTACGCAGACCACCATTTTCAAGCAATATAGGAAAGAAAAAGGATCTCCCTAGTGCGGAAAAGCGTGAAATAGTTGAATGCGTTCGAATGTCTGTAGGGACAGTATGAAAACCTTCGATATTTCACAAAAACGTAAGCATAATCATCATACTATTAAGAGATTTGTAGTTGATTCAGAGCACACACGGATTCGTGCAGATAAAGGCACAATGAGGAAGATTTCGCGTTAAGAGAGCAGCTGCTAAAATGCCATATTAAAGAGCAAACAGGTATTTGAAGCTGCTGATGCCTCTGGAGCCCTGCGAACATCAAGGTGTAGGATCTTCCGGAGGCTTGCAGTTATGCATAAACCTTTTCCCCGGCCACCCTTAACCAATGCTCATGTGGCAGTAGAGCAGATGATACTTTACACCTTTAATATAAATGTTGTCCAACAATGCCACCCCAGTTTAACCTGGGGAAATGAGTAACGCACGCAGATAAGGTTCACTGAAGAGGCAGAGACTGTTCCATGTATTTACAAAATATTTATAATTCAAAAATGTATCGCTAAAACTTTATTTGATAATCTTACTCTGAAGATCAATATTTAATTTAATACTAGTTCAGTTTTAATACTAGTTAAGTTGGAAAAGTACTTGGAAATCACCACCAGGCTTACACCCACTCACGTGCGCACACACACACACACACACACACACAAACTCAATTGATCTCAATAAGACCTTTGGGGCTGAGGCTTAGCCGTGTGGGGTAAAAACAAACGGGGCAGTAACCTAATAATAAAACACCAAAAACACAAACAAAATAGTGCACCACAAACCAAAGCAGGAACCACCACCAGGGGAATCCACCACCCACGGTGTCAAACCTTCAGCACCTATAACACAGAAATATGCTTTACAATAGGTTGAGTTCAGTAGACAAAACACTTCACACATAAAATGGGGATTATTTGGATTGTAGCCACAGTTCGTTCAAGTTCAAGTTATAATAAGACGCTTTTATGTTCAGGTACACAGTAAATGGATAGAAGGTGGATGAGCAGCAAAGTCATAAACCAGCCCGGGGAGGTACAGAGGAGAGACAGCAAACGTGAACAGGGCAACAGGCAGCATGGAGGCACAATAACACTTAGGCCTGCACTTTTAGTATGGGGAAAACGGCAGCTTCTACACAAAGAAACAGGAGGCATAAAAGACTGAGATTAGAATATTACAGCTCGTTCAACACTGACCCAGGCATACTTACACTTAAGAGCAAACTTGGGGCTCCGATGAGGCGAAAACAGGCTGTAGAGCCTAAGTGCAAGCCGAACGGTCGCGCATGTTCAAACGGGGGCGCTTACCTAAACTGTAGTAGTGAGCAACCTGGATCCACAGCGAGAACGATCACGGAAGTGAAATGCCAGTGGGCGGGCACAAAGCGAGAGGTCAAAGGGAGAGTAACAAACAGGGGGACACTTCTTATTAATGGTGGCCAGCGGTGAATGGCCAATGTGAATCCGGGCTCTCCACATGACAAGGACGGCCCACAATGTTATATTGCCACACTCACAAGCAAAAGCGGCTCCAGTGGCCCCAGAAATACATGAAGACTAATTTTCAAACAGCCTTGTTCACTGATCAGTGCCATGCAACCCTGGGTGGTCTAGATGGATGGAGTGGTGGATGGTTGGTGGATGGCCACCATGTCCCAACAAGGCTTCAACGTCAGCAAGGGGTGCGGGTCATGTTTTGGGCCGGAATCTGGGGAGAGAGCTGTCAGCCCTTTAGGGTCCCTGAAGGTTTGAAAATGACTGACCACTTTCTTCCATGGTAAAAACAACTGTAACAAATCATCTTCATGCATGACAATGTGCCAGTGGCGGCTGGTGATGACAAATATAGGGAAGGCTGTTTAACATTATGTGAAACCACTACCCTGTTCTTTTTTTATGTCCGAATATTTTACATGATATATCCAAGATTGCGCCGCAGACGGATGCCCTGGCTTTTGGTTGCTCTTTGTTTTGTTTGCATTGTTCGTATAATTGTGTGTCAGCGTGCTCTTTCACCCGTGAAGAGCTCTTATCCATCCGACAACACTCTTACGGATCTAGTTAGTTTTTAAAAAAAAGTGTGAGTTCGCCTCATTCTGGCTGTTGTTTACATACACCAAGCATAGACGTTCCAACGGAGCCGTGGGCCGTTAGCTTTGTCTGTCTTGGTCCCTTGGCGCTACCGGACTTGTGTCTTCCTTGATTACTCATCTCTCATCTTTATTCTTTGGGATTGGGTGGGTCAAACAATGATTTTAACACCACGTTCAGAAGCAGTGGTGTAAGGTGTCCACTCAGTGCGTCACCATAACCGGAAGTCTCAGAACTCATTTTAATGTTTTTATTTCAGTTGAATTGCAATATGGGGATGGGGAGACACCGTCTGGTCCAGCAGGTTGGAGGGGGAGACACCGTCTGGTCCAGCAGCTTTTCAGGGGTTTTCTTTGCAAAAGAGCCTGTTCACATCCTGTCTCTGAACTGAGCCCATGAATCTGAAAGAGCAACATAACCAGAGTAATTAGACATAAAATTCTGAACACCGTCAAATTGACGGCCTTGGAAGTTCTAGTGTTAACGTCAGACTTTATGCCCCATGGTGGCTGTCTGCTATTGTACATAAACTCTGTGATTAAACACATCTAGTCATCGAAGTGTCAAATGTGGGAGGTTGGACTTGTGGGAGGTTGGACTTGTGGGAAATTGAAAGTATCAGGGGGGTAGCAGGGGTGGACATGTTGAGCCAGGGATTTGATATATCCAGTTCCTTCAGAGGACTGGTGTCAAGAGCACCTGGGGAGTTTTTTGGGGGGGACCCTTCATTAGGTTTGGATTTCCCTCCCTTCTGCGATCTTTTTTGATCGGGTTTTGAGTTTGATGCCCGTTTCCGGCATGAACCCTTGTGCTTTCTTTTTTACCTTTTCAGTTGTTCTGTGTTCCTATGGTTCTTGTGTATATTTGTTGTTTTCGACCAGAGCACTGCAGCACTGGAGGAACAATTAACAAGAAGTTGGTTCTCTTATTGAGGACGATGGGATTGATTGACGTATGGAAGGAGATGAACCCTAGGGCACGTCAGTATACCCATTTTTTCAAATCCACATGCACTTTATTCTAGAATAGACTATTCAATTCAATGTATTTTTGTAACGCCCAAAATCACAACAGTAGTTATCTCGAGGGGCTACAGCGGAAAGCAAAATAAACAGTGTTCATAGGGACTTGGAAATGTCCCAGCGTCCTGTGTCCTTAGAGAGATGTCCCAAGCTCCCCTGTCCTTAGACCCTCCTTCTCGGCCAGGAAAAACTACCAAACCTCTTTGGGAAAAAGTAGAAACCTGTGGGAGTTCCACAGTGAAGGAGAGATCCGACTCCCTCGGACGGACAGGCGGACACGCCTCAATTTGCAGATACACGGTGGAGCTAGACCCACTCAGGAGGAGAACCAATTCTCGAGGCTGAGAAACCGTTCATATGGTGTAGAGACCGTTTCTCCAGGCAGTTGAGGAGCATCTCGGATCCACAGGTATCAATGGGAAGTGGGAGATAAAGAAGGAAAAGTGATGAACAAATTGCAAGGGAAATGAAATATTAAATATTGTTTGATAGAGAAGTAGTAGGAAACGTAGTAGGAAAAAGTAAGTAGTTGCTCAAGCTGCCATACTTCCCCCAGTATAGTGCTCCTAGGGCAGCATAGCTGGGAACTGTAGGTTTTTTATTTCTGTTCCTAAACTGGCCTGACCATAAGCGGATTTCAAAGAGGAACGTTTTAAGCCTGGTCTTAAATGAAGAGACTGTGTCGGCCTCTTTAACATGGACAGGAAGCTGATTTCCACAACACAGGAGCTTGGTAGCTAAAACGCTCTACCTCCTACTGTGCTTTTACTACTTTTTTGTTCTTCAATAAAAGACATTCTAAAATCACTCAAGCAGATATAGGCACAATAGACCTAAGTGAGGCTCCTATTTACATTTTTGTGGAATTAGAGGAAAGACGAAAAAACACACTGTGGAAGTTCATGCCAGCCTGCTTAACGACCCTTTGTTTAAGGAAAAAATGTCCAACAACATAAAGACTTATCTGGAGGAAATGACGCCTATCCTGTGGGATGCTTCGAAAGCAGTCTTTGGGAGGACAAATTATACCATAGCCTCCGATAAAAAAAAAAGGGAGAAAAAGCTAAATGATATGCAAGAAAAATTTAAATGGTTGGAGGAAAATCATGCCAAAAAGGGGTGTCCTAAATGCTACAAGAAATTGAAAAGATTAAGAGGGGAAGTTAATGATCTGACCTCACATGAAATAGTTAAGAAATGATCTTTACCAAACAAAGATATCGTGAGAGTGGATTAAAATTTTCTAAATTACTATCTTTGGAAACTTAAAAACAACAAGCTGAAAGAACAATTTTTAAAATACAGGAAAGGCAAAGTGATGTAATCTTAACAACAAGACCAAATTCAATCAGCATACGAATCCTTTTATAAAAAACTTTTCTTCAAAAATTTCCGATGACAAAGATAATGATATAAACTCCTTTCTGGACACCCTCAATTTGCCTGTTATGTCAGAAGAACAAAATACAAAATTAGGAGCTTGAAATAACAGTTTAGGAAACACAGGTCAATCAAAAGATTAAAGAATAATACACTCGGGAGCGATGGGTTCACCTCAGAGTGGTATAAAGCTTTAAAAGACACACTCTTTCTCTATTCTCTTTTAACTGGGCAATAAGAAAACTCAGACCCCTCCCAGATAAAAGCTTAATGTGCCCACATCTGGCCAAGGTATGGCACTTGTGGCATTATCGCGGCCCGAAGAACAATTGTTAACCAGAAGTGGGCTTATATGAGATTACCAATATGGCCCAAATTTGGCAAAAAATACACATGGGCACTATATGGCAAAGATGTGGCTCTTCCATCATTAGTTTCTTTAGTAGACCAGAGGTCAACCTAATATGGTCCACATGCAATGTGTAAATATGCCAGATTTTGTAATACATATGGGCCACTATATTGCAAAGATGTGGCACTTTCATTATTGGTTTCTTTTGGTAAAGCCAGAGGTCAGGGCTAATATGGTCCAATGCAATGTGTGAATGATGGCCAGATTTGGGAAGATACATATGGGCCATTATATTGGCCAAAGATGTGGAACTTCCATCTTGGTTTCTTGTGTAAACCAGAGGTCTGCTAATTGGTCCCATGCAATGTGTGAAATATGGCCCAGATTTTGTAAAATACATATGGGCCACTATATGGCAAAGATGGCACTTTTCATTATTGGTTTCTTTTGGTACACGAGGTCAGCCTAATATGGTCCACAATGCAATGTGTGAAATATGGCCCAGATTTTGTAAAATAATATGGGCCACTATATGGCAAAGATGTGGCACTTTCATTATTGTTTCTTTTGGTAACCAGAGGTCAGCCTAATATGGTCCACATGCCATGTGTGAAATATGGCCCAGATTTTGTAAAATACATATGGGCACTATATGGCAAGATGTGACACTGTTCATTATTGGTTTACTTTTGGTAAACCAGAGGTCAGCCTAATATGGTCCACATGCAATGTGTGAAATATGGCCCAGATTTGGGAAGATACATATGGGCCACATATGGCAAAGATGCGGAACTTCCATCAGTCTGTCTGTCTGTCCGACATATAATATTATATTGGTCCTAATGAGAGAACTCGACCTGTGTAAAATACAGCCAATATTATGCCGATACAGCTATAAAATAGTCCACATTTCATGCAGAATCAAACTAGGTTTACACCACATGGACACAACCATTGGTCATTATTCTGTTTACTTCACACTTCACAATCTTTACTTCCACCATCCTAGAAATAAAGAAATAAGCACATTATTTGTAGTAATCCCCTTAATATACAGAGCTAGACTAAACTTCATAATCTTGGTCAATTTACATTCCATAGTTAGTTCTGATATGCAATTTAATATAACATTATCTTTAAAAGACAATAATAGATAAATGAAAAAGCCCGGATGAACGGGCTGCGGCGGTCGCTACGTCACTCACGTCAAGCGTCAGTATAGAAAGAGCGCGAATTTTGAAAAACGTTACGGAATATCTTTTGACTGCTGCCGCTGTCTCTTTCTCAGATTTAAAACGGGTTTTTTGGTAAATCTATATATTTTTTTATTCACATCCGCAAATATATTGTTGTCATTTAAATCCGTTTTGTATATTACGTTTTGTTCCATCAGGGTTGAAGAGGGTTAGCTAGCTAGACTCAGCTAAACTCCTTGTATCGTTGCGTTTACGCCATAAACACGGATTTTCACCCTTTTAGTAAAAACTGCGCTTGAGCGGGACGGGGCTTCTGCGTGTATAACATGAATGTATTAAATTCCATGGTGTATAAAGTCGTATGGAGCCGGGTCCCTGTTCCGCGGGTCCGGACAGGGTTTATGCTTCTCCATCAAATCCACGCAGACCTCCACGACGCACACGGCAGCCAACAGAAAGCAAGGATTTCGCAATTGGCCGCCGTGTGCTGCGGGGAGGTCTGCGTGGATTTGATGGAGAAGCACAAACCAGCCTTTATTCGGAGCGTTCAGCCAGCTCCGAGTTCAGAGTCCGCCTCCCACAAAGTAGAGCAAGCCTCAGAGCCACCGTCATGTCCAAGGCCTGGGCAGAGCGCGAGTAGTGGTAATAAAAGATAATGATAATGAAACTTTTTATCTAAAATATCGGCCACCATTACAAAATACAATTGTTAGACTTAAATTATAGCCAGTTGGGCATTTAAATAATGCATACATAATATGATATATATTATATATTTCTAATATATATTTTTTAATATTTACATATATACCTTTCTAAAAAAATACATAAATGTATAATTCACTGGAGTTGAATATTTAAACCAAAACTTTCGTTTTTAAGCAAATCATCAAACAGCCGCTGAAGCTTCCCCCTAGCCGAAATTCACAGACCTACAGACAGAAGATGAGGAAACTCAGCCAAAGAGAACGGAAAAAGGATGTGAGTATATCATAACTGAAGACAATATGAAAGTTACCATAGTATTCACAATGGTCAAAGTCCACTTCTGTCTCTGGTTATTGATGAATTTACCATAGAGAAATTACATACCAACTGGTTTATTGACGTTTTAATTACTAATGATTTGCAATTAACAATTGGCCCTGTGCATTGAATGGCTGTTACAAAGTTTATATTTAAATTGCTAACAATAAGCTAGGACTCAGTATTACTGAGAAATTCATTTTGATATGTTTTCACTGGTTGGTCTTGAAATGAATAAATACTAGATCAGAGGGTGGAACATTGAGTTGGGTGGGTTCTCTGAACAACATGGAAAGACCAATGAATTCTTCATCAGATCACTTTTGGCTATTTATAAGAGAACATGTTTGTGTCTTCAATGCTACGCTAAAGCACCAATAAGCCAGCATGCACAGTGCCAGTTCGAAGTAGTATATCATATATATATCATATTTTTTTATTTAATTATCTTAATTGATCTGGCCTGTATTACTTGGCCATCACATGGAAGAAAAAAATAACAAAACTCTGGCAACATAGTTGCAATCACGGAGGACAGGGAGGAGACAGGAGGAGACAGGGAGGAGAAGAGAAGGAAGAGTGGAGAAGGAGAAAAGAAGGAGAGTAGAGAAAGGAGACCGGGAGGAAAAAGGAAGGAGAGTGGAGAAAGGAGAAAGGAGAGGTGGAGTCAGAAAGGAGACAGGCAGAGAAGGGAGAGAGAGGAAAGGAGAGTGGAGAAAGAGACAGGGAGAGAAATGGAGGAGAGAGGAAGGAGGTGGAGAAAGGAGACAGGAGGGAAGAGGAGGGAGAGTGGAGAAAAGGAGATCAGGGAGGAGGGAGGAAGACAGGCGACAGAGAGGACAGACAATAGTGCTAGTCCAATGGAAGTTGCCAGGACAGTGCACTGTGCACAAGGCCCTATTCTCACCTCTAGCCTCAATTTTAAACTATGGGACTATAAGAGACTATTGGTTGTCATGGAACCCTAACTGTAATTGTATGTTTTATGTTATTATCTTGATATATTTTTGTTTTGTTTTGTTTTTGTTTTACGACTTTGATGTATAGATATAGTGCCACAGTCCGGAAAAATAAATTTGACATCTCCAGGCAACCAACCAGGGAGATAGAACTCTTCATCGAAAAAATGTGTACACTTGCTACCGACAGAGATGGAGGAAGAAGGGAGAGAGGAGAGGCGTCGGAAAGAGAGGACTGCAGAAGACCTAGAAAGATTGCATTGAAGTCAACCATGGCTAGCTGTTTAGCTTGACTTTTATTTTAATTATTTAAATATTAAATGTTTGGTATTTAAGTGAAACCAGCAGTTTGGTAAAATTTTGTTTACCATTAATTTTCCCCAACTTTTCTCTGTTTGTGTTTGTGAACTGTTAAAGTCGTTGTTTTCAACATTGAGTTAAGTTTAATTTTGAATTTAAAATAAACATAACTTTCTAAAAGTTATTAGCATGTGTATATCTAGGTTTACCTTGTAAGATACTATGCGTCTCAGAGCGGCCAAATTAGATAATATAATAATAAACTAACAGATAATGATATATGTCAATTCAGTGCGTGTTTGTGCATAGTGAATTGTGTGTGACCACAAGGCCTGTTGTATGCGCCGCGATCAATCTGGGCCATGATGGGTCATTGCACTTCAAGTGGACCACATTTGGCCAAGATATAGGCCACGTAGGAGCACTCTGTGCCTTAAGGACATCCTTTACACATAATGAACCAAATTACAAAAACAACAAAAACAAACCTTTAATAATAAGTCTGGACGCAAGAAAAGCTTTTGATTCGTTAGCTGGCCATATCTATTTAAAAGTGCTGAACAAATTTCAAATTGATGATCTAATTACAAAAAATGTTGGGGCTCTTTCTGATTGTCCAACATCAAGAATTAAAATCAATGGTCATCTGACAGGTCCACTTACTCTGGAAAGGGGGGTGAGGCAGGGTTGTGCCTGGTCTTGCCTCTTGTTTGCTTTGTATTTGGAACCATTGGCCCAATTTATTAGACAATCAAAAACAATTCATTGTGTTACAATTGACAGGACGGAACATAACATTGCCTGCTTTCCAGATGATATTCTATTGTATTTGACCAAACCAGAAATTTTCATACCCAATTTGATGAATTTTCTTCAATAAGTTGGTCCAATGTCTGGATACAAATTAAATGTACAAAAGACTGAAATTCTCTTTACTGGAATCCCCCTCTGACCTTTAAAATTACATTACATTTAAATGGCAAATGGAATCTCTTAGATATTTAAGTGTTGTACTCCATAGAGACCTATCAACAATTATGGAGAAAAATTATACCCCCCTTTTTACTACTAAAAAAAAATATCTTTAAAAATGTAACCTTATTCCATACTTAATAAGTCAAAGGTTTGAAACTATAAAAATGAATGTTTTGCCCAGGTTTCTCTATCTGTTCCAGACTCTTCCATTTTCCGTCCCCAACCGGCTGTTTGATGAGTGCAATAAAGCAATCTCAAGATTCATATGGCAGGGGGAAAAAAACTGTATTCGATTCAAAACCTTATAATTATTCAAAGAAAAAAGAGGCTGGGGTTTGCCTTGTTTGAAAAAGTACTTTGTTTCAGCTCAGAGTGTTGCTTTGCTGGTATCACCCAGAATATGAAGCTCCTGTGCAGGCCTTACTGGCAGATGACAAATGGTTGAGTCAATTGGTGGAGGTGGAGAACCCTTGGGTGAAGTCTGTTCTTACAACATGGAAGGAGCTGATCAAAACATACAAACTAAACAAAGATATTAAAATTTTCAATTGTTTGGCTTATGATAAAAATTTCTCACCTAAAAGCAAAGACTCAAGATTTAAAGTCTAGATAACAAAAGGTATAAAGGTCTTTTACCAGATTGTAAAGGAGAATCATCTGAAGAGCTTTGATGAGTTGAAAGAATCCTTTGGCTTAGAGAAATAGGACTTTTATAGGTAATTACAAAATAAGGAGTTATTATAACCAAGAAATCAAAAGGCATGATGACCATCATAGCCTTTTGACTGAAATATTCATTAAAGCTTATAAATCTGAACTTTCAAGGGGACTGATATCTAAATTGTACAAGTGTATTAACAATTTGAGTTGTCACTCTGCTGATTATATTAAGGGTAAAGGGAGAGGGTCACTTTGTTCTGGATGATGAAGAGTGGGAAACTATACGTATATATCATTGGAAAACCACAAAGTCACATGTTTGGAGGGAATTCTGTTGGAAGAATGTGTCTCGCTTCTTTAAAACCCCATGTCAAAGTGCCCATTACTCACAGGGAAATGCAGACTGTTGGAGAGGATGTGGCAGCCAGGAGGCAAATCACTATCATGTGTTTTGGGATTGTCCTGTTGTTCACAAGTTTTGGACTGAGATCAATAAAGGCTTACAGCCAATTTTATCCCACTGGATTTCTGAACTATGTATTTGGGCCTCAGGACTCCTGCCATGGACACAGTTGGCAGTTCTCTGCAGCATCCTCCTGGCTGCAGCGAAAAAAGCCCTCACAAAAAAATGGATGACACAAAATGCACCGACTATTAAGGACTGGACTGACATGATGGAGATCCACAACATGGAAAAAATTACATTCAGCCTTAATCTGAATATGGACAAATTTAACAGACTTTGGACTGAATGGAACTTTTTTCTTTTAGGGTTTTCTAGGCCATAATGTAATTGAATTACATTTTCCTGGTAGTCCTAGTGTGTGGTAGCCGTAGGAATTAGAAGAGTACAATTTGACTACTAGACCAACATGGTTATGTACTAGGATTCTCACCCCACATTCACATTCACACCCACACTCACACTGTTATTATCAACAGCCACAGGCTTGATGCTTCAGGCGCTTGGGCACAAAAAAAAGGAAAAAAGTTTTAGTTAGGCCAACAAAAAAAAAGCCTTTACCATAACTTGACAAAGAGAGAGGAAAGTTTTGAGGGCACTCTGACCCACTAACCCACCGGCTAAGAAAAAAACAGCCCAAAGTACTGCCATACAAATATGCCGCAAAACAGTGAGTTGGGCTTGAAGGTACGGAAATGAAGGAGAGAATCGTCTAGAGCAATTCATTATGTTGTGCACACTTCAGTTGTCCAAATCCAGTGCAGAGCGTAGGGCAGCAGCGAGCTGCAGCAAGACGCCAAAGCAAAGAACAATCTAAAAGTAGGTGCAGAAATGAAGAGGACAACGGTACAAGAGCGCTGCCACGTGTCGTTAAGTGATCATGATGCGCACGAGCCAGCTGTGTGCGCACCAGGCTTTTGGCCAGTGAAGTGGTGGTTTTAGGCAAAGGCAAGCTTTGATTCCCACGTTGTGTGGCTAGATTATTCTTGCTAAAACCCACGTTTTAAGTCACGTTTTTGTTTTGGTTCTTTTGGGCCTTTCACCTTTTGCTTCCACCCAAACCACATGGCTGTCTTGTGATTGGAATGGTCATCCAGTTGTTCGAGCCCAAACACAGATGTAAGAGCAGCACAAACTGGATTCTTGTGGATTCTTGAGTTTTTTAACTCGAAAATATTGCGTGAATTAATCTTGCTACTCAAAGTAAGCAGTTTTACTCAGGCTAAAACATTAGCTGTCAGATGTTCAAGTTTATGTGAAGGCCATTGGAGTGCTACAAGCATCAGATGTGATTGTTGAGATAATCAGATTCTTATGACCACCACATGACATCATGAGGTAGAAGTATATGCTGGATTAGTCCAACAAGCAGAAATTAAACCAAACACAACACTAGTACTCCATGTTTTTGATGAGGAAACCCAACATGATTAAAACACAATTTTGTATAAAATAATAGCTTTATTATTGTTGTAAAATCCACAGAATCTACGTTTTCTAATCATCATCTATGATTATGCTAGGTTTTCCCTTTTTTCCGTGTTTGGTTTTGTTTTGTATAAATAAATAAAAAAAAACATTTAAATTGGAAAAAATAAAACGAGTTCTTAGTAATTCTTCCTCTAACTCCCACACCCGTCAATTTGACGGCTCTATTCATTACACAGCGGATGACAGTGCTGTGCGAGCGATGTGTCACCTTTGGTGTCTCTCACAGCAAAGCTAAAGGTAAAATGAATTTGAAGTGATTATCCGTACAAGAGGCCCTGGCAATGCTTCACAACATTGATGAGGTTTCGTTCGGGTGGTGAAGCGCACGAGGACTCGTGGGTTTTGGGCAGCCCAGCCAAATCGAGCGAGTCGGAGGACGACTGCTTAGCTGCTTTGTGTTAATTAACTATTGAGACAAAGCTCTGCTACAAATGAAGCTCTAATTAATAGTAGATTGTTGTCATATGTTGTCTGTAAAAACTTGTTTCTCTAAGTTCTCATGAAGCACTCAGAGATCAGACCAGGAGACCCCAATGTATGAGTACACTGATGTATAAATGTGTGAATGTGTGAATGGTTCCTTGACAATAAAATTGGTATCGCAATTTTATATTTGTATCAAAATTGAGTCTAAATTGTTGTATTATGACAACACTGGCTTTAGCTCTGTGCCTCTTCCCAATGACCAAACTGCCCAGTTTACAACATCAATATCTCCACATTACACCTCTGTACTGTGTGCGTGTCCTGCCTGCTCATATAACAAATCACCCTGCTTAACCCTGCTTTGTTCAAACCTATTATTAGATAAAAAGTTAAAGAGCTGTTCTAATAGAAGATATTCCCTGTCTCATTATCTCGCTTTTATTTTTATCATATGAGATGCACTGTGTTTGTTTTCCTGTGCGTCAGGACGGTGTTGTTTGGGGGGGAGCCAGGTCTCACAGAAGAATCCTTTAATCTGGTTTGGATCAGCCTAGGTAAATACAATTAGACAGATTAATCATATTGAGCTTGTTTTTTTATTTGATCGCATCTTAAGATTTAGACATTGCATTTCTCTCATTGTGATAAAGCAGCTCCCCAGGCTAATGTCCCTGACTTTTCCGGTCACTGGTAAACGTACGTGGGGCTCAAATGTGTAAGTGTGCCCACGGGTCACAGTGATGTAAGATGGGTGCAATGTAAATGTGCCAGGTGCAGTGTTTATGTCAGCGGATTGTTTCAGTGCAAGGAGCTTATTATTTCAATTCCAGGTGAAGCAAGTTACAGAGGCTTGATTTGTTTGTGTAGCTGCTCCATTGCATTATAGTTTTTGGTCAACATATGTTGAGAATATAACATATGCTCTGTATAGATGCTTTCTTCAAGTTAAAAGGTGCACTGCATAACATTTCTGCTGCTTGTGCCCATAGAGATCATTTTGCTTTACATGTAATGTTCCACTGTATGGGGCTAGGGGTTATCTATCCAACACTGATTTATATTAACTAAGGCATTGTAATTGCTCAACCACTCCTTGAAATACATGCATTATTTTTGTGAACAGGGTCCCCTCTCCACAGATCTGCCCACGAAAGCCTCTACGTTTGAGGCACATGGATACGCATAGAGGCTTCTGTGCAACCTTTGCATTGTTGTTTCTGTAATTTGGTCTGTATGGGATTTGTTTGCTCACAGCTCACAGATGTAACAAAGCTGTACATGCTTTTGCAGTGCACATGTTAGGAACTGACTAATAACACATCAAGCCTGTGTGCTTTCCTTGCCTAAGCGAGTGTCTCTTAATGTTTGAGTTGCATATCATACCTTTTTAATTGCCCTCTATGTATAATTCTTATTGTATTTTAGGATACCTTTACCTTCAGTCCAGATGAAAAAATTGTCTCTGGCTCACTCTATTTAACTACATAACTACATTTACAGAAATGCTGATTACTGTACACTGTCCCTGTTAACTAAATAAAATATATATCTTAATAAGCTGACTTTAGTTTGGTTTATTTGAACTGAATCAGTAAAAATGCCAAAGCAAACCTAAAGAGTGGTGATGGGCGATACCACAGTAATTATAGCAATACCGATATACCAATGAGTTTTGTACTAAAATGGATTGAAACTCCTCGACAATTAACATTTTTACTTTGGTCATCGTTATTTTCTTTCAACCTCAGCTTGAACTAATATGGAAAAATAATAATATGTGCAGAAAACCCTAAAGTTTTTTGAGAAATTTCAAACATCGATTCTTTTTGATACCTCTGTCAGTATTGATATATCAGTATTTGGTATTGAGCTGCCCATTAGTACTAAACCTGGGAAGGGACTGAGAGGCTCTGCAGACAAATAAGGCACACTGTTTTCAATGCACATTTAACTATCCACAGCCACTGTTGTCCACTCCACACGTTCATCTAGAAGTCTAACTACACTGACAATCTTAAATGCATAAAACAAGTTATGAAACGCTCTGCTCGTCTACACCTCTTCATCACAACATCAGCTACAACCACATGAAGCACTGTTCATCTGTTATTGTTCATCGTTGTATGTTGCACCTTAATGCCGAAACACATTCCTATATTTGTGAATTTTGTTCATTGACAATGGCATTTCTGATTCTGATTGGATTGAATATACTACATTGCTCTGTTTTTGTGTGAACCGTTTTTTTTTAAAGTGTTGTCTGGTTTAAAATAAACCAGACAAAAAAATAAAATAAACCACAACCTTGTTGTGCTGTTCAAGCAGGGTCACCACAGTCATTCAGACATGTCTTTCCTCCTTCCTGTTGCCCTCTGCGCTGGTGGGCACTTCCTGGGCTCTGTTTTGTAAAGCCCTGAACCCCCAGCTTGTGCTGTAGTGGATGGTCAGAGTCAAAGAGCAGGTACTGATCCGTGTGTGTAGGTTTCCTAAATACTTCTATCTTGAGCTTCCCGTCCTCTGCTCTGATAGTGGAACAATTAAGAAAGGCCAACCGGTTCACCTTAGGGTCTTTTCACCTAAACCTGATATTTGGGTCCACCGAATTGATGTGTTCTGAAAATGCTTCCAGCTCTTGTTTCTTAATTGCCACAAATGTGTACAAATGGGTACTTCTTATTATTTAATTTTATTATTTATTATTATTGCTTTAATAATTGCATTATTATTGCCTTAATAATTCATGATTTTATTGACATAATCAATGCAATGTAACAATAATTATAATATAAAATATATATTAAAATATAAAATAGAAAAGTCTTCTGTGGTTCCCCTCTTGTCACAAGTCCCTGCAACTATTCACAACATGTCTTTGGAGCTGAAGGGGAAATCAGATCAAATCAACCCTGTCAGACACAGGGTGAACATGCAAACTTTGCCCGTCTTCACTCACAATTGGCCCTTTGCACAACAGCGCTTGCAAGCTCCGGTCACCAACACTGTTATCGTCACCCATTCTACTCCTATAATAACATAGCTCTAAGGGGTTTTCCCAGAGTTGTGCTGAAATTCATTCCATACAGCTGTTTTTATTTAACTAAAAACAAAAAGCAAAAAAAACACAAAACCTCTTGCTTTGAGGCAATGGCATAAAACCTTTCTATTGCCCTGTCCCAATACTCATACTACGCACACACTTGATTGAAGTATGCATTTTCTGAATGTTCACAAAGTGTCTTAGTGCACAAGGGCACAGGGGACGTAAAAAGGAGAATCCGACAGAAGTCTGCACTTCTGAGCGTTGTGAATGCGGTTAAGACAAACATCAGCGCAAAGCAGCTGTCAGCAGGGTTGTTAAACCGCAGTAGAATGAACAAGCCACAGCTCAGTTCATTTGTTAAATTGTCCACAAACATATGAGAACAGCAATTCACATTTTTACATGTTGATGCTGGGCAGTCGCAGATTTATTTAAAATACCATCAGTTTAACTGTTAAGACAGTTCTTTCCATTGTTTCCTGTTAGCGCTTGCTGTTAAGTTGCTAAGGCCAAAGCGCTGCGCCGTTTGAAAACATTACAATGAAATGCACTGTGGGGAATGTACTTGCCAGAAGTGGTGAAATGTAGATAAAAACATTCTAAAGAATTAAGACACCCTGCACACTTCAGCGGCTCGACGTGAACGCACATTTGAAGTGCGCAAGAAGAGTATTGGGACAGGGCCTATCCCCATGAAGAATGTTCCAAAGGTTTGAATTTAACTTTCCATCTTCATGGAGTCATGCAGATCATGTCTCTGACACCAGGAATCTTAGATTCGTTGTATTTCAGAATGTATCTGTGTGGTCACAGGTTTTAGTTGGTTCAGATACAAGCTGGTAGGGCCTCGCCTGGTTGGTTTTGCACTAGTTTGGTGAAATATATTTTACCCATTTTAGTGCTGACACTCGACCTTTTCCTCAGGGAATGCACTGCGGTAAACTCAACATCGTTGTGGCACCGCAGCAGACCAGTTCTGCTCTCCTTCACTTCACACTCAGTGACTTCAACATTAGCTCCTCAAGTGATCCGAGCTGATTAAAACTCTCTCCTGCTCCACCACAGTGTCCTCTAATGGTGCCATTCGTTGCCAAGGCAATTCAAAGTGCTTCACAAAAGGAATTTTTTTAAAATTCATTCAATTTAAAACATTTTCTGACTTGAATCATACATTTTGTACGTGCTTAGTGATCCGCCAGATGGAAAACCAAATCTATTGGACCACAATGGCAGACACTCCTCACACTCTTTTCCATATTTATTTGACATTGCCAACGTAACAGCTGTCTCCAGGATGGGCCCATCGCTTTTAGACTGATTCTTTCCCATGTTTGACCGTCCCTAGACGTCAGCACGTAATCTGCCTCTGCACACGCTGTGTATCTTTAACGACGGACCCGATCTCGTCTGTCCCTTCCCTAGACATAGCTTTCCCAAAACTAATTGTCCCAGACAAAACTCGACCAAAGCTTTTAGTTTGAGTATGTGCCCTTTAAAATTGAGTCAGTCATCCATTCTCTTCTTTATTTTATACAAGCCTCCCCAGCACTGCCAACGTTTTATTGATGATTTTACAGAGATGCTTTCAGTTGTATACACAGACTTTGATGGTTTGGTCATTACAGGTGATTTCAATGTCACTGCATCCAACAGATCAGTGTGTGGATGCTAAGCAACTTTCTCCAGCTGAACTCAGACAAGACTGAAATCGTCTTTGGCCCACAGAAACAAAGAGAAAGCGACTCTCGCTCTAAACCTACAAAACAAGTTAGAAATCTGGGAGTAATAATGGACTCAGACTTGAATTTAATCAGCCACGTCAAATAACATCAGCAGCTTTTACCATCTAAAAAACATTGCCAAAATCAAAAGTATAGTGTAAACCAAACTTGGAGAGACTTATCCATTGGTTTATCTCTAGTAGATTAGACTACTGTAACGACCAGTTCACTGTCTTCTAGTACATCCAGAACGCTGTTGCTCGGGTCCTGAACCAGGAAGTACGATCACATTTCACCCTGGAGAGACTCAGACAAACACGGAAAGAACAGTTTAGCAAGTTTTATTACATTGTTATTTGGCGCTCAGACCCCGGCGGAAGACATTGCGATTATGGGTGCTCCATAATAGAATGAATTAGACGTCTCCTCCCACGGCCTAGAGAATGGTGGTGGTAGATGTGGGGAGGGGGTAGAGTGCATGAATAGAATAAAGTACGGGATACAGAGTAGGAAAAGGGGAGGTGGTGGGTTGCAGTACAGTCTGAAGCGGCTGAGCTGAACTGCATGAGGGTTTAAATGGGGCAGGCTGTGCGCTGATTGGGAGCAGAGGAGGTGCGCCGAGCCAAGGGGAGGAATCGCTTGAGTACGTTGATTTAGGCTGGAGAGCCCTGTTGTAGCAGAGGATAAGTTAGGTCTTCCAGGCTGAATTCTACAGGCTTCACCGGTGTTCAGATCTCTGCACTGGCTCCCTGTGGTTTCTGATATCAGACTGGGTGTTATCTTTTCATAAGGAATATGAATCAAATTTCTCAGATTTGATTTGGCACTTTGTTTTTGTTTTCCCATCTGTGTGTTGTGACCACAGAAATAGCACTAGGGGAGGCTGTTTTTTTTCACAGGGCCCCTGTTGTCGGTTGGTTTGATTTTTATTACGACTATAAGTCTCGGCAACGCTGAGACTCAGGGCATCCTAGCTATCGGAGATACCAGGTGAAAGGCGAGGGGGGTTAGATGGGGGGGGGGCTTTTGTCTATGTGGCAGGAGACAGCATTCATTTTTGTTGATATCAGAAATCTCGATATTATATTGGGCGTGAGTGGAGCCATCTTAATGCCTGATTTGATCAGACATTCAAGATGGCTGGGAAGGCCCCTGGGTGAGAGTGGGAAGGAGAGTGAGGAATCTGTAGTTGGAGTAGATGTTGCAGGGGGGATTCAGGGCTGCTCTGAAGGCAGGATGTTGCCGGGCCTGTCAGATGGGTCCAGGGCCTTTGATGAGTACTGAAATGACTCCTGCGCTGGCCGCGGTGGAGTAGGATTTGGAGTAGCTAAAGCTGAATCCTTTGCTGTTGGTGGTGGAGCAGCTGCTGATGAATCCTTTGGTGGAGGCTGTGGTTGTGGTGATGCTGATGTTGAAACATTGCCTCGGTCTCAGATGGAGCAGGAATTCTTCTCTCATTCCTCTCTTCTCTATCTGCCCAGGCCCAGTCCAATGCCTCAGAGCGTGGAGCAGGTTCTCTGTCAGCAACCTCTGCATTGGTGTTGGCCATTTCTCTTAAACAGGTCCTCTCTTTTCCAGAATAGATAGAAGTTCTCAATGTAGTGCGATCCTCTAGGTGCACAGTCTTTGGACAGCCATGTGTTCAACTGAAGCAGCCGGCTATCTTATCTTCCTGTCGATGTTTGGAAGAGGTCCACTTATGAATGTTTTGATTTCCATTTTATCAAGCACGTCGAATAACTCCAAGAAATCTCTTTTCAAAACTTCAGTCTGTTCCCGTCATATGTCCACTGCACCCACGTGCACAATCAGCTGTTTAACTCCTCAATGTGTGGCCAAAACATTAGAAATGCGTGACGTAATCTCAGTGATTGTGGCGCTGGGAAAATAATGTGTTTTCATTCTTTCATGCATCACGTGACTTATCGCACCATCCCTTATCAAGACAGACTTGGTGACCTTGATGTTTGACACAGATTCTATCTCTGTCTGGCCTTTTGGCCACGTCATGTTTTACATTTTTCCTTTGTTCATTTATTTCAGTCTCTGAAAGTGGTAAAAATCTGTTTGTAAGCTGTATTTTAGGCGACTTTACATTATTTGTATTGTTTAGGCTTTGCACCAAGTTTGTTCCAAGATACAGCATCTTTAGACAATTTTGGTCTAGTCACTCTGGTTTAGGTTGAAAGTAACTGTTTTTCCTTGTAAAAAAAGTGGACTTCTTACCACTGGATGACACTGGAATTGTATCGTGCAGTCCTCTTTCAGATTCTAAAGCAAATATCCGTGCTCATGAATCTCTTTTTTCCGACAACATTCACAAGTCCGTTTTCCATTTTCTCCAGGACATTTCGCTGGCTCGTCAGATATGTTGTTAAAACTCTAAAAATGTTCTTTAAATCCTTGGTTTGCCTAAAAAAGTCATAATTTAAAATTACGGATGAATGTAAATTCCCCCACAAGGACATATTTTTTTAGATGTTCGTTTTTGTAAAATATAAATATAGTGGTATATATATATGTATATATATATATATATATATATATATATATATATATAAATATGTATATATATATATATATATATATATATATATATATATATATATATAAAATTAAAAGTACTATATTGTATGTTTTGAGGTAAGCAAAATAACAAGTACAATATAGTGTTGTTGATAAAATGACTAAAAAGTTGAAAAATAATAAGATTGTCACTTTACCATGCAAATAGAAATAAGGTAGATTCCTTTTTGTTGCATTACTTGTGAACACTGTAAACAAAAGGTGAATCATAACTCCTGACATAAGCTTGAAATAGAAATCAATAAATAATAATGTCTCAAAATTGTTATTGGAATAAAATATATACATGTATACAAAGTATATACATATCAGATACATCTACGGAAAAAGGTGAGATTGCAGAAATTGACTAATTCCCACCTTTTTGCAGTCACACTCACAAATACTGTCATTTATACAATATGCACAGACTTGAGGCAATGCAAGTGATGTGTTTTTGCCGAATTACACAAAGGCATTATGCACTGATCATCAAATCTGGAATCAAACCAATAAGCTCTTGATTAGTGGTCAAACGCTGTGTCCCAGTGTTAGTCAGACAGATGTGCTGGCCCTGTCGACTCTGCTCCTGTGAGCTGTGCATGGGTCTGTAGAACCAGAGGAGCCTGTGTACGAGCAGGACAAACAAATGTCCGCTGCTTTATCTGACAGCCACCATCTGCTCCACAACCATTATTAGCTTATAAATGAATGCTTTGTGTTCATGGAGCGGCAAAGGTGTATGTAAAACACAAGAGGAGAAGGATTCTAGCGATGACCAAAAACAAGGGGCACATTTAGCCCGGTTATTGTACCATGACCAGTACGCCTTGGAGCTCTTTGGCATGGTTAGGGTTAATGGCGCTACGGGCATGGCTCCAAGTGCAGAGGTACATGACATCACCCATACATAAGAAATGTTTTCTACTAAATCATACCTGAATTCTGCTTTTTAATGGCCAATCTCAGCTTTTCCCAAAAAGATGTTTAGTTTTTGGCATTAAAAAGAAAACTGGAGACAAGTTATAAGACAGCAAAATAGCCAAGCCCAGTGTAGATGAGGATTTCACTTTTCTCTAAATCCAACATGATGTGTCAGAGGGTGTCATCAATAAACTCAAAGAAGATAAGGTAAGGACACATGAAATCGTTTAAGAAAAGATCTATTTTTGTCAAAAAATCTAACCCAGGGCAGTCGATGCCAAACTATATCTTGGCTTTCGTGGCTTTTCATGGACTTTGTAAAGCTCAAAATCACTTTTAAACTGAATAAACTCATATTTAATTTAGCATTATTCCCAAACAAGTTTCGAATGCTTAATAGCCATGTTTTAGTTGTTGGTAACATTTGACCTGTGTTTTATGCATGACTCGCTGCAATGAAGACAAATATATGTTTTAAAATTCAGTTGTAGTTTATTGCAATTCGATTTGTTGTTGTGGAAATCTAACAATTAGAACTGTTGATATTTGTTTTGTTTAATTCACATTCGCTAGCGATCAGATACAGTGTGGCAGAGAGTGGTGTAGTTAGGGATGTCACGATTATCATGAGAAGAAATATCACGATTTTAAGATTATTCACAATTATCAGCAAAAAGAAAATAAACATATATGTTGAATTTTTGTATGCTTAAACTTGCAAATATTCCTGTGAGAGGAAAATTTGGTTTTGGAACAATTCACTTCCCTGCTCTTAAATACAGCATATTGATTTAGAAATAAAATATAATGGCCATAAATGGATTAAATGATATAAATGTAAGCTTATTGGCGCCTCATTGTAGCTCTTTTATGCATTATATCATTTATTAGTGAGATGAGCTCCATGGTAACGCTAGGGGGAGGGGTTTGAGACTTTGAGAGTAATAGTCCCAAAATCCATTTCAATAAAGCACCTACTGGAGATGAGTGAGGAAATGTTTTTTTTTATCCAAATGGAAAATCAACAAAAGGACAAGAAGTCTTTGAATTTGATGTCAGAGATTTCAGCCACAGCAAAGTACCCCCAGATTTAACAGTAAACCACTGATATGACAGTTTCTACTGTTTTTCTAATTATGACTTAGTTTGGTTGTATTGTACCTGTGGTGAATATTTATCTTGGTTTTGCGTCAGTGAAGTTGCAGTATGTGAAGAAATTCTGAGAAGTAATAATAATATTATATAATAATTATAATAATACTGAGTTGTAAAATGTAATTGCTCTACCTATGTCATCAATGATGTGATGTGCCATTGAAAAAACAAACAATTTACAAGCAACTGAGAACATTTTAATGACAGTTTAAACAAAATAAAGTTGTTATCTGGTAATATTTATACAATAATTTTCCTCATCATCAATCACACCTGGAGCAGAACAACTCGGCACACATGATCCCGCCTCACATCACGCCTCCTCCACTCCCTCATATCACCATGTAAGGACAATGCCAAGTGAGTTACGAATGAGATTTACGCCAAACAAATAATGAGCGGGTTTGATTGACACACAGACACAGAGGGAGGGGCAGAGAGTTGCTGCAGCAGAGACACAGGTGCATGGTCTTTACAAAAATCAGATTTTCTGACTAAATTGCCATGTCATTAAATATTTGAACAACACAGTAAAGAGGTGCGCATGGCTTTTAGTCTGTATTTACCTGCACTAAACTGTGGCTTAATGATTTCCAAAGTTTTTGTTTATTTCACCGTGTGTGTGTGAGAAGACCAGTGATGTGTGTGTGTGTGTGTGTGTGTGTGTGTGTGAGGGCAGAGGAAAACCGGGGACAGGTGTCCGTGCCTATGACAGAAGCATTTTGACAACTAGACTCTTGCCATCAGAACGTTCCATCAGAACTTTGCTGCTGGACAAAATGTGCATTTTTCACACATGAGGCAACTGCGATTACACCACCAACCTGTGGGTTAGTAGATCTGACCGCTCTACCAAGGATTCAAGCCGCCAACTTTCAGATCTGAAGACAAGCACACTTGCAAATTTACCTAGCACATGCGTCTCTTTGGACAGTGGGAGGAAATGAGAATACTCTGAGAGAACACGCAGACTCCACTAACGATGACGTGACGTTGGTCTGGCTCGGGAACTAAACCCATGATCTCCTTTTTGGGAGGTGAGAGGTTTAACTGCTCTACCTTGCACCACAAGTCTGAATCGCAAACACAGACCATGTTGTCGAGAAGAGAAAACAGTATCACTGATTATTTTTTACACAGTTAAGTAGGCAGTTTATAACTTGTTCAAATGCGCCACTTAGTGGTTATTTAACATTAGAATTCCCAAGGCCGATTCGTGGGCTCTTGACTTTTTCTTTACCTTTTGCGTATATCATCCCCATATTGCAATTCAACTGAAATAAAAACGTTTAAACGAGTTCAGAGTAATTCTTCCTCTAATTCCCACACCCGTCAATTTGACGGCTCTATTAATTACATTGTAATTTTTCGCCGCGGATGACAGCGCAAGCGTTGCGTCACCTTTAGTGTCTCTCACAGCAAAGCTGAAGGTAAAATGGATTTGAAGCAATTATCCGTAAAAGAGGCCCTGGCAATGTTTCAAAACATTGGTGAAGGCGATTCAGACGAAAAAGTCAGACAAATCAGACAGCGAGTCGGAGGACGGATGCAAAAAGAAGCCGGCCAAATCTCCCTGGCTGTAGGTCTATTGTAAATGTTCAAGGTATTTATGACAAACTTTATTATATAGGTATGGCATTTTAGGCTGTCGAGATCAATAAACTCAGCGCCTGTTTCTTCATCTGCCCCGGTAACATCGCAGCATATTCTTGGCAACAGCGACAATATTCGTGGTATTTACAAATCCTGTGTTATAATCGTATTTGGCTGGATTTTTTTAAGGAAGATGAGTCCAGAACAATGAATGAATATACGTATATTCTCTGTATACTCCTCCTCCTTCCTCCACTGATGTTAGCCAACTTCGACACTCTTAATAATGATAATTTTCATTAACGAGGCTAATAGACCAATTTTTTGCGTGTTAGAAGAATCATTCATTTGATTACGTCATCGCTAGAGTGCAACCTGCAAATGTACGGCTTGGGAGTTCTAGTAGTTCTAAAATCCTGGTATTCCTAGTGTTAAAGAAGATTTGCTGGGCAAAGATGACGGCCGATGGCCGAATGGCTCAAGTTAACTGCAGCCAACTCCCTGCCAATTTTTTTTCACTTTGGTTATGTTGAACTTGACGCGGAGACCATGGGCTTAACTATAACAGAGTGTGGGTTTCTTATTATCAAAGACCCTGTAATGGTTGTTGGTGAGGCAGATATAAAAAGTACCGCTTGACCCAAGTGGAAGGAGGTATTCCAAAGAGTGCAGACCTGTGAGACGGTAACGCTGACATCATCTGCAAGAGTGGCAGGCAAGGAGACTGCACACATGCCTGCTTACTTTCTTGCCACAGTTAATGCAAAGGGGATCAAGGGGGAGTTGTGTGGTGATAGCTGTTTGATATTAGAGCCAACTAAGAAGCCACTTCCAGGGGGGCTCCTTCTTGTGCCCACTATGGTTGAATCAACTAGATCTCTTTTTCCAGTTTAAGTTCTAAATCTTTCTCAAGATGAGAATCTGGGTTCTCGTAGGATCCCACACATGCAGTACAAATTGGTTAGAGAGCATAATACCAAGCTTTTGTAGAAGGATGTGATCAAAGAGAGCAACAGTGCGTATGCTTCCCCAGTGGTCCTTGTGAGGAAATTAGATGGGTCTTTACGCTTATGCATGAATTATAGAAGGCGTAATGTGAAGACGCGCAGGGATGCTTTACCCTTGCCTTGCATTGACAAATGTTTTGCTGCCCTGCATGGTGCCAAGTACTTCTCGACGATTGACCTTGCGATCGGGTATCATCAGGTTGCCGTACACGATGACATACACAAGACAACTTTTAGAACACTATTTGGGTTATATCAGTACTGCCGTTTACCTTTTGGTGTCTGTAAGGGTCCAGCTACTTTCCAGCTCTTAATGCTGAACAATCTCATTTTCCAAATCATGCTGGTTTATCTTGATGCAATGCTGAAAAGAACGATCGCAACTACAGCCGTATGAAACTAGAACTACTTGACCTTTAAAGGGGCTGTCTCAGAGAAATTCAGGGGTTATCTGCTTGGTTAAAGTTTACTGTCATAACAGACAACAATCGCTTGTGCCACCTTAGTACTGTGAAGCTAGGAGCCATCGTGCAACGGTAGGTTCCTCAGTTGTCTGTTTTTGACTTTGACATGAAATATCAACCAGATCGCTGTTACACCGCTGCTGACACCTTCTTTACGCAGCCATTAGCAGGGAAGCCCATAACACATCCTGATAAATTAGATTTTGATGGCTGTGTGACCTTCTGCAATAGTGAAAAGGGAACTACTTTGGGCCCAGTTATTGGTCTGCCAAGTATAAAGTGTATAAAGTCAGACAAGTCCATGCCTTTGGGACTGAGCAGAGCTCAACAGGAGATATATTTTAGAGCGATATTTCCACCTTACCTGGAAATACCAAAGATGAGCTTTTGAGATTTCAGAGCAATGAACCTACTCTCTGTGGGTTAAGGAAGTTTTGGGAGAATAAAAAGAAACCAACACATAGTGAAAGGGAAACCCTAGTAAAGCCGGTAATATCACTGCTTAGACAATGGGACAAGATGCCTGCATTTAAAAGAGTGCCTCCTTGAAAGTGTCGGTGTAATCCCTCATTCGTCCAGGAGTGTTCCATTGTAGAAAAAGATTCAGTTGTAGTCATCTGGACTCTGTTTTAGAAAAAACAAAACGTTTCAACTCTCATCCAAGAGTCATTCTCAATCAGAGAGAACAAGTCTGAGAACTCTTGTTTATATCCTACTCTGTGAGAGCCCTGCCACAGGGCGGGACCTCCTGCTGATGGCCCATTGAAACTGGATGGCCTATTGTTCTATGTTCCCTGCCTCACCTTGAGTGCCTATTTAGCATCCGAATGCCCAGGGCGTCTCCAGGGTTTCAGCAGACCATTATAAACAACGGAAGGTTGAATCTTAAACCTCCATTCCGATTTAATGAAGGATCTCTTTTTAACAAAGATTGCCTCCTTAACTCCTCTTTCAAACCATCTTTTTTTCCCTGCTCAGAATCTCCACCTCACTGTTTCAATAGAGTGGTTTGTGGCTTTAAGATGAAGATGCACAGCGCTCTGGGGTCCTGAACTTGCGTGTCTTCTGTGCTGATATAGGGGAGACTAAACAGCCCACTTCACAAGAGGCTTTATCAGCACAGAAGACACGCAAGTTCAGGACCCAGAGCGCTGTGCATCTTCATCTTAAAGCCACAAACCACTCTATTGAAGACAGTGAGGTGGAGATAAATAGGCACTCAAGGTGAGGCAGGGAACAATAGAACAATAGGCCCATCCCAGTTTCAATGGGCCATTAGCAGGAGGTCCCGCCCTGTGGGCAGGGCTCTCACAGAGTAGGATATAAGCAAGAGTTTTCAGACTTGTTTCTCTGATTGAGAATGACTCTTGGATGAGAGTTGAAACGTTTTGTTTTTTCTAAAACAGAGTCCAGATGACTACAACTGAATCTTTTTCTACAACCTCCTTGAAAGTGTGCATGATAGCATGGGTCATCAAGGGATAGAAAGAACCCACAATCTATTGAGACAGAGATGTTTTTGGGTGGGACTGTATGATGATGTGGGGGAGTGGATGAAGATATACAAAATATCGCTATCCTGACACTCTGGGGCCTCAACATCTGGTAAACGTTAGGAGAGGTCAAAGGGGAGGCAAAGGGGGGTCTGCCTTTTGTAAAGGAGGTTAGTACTAACTATAAAAACTGATGTAAAACTCCAGGTGACTCCAGATCTGACCATAGAGGAGCTCCGAGGCAATGCCGGTTTGTCTGTGTATTGAGGCTGTTTCTGTAAATAAACATCTTTTAAAATGCAGAAGCTAGTGGAAACAGTTCTTCTTCTGTTACCCAACCACCTCGACCAACACCTTGAGAAACCACAATGCCCCAGCCAAAGACACATGCCCTCTGGAGGTACTTGCTGTTGATTTCACTGTCCTGGAACCTGCTTCAGATGGTAGGGCAAATGTTTTGGTAATTACTGTTGTTTTTACAAAATTCACACGGGTATTTCCTAGAAAACCGACACCACATCTAAGCTTCTTTTGTGAGAGAGGTTTATGAAATACAGAGTGCCGGTAAGGTTACATTATGATTAAGATTTTGAAAGAAAGGTTGTGCAAACTGTATGCACAACTCCCCACCACCCACAAGGAAATGCTCAATGTGAGAGGTTTAACAGAACACGGGCTCCGGAAAAGAAATGCCGTCAAAATCTTTATGGAACAACCCTGATATCTAGGTTTAATGTGATAATTATGTTATTGTCTTGTACAGGAACCACTGCAGTTATTCATGTACTTTTATTTTATCCATTTAAATGCATTTTTGTTAAGGTTACAATGGTGATTGCAAACATTGTCAGCAGGCCATTGTTGTTATTCATTACCAAAACTCGAAATTATTAACACTGCCCTCAGGTTCAGATTACGGAGTGTAACCAAGAATGAAAGGACCCTTTTTGTAGCCAGGTTCTTTGGAATCATTCATATTTTACATATATTTAGTACAGATGATGACAGCCATGCATCACTGAAACAAATGTATTTTTGTATTAACCTTTCTTTAACCAGATAAGAACCCATTGAGATTGAAACCTCTTTTTCAAGGGTGACGAGGGAAAAGGTCACCCTTGTTTTGTCTGGAATTATATAACATTTCTAAAATTCCCTACAACACAGGAAAAGACATGACATAACAGCAATGTGTTGGGACCAAGTCAAATACAAAAGTGCCTAAAAAAATGGTGCTTTAAAAATACTGTATTGTGCATGAGCATTTAAGGTTTCCCTTATTCAAACAGATGTATTGTGACTGAGTCACGCATGTTAGAGTCATTTTGTTGCCCTGTATTTGAGGTTTCAGTGCTCAGTTTATTTCAGTTTTCACCTACTCTTTATTTGGGATTTTCTGTGATTATACAAAAAATATAAAAATGAGATTCCAGGTGTCCCAAAAGGGTGTAACCATTGACACATGAAACTCTGCTGTGACCAAGGGGCCCTCTATGAAAGGGCAGGGTCTCTCGGTTCTGTCAGTAATTTGTATTATTAATTAAGCAGCATTATGTAACTTCATATAGGTGGCACGATACCTGCATGATTCCATAGAAATATAAAATTAAAACTATAATTTGAAACACAACAGGCCAAATAAGAGTTAGGTTTTTGGAGAGGCCAGTCTGCTCACAGTAAGGAAGTGTGTTTTTCAATGTTTTTCATTGCAATAAATACATTAAAAAAAAAAAAGATTTATTAGTCTATTTTTGGGAAAAAAAAGGTTATATACTGCAGCTTTAATAGTGCGGTTTACAGTGAACAGGCTCTGCTAGTTAGAGAAATACAATAAGCACCGTGCTGTTACGTTACTGTGGAAAGTAACTGTATTCTACTTAATCTAACAATTAATCTAAGAATTAATGTTATGATCCGTATCATTATTCTAATTACAATAAATTGTATTAAATGTCAATACATTGCATCACTGTAATTATAATGTTCAGTACATGAAAATCCATTTTTTTTGTAAAATGTATCCAATATCTTATTTTTATATGAATGAATCCATGATGACAGACCTGTAATAGCTTTTCCCCAACATTTATGCAAGTAAACTACATAAGACGTTTTATGTTGATATAATTAAATGCACTACTTTTTTCCTATTCACCAGCAGTGTTTCGCCTTAGCTGCTTGCATGAAGACAGACGTGTCCTTACCTAAATCTGCATACATATTTCGATTCAAGGGCTTTTACAATGGCTCAATATGGAAAGAAATTAGCTTACAGTAGCCTTTAATATTTATTGAGGGAGTATATTTAGTCTTTTACATAGCCCATTCTGTAAAACATTGGTTTCCGCTGTGAGGTAAACATAAAATATTTAGACATTTTGCTTTGGAGTTTGACATTTATGTACATTAGAGATCTGATATGGCAGAAGTTGGCATTTTTGTGATTCTCAAAGACAACCAACAGGATCCTTCACAATCGTCTATTCTTTCATCGTGAAATACAGCTTTGGAGTGTTTGTAGGTCTGTGGAAGAATACGTTCTGCCAGATGCCCATGTACATCAGTGTATTTTAAAGAAGAAAAATAGCAGTTAATCCAAGTATCCCCAGGATGCCTTTGGCTCAGGTGTTTCATACACGAGGCCAATCCAAGAGGTTTTGTGTTTTGGAAAGTGGCGACACTGCAACCCTGGGCATATGCTTTTGTAGTTCAAACAGAACTGTACCTGCCACAAATATGTGTTTGATAAAATGCTTTCATGATTAAATCCAAGGAGAGACTTTTGTTAACAACTGAACTAAGATATTGTAGAAAAAGATTAAGTTGAAGTCATCTGGACACTGTTTTTAGAAAAACAAGACATTTCGACTCTCATTCAAGAGTCATTCTCAATCTCTGGATCATGTCTGAGTACTCTGATATTCATCCCACTCTGAGTGGGCCCTGCCCACCGGGGCGGAACATCATGATAATAGCCTTTCTGTTTACAGTTTTGCTTTAAACTCATCTTCTTTGTATCCTCACAACCCTGTAATGGGGTATCAAAATCATATTGCAAGATGGATGCAGCTCCCTAGCATCTGAAGGACCAGGCCTTATTCCGCCCTACGGCTTCAAAACCAGTTTTTGAAGTGTTGCGCAGATTAAAATATACACGAATTTCATACTGTCTAAAAATCCTTTGTAGTTTTGCAGACACATAAGGGATAGAGACACCATTTCTTCTTGGTTCTGTTTCCCATTCATCCTTTTTGTCCTGCTTTTTGACTCTTTTAACTTTGTCAACTGAGATACATTAAACTTGTTGATAATGAATGCAGAAACACAGTGGAATCTAGTATGCACTGGTTAAGTGTATTGTATATATGTCTCTAGTACATTCTTTTGATTGGCTCCTTAATATATATCCTACTCGAAGCGTAGCTCAATGATAAAAAGAGACCTGATGAAAACTCTGTCTTGTGCGCAACTTTACACAATTTGAAGGTGCTTTTAGAAAAATAAGTGAGAGCTTATTATACTAAAAATATGGTTTTTGCTT
The DNA here is from genome assembly GCA_015082035.1 of Chaenogobius annularis. Taxonomy (NCBI): domain Eukaryota; kingdom Metazoa; phylum Chordata; class Actinopteri; order Gobiiformes; family Gobiidae; genus Chaenogobius; species Chaenogobius annularis. Next base: position 135,513 of record BJKM01000255.1, read on the forward strand.
CTTCTTTTTTTGGCAGCACAATGTTTTCTTTGTTGTTGTGTATGAGTATTTTGTGGCAGGCACAGTTCCTTTTCTATTGACCTTTACATAGTTGTTCAATGCAGTTTTTGTTGGCCCGAAGGCTTTATCAGACAGGAAAGTTTTAGTGTGAAATGAGGATGAGCGAGAAGGGAGTCGGGACTCAAACTTACAACATTGCGGCCAGCTGCACTTGGAACCTGGCATATGTGTGCTGATGCCTTAACCACCTGACCACTGGGCCGCACATCAATGCATTTCTAGTTTAAGTTATATTATCTGGAACAAACTTGAACTTTTACTGCACTATGGTTTACATTTGTACAATTTCTTGACACGCAGGACAGATTAAGTTTAAACATGTTTTGCTTTCAATCTTGCAGTTATTCCTATAAAATCCATACATTTATATTAGGACTACAATAATCTATTATCATTTGTGATTGTAGGTATTATATCTTCTGAAACTGTCACGAGGGACCTGGATGGGCTTCTCGTCCGTTTTGTGTGTCTCCTCCCTGTCTAGTTGCAGATGTGCTCCTGCCTGCTGGTTGGCTGGTGCCTACCTGTCCTTCATCAGTCCAACGAGACTCAAGATTTAAACCATGGAACACTGCTCTGCCAGTTACTCCGTTTAGATAACCTCTTTTTGAGCCTTCTGACCTTAAGCCTCAGATCTTTAGTAGGGCTGTCACGGTATCAAATGTTAAGAGTCATGATTATCGTTAGGAGAATGTTGCGAATTAATCACAATTATTGACAAAAGAAAACATGTATGTACTATTTTTCAATGTTTAAACTTGCAAATATTATTGTAAGAGAAAAATTTGTTTTTAAAACCATTACCATTTAATACAGCCGCTCATTAAAAATATAATGGCCACAAATGTGGCTTATTGGCGTCAGTCTGCTCTTCTCCTGTCTGCTGGTACCTTTCCACTCTGCCAGTCAGCCACACCTCCTCATCAGACCAACTCCCTACCCCTGTCTCTGCTCCTCTACCTGTTAGCCACGCCTCCACACCTGTGACAGCTCTGCCTGCATTTAAGCCTGCTCCTGTCTCTGTGCCAATGCCAGATTGTTCTTGTGTTATGCCTGACTTTCCAGCGTTTCCCCGGACTGATTACTTGTTGCCGACTGTTCCAGACCAGCCTGCCTCGCTTCTGCCCTGGATGTTTCCTCAGCCTTCTGTCTTCGACCACGAGTTTTGCCTGTTCCCTGCTCGGCTCTGGTTAAACTGCTCACCACTGGGCCTGCCTGCCTGCTAGGTAATCCAACCTAGTATTTTATTAGTGAGATGAGCTCCATGGTAACGCTCAGGGGCGGCTGGGCTTGACACTTTGAGAAAATCACTTTCCTTTGGCCCTCGTCAACAACGAACCGTTTTTTGAAGCTCCTCACCACAATCCCAGAGCCAGGTTTTTTTTCCCACCTGCAGAGAAACACTTGTTTCAGCGTGTTGGGAGCATGTGCATTGTGCAACTAGTGACTTGTCCTTGCGCCAAAGAGCAATAAACTTGCAAATGCTCTCCTTTCGTTATAACTATTTTGTAGCTAGGAGTAAATGTAGGGTAACAGTGATGTGGGGAGTTTGATTTAAATTGTAGAGCTAAAACAAGTGTGTGCTGTTGTGCGTCAGTGCTCTTGTCAATCCACTCATTTTATCCATGTCATTGCTTGAGGACAGGCCTACATGTGCTTTATTGTATGGCATTGTATTATGGTAATCTGTAAAGATGGTAAAGCTCAGTCGAACGCATTTTACTTTCATATTATGTTACTGTTTCAGCAACACAAATGGATTGTTAAACGATACAGGTTATACAATGTTATTGGCAACGCAAGGGTACTCTAACATGTTACATTTATAACAAAGTAGCACAGTAATGTGATTTCCATTATAGTAACGAGTTACTTTTAAAAGGTAAAGCTACCCAACACTGGTAATGGACCAGTCCAAGTTTTATTCAGTTACGGCTTGTTGACATGCTGGGCTCCGATACACGTGTGCGCATGCCGCCCGTGACTTGCACTACTGTAGACCTCCGTCTTGTTGACATGCTTTGCTATTTTTATTTATTCAGGAAGGACCCTTGAGAGCAAGCTCTCATTTGCAAGAGCGCCCTGTTAACACAACATTAAACAAGTTAAACAGATAACCACAGATACAATAAAAGTTTTAACAAATGCATAAAAACACACATGCACATAGTTGGAGTAATTCCTCATTCCTCTGGGAGTTTTCCGTTGTAGAATAAAGATTCAGTCTTTTTTTTTTTTCTAAAACTGTGTCCAGATTACTCATACAAAATTGCTTGTACATATGTGAATCTTTTGAAAAGTCTATGGAAAAATGAATGGGAAATTTACTTCGCTGGGGTTTGACTTTTGAGTTCCAATTCTCTATGAATTAGTTCTAGTTTTGAAAGTCTCAGGTAAATTTCAAGTCCCTTAGTCAATAGGTCACAAGTTCAAGTCAAGTCCCAATGTGAAAATATCTGAACATTTGTCATTTTAATTGCATTCAGATATGCTGGCCCAGCCTATAAGCAAACTAAGCAGCCACTTAGGGCCCCGAGGCGTTAAAAGGGTCCCCAAACTGGCAACCTGATTTATGCGAAGTGCAAGCGTAGTAGTGCTGTTGACACGCAAACAGCCTTGTAGCGCGGCAGCGCACACAGCGGTAACATAACACACAAACAGCATTTATTTGTAATGACAAACTGGCAACCAAGGCACTGAACTGATTGGTCAACTTCATTGTGCACGAGCAGAATGAAAAGACACAAACACAACACAACATGGTCTTCATGTCCTCCGGTGCCGAAAAAGAAAATACTTGACGATGAAAAGAAACCGCAATCTCAACAACACTCTCCAGGTATTGTTGAACTCATTTTACAAAGAGACTCTGACGAGAGCTCTAGCCGGGGCCCAGCCAACGAAAATATATATTTGAATGAAGGTTAAGCATAACAGGTCTCTAATAGGCGGACTCCAGTCCGGATACGGACCTAAACGTCGTCTCGTCCAGATCAGAACCTCTGACATGAAACCTTTGGAGTGAACAGTGTACGCCCTCCATTCACGCAGAAGGAGCAGTACAGCCCCCCCTTGTGTTCGAGATGAGCGGGTTTTAAGAAATAGTTTAAAACGAACTTGGAGTTTTTTGCGTCCTTTCTCTCTCCCCCTCTCGCTCCAAACACACCGGAGCTCGACGCCCGCGCATCACCGTGTGTCAGATCGCAGAGCTGCGAGAGAAAGCTTTAACAGCAGATCAGTCGTGACTCGTAATGTCTATTTTACTTTGACTTCAAAAGAAATTGCTGACTGACGAGAGGAACGTAAATGTTTCTGCATGTAATGCCCATCAGCCAATCACATCGCAGCATTGTTTTATGCAGAGGAAAGTTGGAGTCTGGTGTGTGTGAGATGTTCTGATCAGCACAAACATCTCATGTCAGCTTTTTATATTCTAATCAACTTTCAATTAATTTAAAAAGCACCATTAGACTATTTGTTATGATTTATAATAAATTGGTGAATTGTGAAAAATATCTAGGCCTATTATAATTACGTCTGTTTATAAAGTAAGACTATATATTATAATATAAAAGTGGCAGAAACGCAGTCTTTTCATGATAGCGCCCGGCTAGGTATGCTACTTCTCATTCTGTTTATGCTCTATTGGAATTAACGTTTTTGTGTAGTTTTATCATTGTTGTTTCTCAATCAATGCTTATGTCATTAATTAATGTAACTTGTTTTGTCACTTTGGCAAGAAGGAAAAGTCGGGAGCAGACTTCAAGTTATGAAGATTTCATAAGGCGTATGAATTAGTAAGGATAACCATTTTACATTTTCAGTTAAATGGAGAATGTACATTTTTAACTTGATTGTTTACAATTATATCACTCATATTTATAGTTCTGCTGATGTTTGTACTTCACCGTCCTTTGTGTTATGAGTGCATGCTATTGCAATCACCACTTAAAATGGATGAATGGACTGCTTTAATTGTCTAATAACATTAGTTTATTAGTATTAATAAATTGTGACCCTCAAGTGGTACATAGTACGTTGTATTATGGTATTTAACTTGGTATTCAACAAATAGCCTGATTTTCGGTTTTAGTTTAGGTTTAGTTTAGTATACTTAACTACTCGATACAATATTTGCTATGAAAAATAGTTAGGGTCAAATTGTCTTAACTACTAATGTATTAATAACTGGCTTTAGTCATTTTCTCCTGGCACAGTTTCATCACATAATTTTATAGCATTATAACCTTTAATTTAGTCTTACTTTAGCCGGCTGGACCACATTAAAATGCGTAAGAATAAACAAAAGGTCTGAAATTTTATGGGGGAGTTCCCCCAGACCCCCCCCCCCCCCCATTTGAATAATTTAAACTGCTAATGTGATAGACCCTTAACACCCCCACAAATACATTTGTAACAACATTTCTAAGAGGGAGTAGAGATGTCAGCGAAATGCCAAGTTACGTTGTGGGATTTGAGTCATCAATATTTGAGCTTGTGAGGTGATAAACTAACCAAGATGACAAACGGATGCTGGAGGCGTTTTTTTGTGCGTTTTGTTTGCTTCTAAGCAAGTTCCTAGTTTGACTTGTTCAGTGACAATGGCAATAAAACTGATTCTGATGATGTGGCGAGCGCCCCCAAGGAAAATGTCGCTTGGGCCAGCCTTGCAGATAGGATTTCTGTAGCTCCTTGGAAAATACCAGATTTTGGGCTTCATTTAGTCTTTTTTTGTCTCTCACATTACATTAACTTGAATGATAATCTGGAAATCACATTATATGATTTTTAAATAATTTATTTGTATATTATTGCTGCAAATAAATATTTGAACACCTGAGAGAGGCTCGAACAGAAACTTGAGTACAGTATGGCACAGCTCGTAGAACTGGACAAAAACATCTTAGTCCGGATTACGGACGTGCAGAAGATTGTGGGACGTGATCATGAACAGTGAACTTTTTGAACGATGGAGTAACTCAATGGCACAAACGGATCGCTACACAGAGGACCAGAAATGATTGGACTATTTGATCTGGCTAATTGGGCAAGGCAAGACAAGTTTATTTGTAGAGCACAATTCATACACAAGGCAATTCAAAGTGCTTCACAACAGGAAAATCACAAAGACAAGACAGAAATCACAAAACCTTTTCATTTAAAGAAATTCAAAGGTGCCATTTTCAGGTTATCCGTCAAATAGTTTTAGACATAAAAGAGAAGAGTGCAAAGAAAATCATTTCAGTCATATGGACAGCCAAACAAAACAGTTTTTAGCTTAGATTTGAACAATGCCAGAGTAGAGGCCTGTCTCACCTGGACAGTTTAGTCAGTCACAGGTGCAAAGTGAGTCAGCTCCAAGTGTGTAGGGGGTTTTAGGGTTATTTTTTGCATTGTAGAATGTATAGCATTTCTAATGCCCTGAACTTTGTGATAAAAGAATAATGCAAGCTCATTACACTTGGATGTGGAAATGAGTTCTAACGGCAGCTGAGCTGGAGGGTTTGTTAATCTGTTTACTGTGGCAAACAGGACACGCGAGTAGTTACTGCAGCTTCCGATTATTTCAGAAAAATATCCTTCCCTAGTTCTACATAAAATGAGGTTGTACATGTACAACTTATCTCTGTAAATCTCTTTTTGAACCTGGAGCTTTGACTCGCGCCGTTTTCGTTGGGCCCTGCGGCACTCCCTTTTCTGTGCATTGACCAAATCATCATTTCTCCATGGCGCCTTCTGCTTATCTTTAACAATTTTAGCCTTCATAAGGGCAATGGTGTCGAACATTCAAAACACTAGCTGTAACAGAGTTCAACAAATCATTTACCTTAGAACATGAGACATTTTCAAAGTTTATCATTTCCATAAACAGTTTCTCTGTGCTGTCATTTATGTGTCTCCTCCAAACAACTGCAGGACCAGCTGGTGGTTTGGGAAAAACAGACAGGTCAAAGAAGACACAGAAATGATCAGACAGAGCAACATCGACCACATTGACGTTTGAAATATTAACCCCCTTTGTAATTAGAAGATCTAGAGTGTGCCCTCTGCTGTGGGTGGGGCCACTCACGTGCTGAGTAAGACCGAAAGTTTCAAGGACAGCATGAAGCTCTTTAGCGTTTCTGTCAGAAATATTATCAACATGGACATTGACTATCACCTGTTGTGACCAAACCATCAAAGTCTGTGCATACGAGTGAAAACAAATGACATCTCCCTTCATTATCGCCGTCTGCGCTCCCTCGTATCTACCGCTCTTGTTTGTGACCCTGGCGCACAGCCGCTGAAAAATTCTGCGCGTGACCTTGCACAACGTATTCAGTATGTGTTGTATACTGTGTATTATTGTTATGCTTACGCGGAAAATGTTTTCATTTTCCAAGAGTTCAAGTATCCCAGTAGGAGCCGCGTGAAAACCAGCTGCCCGAGTAGCTCTTTTGCATGTCTTTCCATGTCGCATCTGTCATCAAATCACGTTCCTATATTGTGAATTCTGTTCACTGACAATGGCAATGAATATATCCTGATTCCTGATTCTTCTTCCTCCTAAACACGGCGCGTATACTTAACACCTGAACACTTAACACTTGCCACTTTAACAATTATTCAACCAATACTATTCACGCACTGTTGACTTTCTGCACCACTTCCGACCATCTGTACATTTTTGTGTAAATATCTGTGTACATACCAAGACATGTTTATTTTTTTTACCTTATTTTAATAGTAAATTATTAACTTATGCATGCCATATTTGACACTACAGACGTTGCTATTTTATTATTCATTGTTTTATGTTGCACCTTAACACCGAGACAAGTTCCTCTGTTTGCGAACTGTATTCAATGACAATGGCAATAAACCTATTCTGATTCTGAGTGGAATTTATATCAAAAACTTATATTTTGGTCTCGTCTGACCACATGATTTTCTCCCACGTCTCCTCTGGATCATCCAGATGGTCATTGGCAAATTTCAGACTGGCCTGGACAAGTGTTGACTTAAGCAGGGGAACCTTCTGTGGAATAGTTCTGGGCTGATTCCTTACCTTTCTTATCATCATTGATACCACAAGAGGTAAGATCTCGCATGAAGCCGCATGAAGCCCCAGTCAAAGACAGTTCTCTTTAGCCTCTTCCATTTTCAATTGCTCCAAGAGTACAATTTTGTCTCTGGTGTCTTTTGACAGGTCTTACCCATGGTAGCAGTTGGATTCTGACTGATTGTGGGGTGGACAGGTTAATTTATGCAGCTAATGTGATCAAACAGGTGGTTCTAATTTAGATTAAGTGGAGTAGAGGTGGACTTTTCAAAGGCAGACTAATAGGTCTTTGAGAGCCAAAATTCTTGCTGATTGGCAGGCGCTCAAATACTTAGATTCCGTCTTTAATGCACATGTCTGTCAGTGGAAATACAGTGAAAATTTCATCCCCCTCCATAATTTTTAAGTGGGAGAACTTGCAAAATTGTAGTACTTATTTTACTAACTGTATGTGCTTTAGTAAAACATGATCATATTTCTCTGAGTTTCAATTATTTGAATCTCATGGAGATCTGAGCACATACTTCTGGCATAATATTTCAGCAGTAATTCTATCTGATGGACTTGGGCGATTAGTGTTCATGTGATTAGCTCTTCTAGGCTAACTTCCTGCAGCAGGACTGAGGCACTTTTAATATCCACTGGCAACAGGAGCTGTCATCACCTGATGCCACTGGACTCCCTGTGAGCAGCGCACCTCATTTGTTTCTAACTTTCACGAACTAGCCAAGGTCAGTGCTAACTGTGCAAGCAGTTTAAAGAAGTTACAGATGCAGAAGCTTTCACTCTCTCCTCCAGAGCATTTTTGGGATTATGTTTTACACCAGTGTTACATGCATTTATTTACCAAGACAATAGTCTATTGTGTGAATTCATTTATGGTAAGATTGTTTTTGGCCCCTTGTTGCAGTTTAAGGTTCCTTTTGACAGACTGCAAGGTCAAGGAAGAAGAGACTAGATAAATAAACTTTTAACAAGTTTTTTAGCAAGCATGTAGGAACTGGAAAAAGCAGCAGTGTTTTTTTTTTTTTTTTTTTTTTTTAGAGACTAGTGATGCAACCAGAGGAGCTGCATGTAGTCATGGAATCGGCACACAACAGGTATCTACTTTTCAAACTTATGTGTTGGCTTTTAAAACCTGGAATATTCTATTCCTTTTTACAGTAGCATTATGCAAATTTTTACATTCAAAGATTCACCTTTGGTCTTCTCTGTGTAAAGTGCTCTATCCATGAGGTTCAGAATGATGAATTATTGGAACTGTTGCCAACAATTTAAAAAAAACTATCTCTGTTGAATGGTGAAAAATGATGCATAAAACAGGAAGCTGAAACCCATAAATAAACTTTGGCTGAGACCCATCTCCTGCAGAAGGTGGGTGAGGGTCTGGTGGACCATGGTTGCCACTGCGATTTGATGCAATAAAATGGAAGATTCCAGAAGAAAAACATCTCCATAGAGATGAGCAAGTAGCGAACCCTCCTATAGAAAAGTAATGTAGTGCATTTTTAAATGTATAAATGTATTAGTATTCCAGGTTTAGAAGGTGACATTTTTAAACCATGATTGAAAGTACCAAGAAGTCTAAATGTCCCCCTTTACATCTCCCTTGAGGAGGCAGGAAAATGCACACACTTATTTACATTGTCAGCATTTTGTGTATGCCTCAGTGACACGCCTGTGAAACACTCTTGAGTTTAGCTGGAGCTTTCACTGCATCTGTCACTTTTGTCTCTCCTCTGCCAACGCTGTAATGAGCCCAGCATCCACAAAGACGGCAGGCCTGTTAGCACTCAGCACAAATGAAGCCTCCCAATCAACACTATTTTTAGGACACAGAGATGGTGGAAGCATCCTCCGAACTCCAGACAGTAAAACAGTAGTTGTGAGTAGAATGGGTCATTGTTGCAAAAATATATTTTACACTGACTGTCCTAAAGAACAGCCGCAGCTAAGCAAATCGGTCCAAGCCTCCTACTGGATACGCACTGCATAGGTGATTGTCTTTCAGCTGGGAACATGTTATATCATTGATGCAGTGAGTGGCTTCACATTTCTGAAACAACCATGTGAAAGACAAAACCTGCGGTCATGGAAAAGATGCCGGTATGTTTGAGAAGGGTCAAATCATTGGCATCAAGCAGAGAACACTTCTAAGGAGAAGCAGAAATGAATCTACTACAGATTTGAACCCCAGTGAGAATCTTTGGGATGAGCTGGAGAAGGCTTTGTGCAGTAGTCACTCTCTCCCATTATCAATACCAGATCAATTATTTAAAAAAATGCAACACTGTATGGAAGGAAATCTTTTAATATTGCCCAAGCTTCTGGGAAATTTTGCCAGAGCAAATGTGTGCTGTAATCAAAGCTAAAAGCAATCCAATGAAATATGAGAGTGGCTGACTTTTTCCTGTGACGACTTTTCTTTTGCAAGGCTTGTGTATCTACAAACTTTCCCTGGAGTAGCGTGTCACAGGTGTGTGGAGGGAGAGAGGTTTTGTCATTAATGCTTGCTGGCGTGCACGATTGGGAACCCAAGATTGAAACATACTGGAGGTGGTGCCTGAGTCTCTTCAAGCCTTTCCAGATAGGGAATTGCTTAGACATCTTTTAGTCCAACTCTTCTCTGTATTAATGTTTATTCAGAAAGAAGTGTTCAGTGTTTACAGGTAATAAGTCTCATCCATGTTCTTGTCATGGTTGTTTTTTTTTAACATTAGCTATTTTTCAAATCAAATATTTCTTCATCGGAATTTTACAAATTAAAATCCAATGTCAATGGAATCAGATTCTCCAGGGGTCACGCTAAACTTGACTGTGTTGTTTACAATTTCCTGAACCCTAGATGATGATGATGATGATGATGATGATGATGATGATGATGATGATGATGATGATGATGATAATAAATATAATATAATAAAAAGGCATTATTAATAAACTTGTAAAGAGTTTGGAAAACGGTAGGCCTGTAAAACTTTACAAATAGCTACACTCAAGTAATTAACTCAACACTTGGTGGTTAGCCACTTCTGTAGCCACAGCTGCCCTAGGGCAGTCTTACGAAAGTCTACGACATCTGCTCTTCCCAACACCAATATTCACACACATACACATGCCACTCATAATAGGCAAGGTGGATGAAGTCACTTGCCTAAGGACCCAGCGACAGACAGCGGTTAGCTCTCTCACTTCACAGCAAGTAGGTCCTGAGTTCGACTCCTGGGTGGTGTGGGACCTTAATGTGTGGAGTTGCATGTTCTCTCTATGTCGGCATAGGTTGCCTCATAGTGCTCTGGTTCCCCTACCAGTAAAAACATGTACAATAGTATGCTGGTGTCTAAATGAGAGTGACTGTGGGACAACAGATGAAAATTAGGCCATGGCTACAATCCGGTGTGTTTGCAGCATGTATATCATGTATGTGTAATTTTGACCAATTTTGTGTATTTTTTTGTGTATTTTTCTTTAGCAGCTTAACACATAGGTTGCTCTATTCCAACAGGGGTTTGTAGCCTGTAATTTTAAATAAAATATGTTGACATTATCTTTTGACTTAGTTATATGGTGGATCAGGTTTGTCTTTGCACACAGTGGCAGATTTTCAGTTTAACTGGACTGTGCAGGAGGAAACAAAGTCTGAACTTCTGTTTTATCTTGCCTTGTCACGCATCACATTGCTTTCCTTGTCTTTGCACTACTAATTCATTTGATAAGTATGATCATTTCTCTGCGATTATGAGGTTGTTTTTTGTAAAATAGGGACTGGTGACTAGCTCTGGGGTCGCTGAAAGCAATTACGAACACAGAACTGTTCTCCAGAACCATGATCTCTGTGTGGCACAGACTTCCATTTAGGTTAAGAATAATGACAAGTCACAAGGGCCCTCTCTATGGCGCTTCTTTTTAGTGACAGAAAGCACAATAAACACACGTTTGTCCCTCTCTTCCTCGCTGTCATTCCGCCTTGAGCATAAGTTCGGTTTAGCAGCTCAGCCTCAGGGGCCCGAGCAGCAGATCGGACCGAGCCATTATGAGGGAGGGGGCAATTGAAACATAAAAAGTTGTCTTATTTGTAATAGATACAGACTTAAGGAAAGGAATGAGGGTATCATGTGCAGTAATCTATACTCTAAAACTAAAATATATATATATATATGGACCCATTTTCAGAAAATGGACGCCACTATAGACTCTATCAACAAAAAACACAACTGCTCAGGATAGTGGGGGGAAAAAACAAACCCAAAATAATCAGCTGTCAAACAGTACTACAAAGTGGGATGAAAGCGGACGCTCGAGCCAACTACGGCAGTAGCACACAATAAACGAAGCAGGAATGAAACCGGCTGCTCAAACACGACTGTACAAAACAAGTCAAAGACAGCTAAAGTCGCTCTGAAACAATCAGTAATCACTCGCTGCCTCGACGTAAATCGCGGGGCTAAGCAAACCAGAAGATCGCATACAATTCAATGTTCCGCTTCAACTCGACAAACCTGCGTGCGAGAAGGAGAAAAAGGGACTGAGCTCTCGGTGTCACGTGACTATATACAGTCACATGGGTCACAGAGAGGTCACAGGTGACTTTGTTGCCATTAGATTCCTCTGCCTGCTCATGCGCAAAAGAGCGGTCAGAAGGGATGAAATGGAACTCAGTTTGTCCCGGTGGAGATCCAAATGTAATTTTTTTATTTTTAGTTATAAACAAATTTTTGTTCTAAAACATACTTGCCAAACTAAATGCACTCAAGAGCATGTTTAAAGGTTAAGAAAAATACATATAATGCCTAATATTTGTCCTTTAAGTTGAGCTGGTTCACTCCTGCCGCTATGTCGGGTGTGCACACTTTTCAGTGCTACAAGAAAGTACATTACAGTACAGTACATCTCCATGAATGAGGGGAGACCAATGGTTTATATCCCCACACTCAAGCACTGTGGTGTGGCTGTGAATGGGCCGCAGCCGGGGGAGGGGTTCATCTGAAAATTTTTCCACATGTCCACTCCAGCAGCAGGCGACAAAGCCAGAGGGAGATAAGTACAACCCAGAGCACGCACACTCCGGCTGGGTCAGGGAGCTGCAAGGTCCACCACAAGACGACCTGCTATCTGGAGCATTACTAAGCGAGGTTCTCCTGTAGGCGGTGTGTGCATTCCGAAGAGGACAGACACAGGAGCACATGGGAGAGGTCCTGCTGCAAACACATTCCAGAAACAGAAAGTTCAAGCTGACCTGGAACAACTGTTAAGCTTAGGTGAGTGGCAGGATTTCTATGAAAGTACAATGTTGTGATTTATTTACAATTCTTCAAAGTTTAGCCTTAATCTGTGAACCTAAACGCTATCCGATATTTGCCATTGATAAGGTTCTGCTAGTCAAGGTTTTTTAACTGTGAAAATATCACCTTTTCATATGAAGTGATTGGGAAAATATATTTTCACTGAAGAAGTTGTGTTTCTGTTGACATATTTTTGTTTATTATTTTGTTTTTTGCTGCAATTACCGGTAACAATTATTTTAGTTGACAAGCCAGTGATTATTTACGCATATAGCATTTTTTTTTTTTTTTTTTTTTTTTTTTTTTTTTTTTTACACTTTTTATTTACGAATGTGAATCGGATGACTGAAGGTTTCTAGATAAACAATTTCTGATGTCCATCAATGATACACTATTTGTGAATATTGTCTATTTCTTTCATACCATTTTGATTTCTTTTAATTCCACGGACTTTGTATTAAAACGGTCAGTATAGTCCATACAACAATTAATAAAAGACAACAATTATTTTAGTAGTCCATTGGTCACGATTATTCTGATTAATGTTTGCAGCCCTGTTGGTAGTTAATGAATCACATAAAATATTGGTTTAGAGGACATAATTTTCAATTAATGGTTCATAAATAAAGATGGCTGGATTACAGGTTTTTATTCAAAAACAAATAATTACTTTGTTATTTGTTACAATAATACTATTATGATTTTAAAACCCTGCTGCCAGCTGTTTAACGCTGCCATAAACTGACTGTTCCAATATTCCTGGATACCACTGCAGTGCCCTTGCACACTTTGTGCTCTTTCAGAAAAGGCACACTTCAGTTAGTGCGAGTATTGCGACAGTGCTATTAAACACAGCTTTTTACACATTTTAGAACCTGATACGTTGCAACTCAGAGACTTAGTTAATTGGTATTTTCTGTTTTGCCCTGTAGAGACCTATTTCTTCAAGTAAAATAATAATTTAAAAAAAGATAAGATTTAGCGTCTCTTTTTCAGGGGAAGAGTTTATTTACATGTTAGGGACGCAAACACAGGAAGAACATGCAAACTCCACATAAAAAGGCCCCTGCCTGGGAATTGAATCCAGGACCAAGAGAGGCAAGAGTGCTAACCGCTGCGCCCCCATGGTGTCTACAGAATTGTATAATATATAAAAATGTTCAATTCTTATGGCCTGTTCAGTCCGCGGCGTCAAATCTTCTATTCAAAGTCTATTTGGACGCGCGTCCTGGGAATCCAGCATTTTCCTGCGCGTTTTGAACGTTTTTGCGGCCCAAATCCTGCATTTTGAGTGTCGGACGCGGAGTGACGGGGGCATTTGAGCGTTGGACGCTCTGGACGTCCAGAGCGGCCGATGCGTCCAACGCAGAAAAGTTGGAAAAAGCTGAACTTTTTTGCAGCAGACGCGGTGCAGCAACCAATCGGAGATTACGCTCCAGTGACGTATATACGCGCTACCCGTAAGAAGGACCAAAACAAACCCTGCACCGATTAAAAAATCAGCCAGACGCAGCTCTTGGAGCAAATAATGATCTTCACTAAACTCTGATCACCTCTGAAGTGTCTGCTCGATCCAGGCAAGCTGCCGAGCTGATCGCCTCCGTTTTCGGACTTTGTAAAGTAAATGCCCCAAATCCACTTCCTCAACCTGAGGACAGCAGCACCGGGAAATACAACTCCTCCTCCACTGCGCATGTGCGCTGGACGCCTTGGACGCACGCCTTGGACGCACGTCCAAGGCGTCCAGAGCGTCAGCCTTCAAATGTACAGGCGTCCAACTGGAGTGTCAAGCGCGAATTTTGAAGCCGTGGTGTGAACGTAGCTGGACAAAGCTGAAAATTTTTGCGGCAGACGCTGGTGAGTTCATTTTTGGGATGCGCGTCCGTCTGCCATCAAATGTACAGGCGTCCAACTCGGGCGTCAAGAGCGAATTTGGACGCCGCGGTCTGAACGCACTATAAAATGGCTTTTGTATAATTAGCATGATTTAATAATCCAAAATTAACGTTTTTATCCCCCACAGGCGACAATGTCCGGCCCGAACACCGAGAGATCACCCAGAGTGGTGCGGGTGAACAGACCTGCTGACCTGGAGTTAGGGGAGACAGCCTTCACCTCCGCAGAGCCAGAACGGAACAGGACTCAGGGGGATGACGACAGCTCCAACATGGCTCTGCCCGGAATCCACCTCCACCCTTACCTATCCCACCCCAGAATGTCGGTCCGAATGTCCATCTACAGCACTGCCACACGGCCCACCATCACTTACAGCTACGTCCAGGGAAAGATCTACAACTTTCTCGAGAGGCCCACCGGATGGAAGTGCTTCCTGTATCACTTCTCTGTGTAAGTGTATTTATTGACATCTCTTCTTGCTTAAATATAAGGTTTCTGAGTTAAATGTAAAGAAAAAAAAACACTTAAATATGCACTTAAGAAATAATCGCAGCTTAATAATATAACATATATGTAGAATTTGAAGGAATGAAAATGATAAATCTTTATTACGTCTTTCTTGCCGGTGATGTTAGTTTGAGTATTGAACTAGTTTTGCATGTGATGGACAGTACCGTTAGACACTTCCAGTAGTGATGTATTTCAACACAACCTGGTACTGATATAGTCGTCTATCCCAGGGTCTCTACATTTTTGGTTAGTTTAGAGTAAGTTATATTCATTTTTGGTCCTCCTTTCAGTAATTTCTCTGTTAGAACTACCTTAGTAATGGCATTGTCTAATTTAAGCAATTAAATATGCTTTAGCCATATTTTCAACATGGAATAGTCCTAATTTTGACCCTTTTTAAATCTGGCTCTCGGACAGCTTAATCTTTTGGTCTTTTTAATAAATAAAACATGAATGATGATATATAGACTGTAGATTCAAATATGAAAGTAACGTTACATACTTAATTTTTTATGCAGTTACATGTTATCAAGTTACTCAAGTTATCGGAATACTCGATAAGGGATGTGCGATACATCGGTTGCAATATCGGCGTCTATGATATTGGAGGGTTTTCCTAAATATCTTTATCAATTCCGATATTGAAAATGTTGCTAGTATTTGGCACCAATCATTTTTCCAAGCTGCCTCAGTTTGTGCGTGCCCATGTGTTATTCTCAGTGCATCAGATGGATTTTTTTTTTTTTTTACTGATTCATGAGTAACAATTACAATCCCGTCAGATAAATACGTTTTGTTGTTATTTTTTACAAAAGTGAAAAGCGAATTTATGAACTTTACTATAACGTTAGATAAATACAATTGCTATCAATTGTTATAATAATATTTTATATTATATAATAATATAGTATTGGCATAGGAAAATATCGGTGTCAATATTGGTGATGCTGCCTTCATAATTGACGCTCCAACTCATTAAACTCTTTACCCTTTGGTATCACAGAAAATAGTGCTCTTGACTCAACTCAAAACCAATTGTTATGAATTAGCATTTATTTTAAATTTAAATGTACTAGTCTTAAATTGTGTTATTTCTCCAGCATTGTATTTTTATTGCATTTTGTTTCTCTAGAGATCACCTTGAATTTCTTATGCTTATTCTTATTTTTATTATTGAAAAATATTCAGGTGCAGCAATAGCATTTATGCACATGCTGCACTGTAACTTAATCTGCAGATAATAATGCCAGTAAAACAGGAGCTGATAAAAGAAAATGTATCAACATTGAAAAACCTTTTTATATTTCGACAAAGATGACCAGTTTCTAGCTATAATTTGTTTCATGTGTAATAAATGAAATATTACAAGAACAGTGGAAGGGGTGATATTGTTTAAGTTCCTACCACATCACTCATAGATGCATAGTTGCAAATGCATTTTGGTTTGACTGTGTGGGCTGAGGAGAGCATTGATTCAATCGAGCTGCTCCCTCTTTCGGCAAACCAGTCACAAGACACAGCAGTGGCTCAGTGGTACAGCGTTTGCCCAAATACCAGCATGTCGTAGTTTTGTCGTTGTCATTTTGTTCATGGGAAATGCACCCCAGTGTCTGCGTACATCTGGTGTGTGAATGGGTGACTGGTTCCCTGATGTAAAGTGCTTCGAGTGCCTTGACGGTAGAAAAGCGCTGTATAAATGCGACAGCCACTTTGCCTGTACAAATTAGTGTTTCAGTTTCTGGATTGGTGGTGGTTGACAGGACGTTTTGGCGCACACTGGAAGCCACACTTCTGTCAGTGGTGTGGTAAATATCCAGTGTAGAGCGCGTGTCCGTGTGAAGATGCAGCCAAACGGAGTCTGTGTAAAGTAGCTGTAAAAATGA
This sequence comes from Chaenogobius annularis, assembly GCA_015082035.1. Taxonomy (NCBI): domain Eukaryota; kingdom Metazoa; phylum Chordata; class Actinopteri; order Gobiiformes; family Gobiidae; genus Chaenogobius; species Chaenogobius annularis. The sequence goes on from BJKM01000255.1 coordinate 152,186, forward strand.
AAGTTTTATCCTGTCTTTGGGGTAATTATTCTCCCCTGCTGTACATGGGGATGACAAAAGTGAAATGTATGCGTGTATCAATCATAGATCTTTAGTGGCTTAGTCGATTCATTGGTCAATGGAGACTTGGTCGACCCAAATGTTATTGGTCCATTTGTTAATTTGGGGGAGATTTATATTCACAACAGCAGAAGCAAGTGGTTTATCTTGAGATTTGAGCATTGTTGTGCTTTTTGGTGCTCTTTGTTTTGTATGTTTTTGTTCGTACATTGTTTGTCATCGTGCTCTTACACCCGCGAATAGCTCTTATCCTCGTGTACATAGTAAGCCTATTTTCATTTTATACTGCAGTATGGGGTTACTATAGTATAGTAATTATAGTACTTTTAAATTGTTTCTTAGAGCATTCCCTTTTGATTTCATAAATGTGGTTTTTATTATTGATCAGTGTTTTATGTTGCACCTTAACGCCGAAACAAGTTCCTATGTTTGTGAATTTTGTTCATTGACAATGACAATAAACCTTTTCTGAGTTTCTCAAATTCGGTCATTTTTTCCATTTGTCTATTGTCTGTTATGTCAGTCCAGTCCTTGATCGTTGGTGAGGTTTGTGTCATCCATTTCCTTGTGACTGCCATTATTCCTGCCTCTAGAAGTATGTTCCAAATGTATCCATTTATTGTGTCCATGGCAGGAGTTCCGAGGCCCAAGTACATTGAGAGGGATGGCAATGTTAAAAACAGTTAATTTCAGTCCAATCATTTTAAACAACAGGACAGTCCCAAAACATGTGATAGTTTACCTCCTGGCTGCCAGTTTATCCATTCTCCATTCATTTTGTTTTGAGTAATGGGCACTTTAAACGCGTTATTAAGAAACATGATATGTTTTTTCAGCAAAATTCCCTCCAGACATGTGATTTTGTGAACTACAACAAAAACTAGACATCAGTTAGAAAAAAAATGAATGCTGTTAGCTCGTAAATTATGTCAACAGACACTGGCCCTTATTTGGTGGCACGTCCCAGGACCAGCTCTGAACCAGCCCAGAACCAGCACCTTGGTGGAAAAGGGGTAAAAGTGTCACCAAATAAAGATATATATCCATAAAATCCAGTTGTTCCTCGTGTGTTTGATGACGAGAAGCTCATTCCTCTTGTAACACTTAAAAACATTAAGTCAGGAAAGTCTTTACACCCACCTAACTCTTATTAATTGGTCACATTCACAGTCCATCTATTTTTTTTAGTCAATCATCATCTTTAATTCATTGTCTTGGGCCTGTTCACTTCCCCAAACAAAATTGCAGCTCTTCTGAACGAGATAGACGGCAGGTTCTGATCAATCAACGCTGCTGCTGCATTTAGCCATTGATTTACTCTTAAAAAAAATACTGGTACGGAACAAAGAACCAGGTATCGGTATCGAAAACAGATATCGTAACGCCCTAATCCAGCCCTAAAATGAACTACACCCCTGCAGCACTGCCGTTTCAGCTGTACAGTAAACATGATTCAAAAATCCTTCAGAAAGCGCCCTTTTATTTATAATCACCAGGTCTTTTGTGTTCACATCCTCATTAAGCAGGAGGGATTGTTACAATGAGACAGCATTGATCCATTAAGCTGTGCATTTTACTCACACTCTTCACAGTCCCTCCAGGAACATTACATCCTAAACAGCAGAGTGATTTAAGCACACTATAGGCTTCATCTCAGAGAAGGAAAGCCCCCACAGGAGCAGTAAAGAGTATTATATGTTCTTTATTTGTCTCGTACACGACTGCATTCAAGTGTGCAGAGCAGCTCTTGGATCAAACTTGACGAGGAAGGAACAGTCTTGACTTTATGAATAATCCGTCCCTGAAGAGAAATTAATCCTGGGATCACAGAAGGTTGTAGAGCTAGAACAAGGTCTTTGATTCATGAAGACGTCTTGAGAGTTTGTTGACCAGTTTTGTTTTTAAGAGAAATAAAAATCAAGATATTAGGGAAAAAAAAGACATTGTAATTTGTATGCTGCATATTATCCAGGGCTATTCCTGTGGATGATCTTAAACACTACACAGAATAAGATTGAACCCAGTGGAACCATGCTGTAGACATAAGGCTTTTAGTTTTTTTTAAAATTCATCAATCACAGTCTGCTGACCGGTAGTGTGGTGCAGTGACTTGTATTTCATGTGACGTCACAAGCTGAACAGAACAGGAAGAACTGTCTCGGTTGAAAATACCCAGTGGACGCCATACACAATAAACATCCTCTTTTACATTTTACTGGTGAGGAGAGCATCAATCTATGAACGTCTATAGAACTATCCTTCATGGACATACAAGGTGACCCGCCCCGCCCCCCAGTGTGATGTCACTCCAAAGTCTGTTTCCTTCCAGTTTCCCCCATCAACCTAAAACATGTCAAATGGGCTGAACGTCCAGCTAAGTGGTCGCGTCTAAAGCCTGACTCATAGTCCTGACTTTAGAGCAGCGCTTAGACCTTGGGTGGTTTTCGACTAAAGAAATTCTTGGTCAACTCTAAAGAAACATCATGTGCAAAACCGTTTTGATTTGCTGGCTCTGATTTTTAATGAGCCGCCTCCGGAATAACACTGTGTTCTTTGCTTGTAGTTTTGGCAGATGTCACATTATTCGCAATATGTGATGCCGTTATCACCCTGCATCTCGCTGCCTAACCCCAGAGTGACAGAGAGGATCATTTAAAAAAAAAAAACACCGTGGAATCACATAGCACCACTGGGGATCCTATTTTGTTTTGTAAATTTGCACAACAATGACTGTATCATCCCACTAACCCAGCTGGTGAAGAATGTTCCATGTACACAATGTCCCACCCAGCGCAGTGATAGCAGCAGGCTAAAGCTGGCAATGGAGGGACCCAGAGTAGAACACAGTTGGACTGAGGTGACACACATTAGTGGAACTGACTAAAAAGGAGCGTTTCAATGTTTTTTTTAAATCATTCCAATGACGATATTCAGACATTTGTATGGCAATCCATCAGAAATATGCTAAAATGTGCCTTGAACTGGATTCTGGAATTGGCATTGCACAAAACTTGAAACATTTGTTGTTTTGTCGATAAATTGGTTGCCGATGTCTTTGTCAACCACATTTTTGTATTGGTTGACTAGTAATTGTGTTGACATGTATACGGACAAAGGCAGAAAGAAGAAAGCATGGAGTTTTGCTGGCTTTTAGGTAGTTACTGGTCAGTTTGCACAGCCTTTTCACTTATAAAGATGCTGTTTACTAGTAGGCTCTGAATATAGTAGCTCCTGAGCAAGAGCCTAATAAGACTGTATTCACCGTAAAACATGCTGCACACTACATGAATGTTAACAGATAAATGACGCTCACAAGAGGAGAATCTTATAAGAGGCGTATTGTCCTCGGGAGCAAAAACCAAAACAATCTTGCAGTCCACTGTGTTATTGTAATTTTTTTAATGTGGTGCAGCAGTGCGAATAAAAGCTTTTAATGCACAGCAAGCTGGCAATAAACTACACAGGAAGTGAGTTTACTGTCGCTAGCTATAGTCTGCATCAGCTTCACAGACTCTTCCAGCGTGGTTTTATAAGGAGTCTCACATGAGGATCTACATTTGCTTAATGTTTAATTTATGTTAAGAATGATTCAAACTGGATTAATAGCAATGAATGTGTTCCATTGAATCTGTGTCGGCAATTCTGTCTGCTTCTTGGCTTCTTGGCTGTAGCAGTGATGTTTAATGGTTACAATTAAGTAGTGTTTTGGTGTCTGTCTGTTGAGCAGATCCCCTTTTGAGTGGCAAATCATTTGCACTGCTCCCATGCCCAGTTTTACACAGCACCACTGCAGACCACATGTCGTGGAAATGCTTCTCGGGCTGAGTGGGCCACGAGCTCAGAGCTTAGTAGAGCCAAGTCGGTACATAAGGGGCATAATATGTCAACAAATTTAAAATGTCTGGCTTTACAAGAAATTTAAACCTTGCTCTATCCCGCTTTATATGTCCCACATAACATGATAGTAACATTTTAATATGTTTTTTTCTTACATTTATATGTGGGTAAACTACAGAAAAAGTTTTAAATTGATTATTCTGAAAGTAGGATTGTGTCCTATTCACCTGCAGTGTCTCACATTAAATGAGAAGACATTGAACTTTTTTTTGTGAATAGGCTCAGTAATTACAGAGATACGAACCATAAACCTGGTCATCAAATCTGTAATCAGACAATTATACAGCAAATTCTACCTTTTAGAATTCGGACGTGACCTCCATCTCCGTTTTAAATTATGGGGATTCCAGAATGTTGTGATGTCACATGAACACAAACTATTGTTTTTGTTACTTTCTCTACGCATGAGAGCATGCGCATGCGGGTCCATGAGCGTAAACTAGAGTAAGATCATGAGAGGACCATGTCTGGACTGAACACTGGACTCCTGCTGTTCAACCATGTGTGGGGGGCTCATCTGTTTAGTCTGACAGATCACACACATTCATGCGCTCTGACTCATGCCCTGCACTTCCTCTCTTCTGCAGATCTTCAGCCGGACAATGTAGACTCTGTTTGAGAAGGTTGAGAACGTTTCCGTTTTAACTTTTTACTTCATGTTGGAAATATTGTAAAATATAAAAAATAAAAATAAATATGCTGGTTTATCTGTCTGATGTTTGGCTTAGAAAGACAATCATTAGTAATATAAAAGGATGAGTCAATATGGATTGAGATGATGCCAATATCCAATATTTAGCTTTCTGCTGTTGCCGATGATGCCGATATTTGCCAATACCGATATTTTGATTTTGAAATTCAAAACGAGGCCCAGTAAATAACTTTTCACTTGTAAATAGGCAATGAAAAAATATCAAAACAAATAACAGAATGTATTTATTGAGGATATACGATCAATTAAAAAAATATGTATTTTACCCAATTTCCTAAAGATATTATTTATAGTTTAGTTTATCTGCACATAGGCATATTTAATATTTCAATACAACCAAGGGGTGAAATAGAGATACTGATGGTATGGTAAAATGCTGTATAAAAAGGAGTTTCATATAGTGTTAGCCTGCAGTACACAAGTTAGACACATTTTTTCCTCACTTCCACCCCTATTTCTCACTACAATCACAATGAAATTATTTCTGGGAAAAAACATTTAAAATTGTTTAGTTATACAATTTTTTAAAAGAATAAACAAAACACAACACGACCAGAGAAAATTAAGATAAGAATAAAAATGGACATCAACTAAACATCAAAAGAAACACAATAATGGCACATTTAAATTAAAATAAAAGTCCCATTTCATCCAAATCTATCAAATTTGTCCATTTATAAATTCTGAATGTCATTTGTTTTCATTTGTCTGATATCCATTACTATCAGTCCAGTCCTTGATCGTTGGTGAGGTTTGTTTCAGCCGTTTCTTTGTGGTGACCTTTTTTTTCTGCTGCCAAAAGCACATTCCAAAGTTATCCGTGTCCATGGCAGGAGTTTTTAGTACATGGTTCTAAAAATGAGAGGGATGGCAATGTAAAAACTAGTTTACATCGCATTGTTAATTTCAGTCCAATATTTTTGAACAACAGGACAGTCCCAAAACACGTGATAGTGAGAGACAGTTAACCTTTCCTTGTGAATAATGAGCACTTTGACATGGTGCTATGGATAAACGTGACACATTTTTTCCAACAAAATTCCCTCCAGACATGGGATTTTGTGCTCCTACACTGGGCTGTACACATATTTTCTTACTCTTTGTCTGTCAAAACAAGGTTACCTTCTCTTTTCCATTTGTTTTTAATATATTTAGTAGAGTAGTTATCCAGATTAGTAATGCAGTGATACAAATTGTATAGTTGTAATGTAGCTATTGTTATTCTAGTCTAGGCTCATTCATCTTGTCTTGCCAACAAACACCATTTGGACACCATTCACACGTTCATTCCTGGTTTGATCCCGGTTTAGATCTGTAGACTTGGTTCAGCCCTGTTCTATTCATGGTCTATTCCTGGTTTTTGTATGGTAATTATGCAGCTGCTTAGCTTATGTAGCACACCTACCAGCAGTCTTCATCACTCACTCTCTCACGTTCGCATATGACGGTCCTTTTCTTGTATTTTATTAACACACATTGTCATAAATGTGTGATAAAACATACATTTGAAAGAGCGTTCCCCCTGTAGTGCTCTGAAGCAACAAGAGTAAAGGCACACGTGACGCAGAAAACTCAGGGCCCAGAACTAAAAACAGAGCAAACTAAAAAAAACATAATTTAAAGTATTTCAAAAGTTGGTCCAATGTTCCAGTCTGGGGAATTCTCTCATGTTTCAAAGGCAGAATATAGAGAGAGAGATCCACAGTACAGCGTTAAGCATATCATCTTTTATTTCAGTGTAGATGTTTTATTGCCCAAAGTTTCTTGTAAAAACATGCATTCTTACTGTGAGTGGGATCACATTTGCATTGATCTGACCTGTAACTTGACCTGATGGCGTCACCTGCTCGCTCGTCTCCATGGAGCTAGATGCGTTTACGTTAGAACATTCCAGACAAAGCACGCGCCGTACCGTCTCTCTGAAAAGTTACACAGCACACTTTTAAAACATGACAAAATACTATTGCTTGTGTCTTAATGCTGCAAGAATATTCTCTTTCAATGCCCATTTGAGACGCATTTCACTCAATTGGAATCTGGAGGTCTTTCTATCCGTCCTTCTGCTGGCCGGGTTGACCTCTACATAATTGGACCCGGGCACAAAGGCCGCAGAGCGCAGCGGCTCTGAATGCAGCCTGTGAGAGAGCGTTCAAAGTCCCCCGAATCAAATCAAGGCACGGAAATGTCACGACTGGGAGGAGAACAATTCTGGGCCTTACACATTCACTGAGCAACAGTTCAGTCCGCTTATAGTGCACTTTACAGACAGTATTCTCTTTGATTTTGTCCGCCAGCAGTCTCGGAGGTGTTTGTAATAGCTTTTCCACATTGCAGTCTTTTTCTTTTCTTTGTTAGCACGGTTAGAGAACAAATCTTAAGGACCTGCATGCAAAATTGATTATTTTTTTTTAGCTTTTAACCATGTTATAGCACTGGGCCTCATTCAAGAATGTTTTCTTAGAAAATATTCGTAACTTCCACTTTATGCCAAATTCAAGAACATGCTGTCACCATTGACAGTGGCTGGTACAAACACCACGTCACTCATTTACATGTTCATTTACATTCAAATTAATATGTATTTGCTAAGAAACTCCCTCTGAACTTACAAATACGGGCTCCACGGACATGTGACACTGAGACGGAGCGAGGAAGAAGGAAAAAGTGAACGAGGAAGTCGCGATTATCACTGTTTTACAACTTGCAACGATTAAAAATGTCCAAACTGATATGAGGAAGTGTGTGTGTGTGTGTGTGTGTGTATATTTATATCATATATATTTAAATCATATATATTTATATCATATATTACATATATTATATTATTATTGCGGAGAGAGTCTGGTCGTGGGGGCTGACAGGGGGGTGCTGAGTCTTGTGGTCCTTGTGGTTTTTGTTTATGCTCTGTCTGTATCACGCCTGATCATACTTTGAGTATTCACTATCATTTTTATATAAAATCTAACAATCATGTGGGAATTAGAATTTCTGGTTGCAATATAATTTCTCTCTTACAAATTTCTGTGTTCCTGACTATTTGTAGGATTTGTTCTTCCAAAAGGACATTTTCAGTTAAGAACTCATTTTGTCAATGCCAAAAACCTTAGTAAGAAGGCTTTAAGTACCGATTTGTGCGCAAGAACGCTTCAGGAATGAAGCCCATTTTCCCCTCAACAAAAAACACCTGGAGTTGTATTTAGCTTCATTCAAAGTAGTTTTAAAATCCTGTTTACAAGGTCCAGTTGCTCTGAGCACTCAGAAATCTATCCATTTAAATTTACTCTGGATTGTGACTTTAAAGAAAGAATACAAGGAAGCCCATTGAAGTAAAAGCTTGACACTTAAGAGATGTTAGAGCTTTTATGTCCTGATGCCGCAAAACGTTCTCTCTCAGTCCCATTCAAAACACATTTTAGTAAATAGGAATCTGGAGGGCTTTCTCTCTGTCAGCCCAAATTATTTTAGTGAGTTAACATACAAGATAAAAAAAAAACACATTAGCCAAAGGTTTGAAACACTCTGCCATTTTGTCCAGTAGTTTTCATTTCTACAAGTCTTTTTTGTAAACACTGAAGTTCATTCGAGGTTGTTCCTTTCCAAACAACACTTCAAAACAAACCTGGTTATCGCTGACCCACAACTGTGACTCATTCCTTATCAGAACAAGCTGATGTGTTTGCCCCTCATGTGTGGTCGTTGCACTCGATGGGACCCTAAGCAACATTGAGGGATAAATATGGTAAAAATCTATATATACCCCCTCAAATCCAAAACGAGGAGAAGTAAATAAGATAAGTTTTGAAGGATTTCAGTCTCGGTTTTCCACATTCTCTAACTTAAGTCCCACAGCACTGTTTATAGCCGAAGATGAACTGTAAAAACCTGCTTTTCCCCTTACTTTGAGTGAGCTTGCGTCTCCACAAACCTGATTTTTAGTTGCCTCCTGCTCGTCTCCACGGAAATATTCTTCCTTTGGCTAAAACACATTCCATTCGTCTCAAATCCAAGTACTAACCGGGCCCAAGCCTGCTCAGCTTCCGAGATCTGAAAAGATGCGTTCTTGATGAGTATAGTTTAAAGACTTGATATTTCCATGGAAACGTTCACAAAGTTATGTAGTTGTTTTTTAATGTAAGCATGTAAAACCCCTTAACGACCTCTCTGCCGGTAGAAAGTTGAATATAACTGAATATAAATAATGACTCAAACGTGTATGAATAAAACAATGACCCAGTTATTTATTTTTTATGAGGGAACAAAATGGTTAAAAGTAAATTTACTTTGACACAGGACCTTTAAGGCATCTACTTCCTTGATGCACCTTTCAGCAGTACAATCTTGCATAGACAGTTTACAGGAGGTCCTGGAGTTCATGGCGTGCTGGTAACCACATGATGAATTCTCAGCAGTGCATGTTTTATTCAATGGAACACTAGACCTTAAGTGTGGACAAGCAGATAAATGCAGTGTGTGCCGGGCACCAGCGGGGTCCCACACCTGATGCTGTTTTTGTGGATCTAGGAGGAGAGCAGTTCTTCCTACGTCCTGGTGTGCACAAGCTCAAACTTTCATATTGTGCTGCAGTCACCTTGAGCTGACGGAGAGTTTTATCTTTCCTGAAAAACGGTGTTTGAATGAGAGTTGGAGATAAGACCGACTCAAGGTCATTCACTGCTGAGCGTTGCATCGGAACCAGCCTCTGTTAATGCTGTTCACTCAAATCATTAAGAAAAACTTCGGCTTCACAATCCTCTCTTTGTCCTGAAGAAGGACAAACATATTCTAACATTCAGGTTGTGCCATGCTTTTATTTCAGCTCAGTACAGTGGCAATGGGACTTGAACAAAGACTACAGGTATTAGTAAGGGCACTTTCACAGCAAGGAAGTATGGTCCAAGGTTTGTAGAGCCGCTGCCTAATCCTAGTGCAGGCGTCAGCAACCCAAAATGTTCATATCGGACCAAAAAAAACAAATCTGTCCGCAAAAAATGAAAAGCCTTATATAAGCCTTATATGAAGGGAACACAGGCTGTAAGTGTATATTAGCTATATTGGCCTACTATCAAAATGACTAGGCTACAAATGCATATGGAGCATTCCTAATTAAATGTTTATTTTCCCTGCAGCGCCCCCTGGAGAGATGACGTACCACGACTACTCTGCTATACGATATTTGGTGCTTTAAGTTTAACTTCCATTACAATATTAATGTTAATGTATTATGTTTTGTTGCTTTGATGAAAATATAGAAATAAAATTAAGAAGGGACACGCTGGAGGGACTATGTCTCTCGGCTGGCCTGGGAACGCCTCGGGATCTCCCCGGAGGAGTTGGAGGAAGTGTCTGGGGAGAGGGAAGTCTGGGAGTCCCTGCTTAGACTGCTGCCCCTGCGACCCGGCTCCGGATAAGCGGAAAAAGATGGAAATCTGATTTTTTTGTGTCATTTTTATTTTGAGGATTCCAAAAGAAACAAAAACGCAGTCCTCTTCAAACCTCAATAACAATACAATCCTCTTTTCTTTACCCCCATATCAAGGCAACAGTGAAATTGAACACAGCCTGCAATTATAAATTCAAACATTTCTTCTCGCGGCCCATCAGAGTTCACATACCTGCATAACAGCGCTGCCTGTTCGATTTCGATCACATCGCACGACTCATCACAGGCAATTGAGTATGCTGGAGCTGAATTCATCTCCTTGATTTGCCGATTGGTGATGTTGAATGCCATTTGGATGGCCCTTTCCTTCACTGTCTTTCTCTCACTCCAACTGGCTGGTCTGCTGCAAATTTAGCGTGGAAAATGTCTTTCCAAATGAGTCTTTTTGTAATTTGACAACTTCTCATTACAAAGCAAACATGCAGACAATCCTTCCGCATTGGCAATGAAAGCAAATGATTCGGTCCATTCTTCCTTAAATCCTGTTCTCATCAGCTATCTTTGTTTACAACAGCCACCTGCCGCGTGTGCGCGCATGTGTTGCAGGTCTATGACGCAAATCTTTGTTTACAGAAATGTTGAAATTTAATATTTATTATAAACATTTTTACAGCGTTGGAAATCGTTAAGACTGTTTGTGTCATATTTGTCCTCCAACAGAAACCATATTGAAACCAAAAATATATCTCCCCCCATCTATTTCCATTTTCATCCATTTTTGAAAAAATGCTCCAGGGAGCCACTAGGGGGGCACTAAAGAGCCGCGGGTTGCCGACCCCTGCCCTAGTGTGAATGATGTCGTTGAATCTCAGAGGAGTGCAGAGGAGGTTGTAGGGGCTTTTATTTTGGCAGGTTTTTTTTGTAGAATTTGCGTTAAACTCGACTTTCACTCAGCTCTCAGCACGAATCTTTTAAGTGTGACGATAATGCGCACTTCCGTTTTCGCCTTGTGTGAATCCAAACATAAAGGTGATGTACTGTCTGCACTGCTCGTTCTCCGTGAATGAGGGGCTTATGCTGCTCATGCTTCACTCCAAAGTTTCCTGACAGCTTTTTAACTTGTTTGTGTATAAAGGTTTTTCCTGCACAGTTTAGCCATTTGCGCCGCCTGCTGTTGTTGAAAGGTATTACATTGTTGGTACATTTGGGTCGCTGTAATGAGACAAGTGACACCCTGACTCAGTGGTGGGACCGGGAGGACGGTTTGGTGAGAATGAGCATTGAGACGTTCCATCATGATGATATACATTTTAGGGCTGCAATTAACGATCATTTTTTTGATAATTGATTAGTCTGCAGATTATTCTTTTGATTAATCGATTTGTTAATGAGAATGCAAAAGTCACATGATGAAAATATGTTTTACTAAATTTGACCCAGATGAAACTGAAATGTTTGAGGATCCTGAAAATGTTTGGACAAAAGAGTGTTTTCATAAAAAACACAAAATGAACACTTTTCTCATGCCATTTTTATGCACTTGCAATCGATTACTAAATTAGTTGGCGATTATTTAAATAATCGATTAGTTGCGATTCATTAACTAACCAGTTGCAGCCCTAATACGTTTTCTTTACTTCTTCTGTATCGTCCTTCAAGGGAAAGTCTCCACGGATATTTAGACAGGATTCAGGTCAGGAGTGCCTAGCTGGAGAAGCTGGAGTATGGAGGGAACATCCAGACAAAGGGATAACACGCAGATAGGCCCATGGTCCTTCCACTGCGACCTATTTTGCTACTTTAATGTTCTCTATCCTCCTCTGACATAATACAAGAGTAATAATTGATGCGGTCTTTTGTCTTAAAACTGGATTGTGCTGCTTTTATATTCTCCGGCCGAGAGAACAGACAATGCATTTTGTGCTATTTACAGCTGTGGCTTTGGTTCCATTTACTGCTGTACCCTTTTAAAAAATTAATTCTGTTTTATGACAGTAGACAGTATTCAGACTTGAGTCTGATGTTTAGCTACACTTTCCCCTACAAGACCATGGGTTTGGTAAATGTCCCAAAAAGTTTTAAAGGTAGTCATTTGGAAAATGTTTTTCAAAATGAGTGGTTTTGACTGAAATACTGAAGTAATTTTTCATCTGAAGTCATCTGAAGGTACTGGATTGGACCTATAGAACGAAATTGGGCCATCAGGTTGCAAAAAGCGCACAATGTCAGGCCAAGCCTCCTCCTTTAGGGCAGAGCTTATCTAATCCATTTCAAGCTCCTCAGACAGGTACCTTCAGATTCAAAATGACTTCTGGATGGCAGTGGAAACCTTGCGCATATGATTGCCTTTTTAAAATGTTTCTAACGTGGACCACTCCTGGATCGATGAGGGATTCCACCAACTCAAATTGTTGATGTATTTTTAGGCCTATATAACATGACTAAATACACACATTTAAATGAGCTGCACCAAATACTTTTGACCTCCGTATGAGTAATTACGTGTAGAAAAGATATTTAATTTTGAAGGGGCTTTTCTGGTAGGGGGTCTTTCACCTGCTTGTCTCCATGGAGATGCCATTGCGTTGCCTGGAATGTTGGAATTAAATGATCAATCATGTATTTAATTACAGGGGTACAACACTTGCAACTCTTTATATAACCAACCTTTAATATCTGTAATAAAATATGAACAAAGATTTCATTCATAATGAACAAAAAGGTTTAAGTATTATTCAGGCTTAGTAACTATTTAATTAATCTTATAACCCTAACTTCTGTCCACTTAGACACCGAGACAACTGCTGTTGTGATTTTGAGTCTTTGTTCATGCTTTATGAAGGTGTCGTTATTTTAAAGTCAGACCAAAATACTTTGGAGCAGAGTCGCCTCTCCACAGATCTAAGCTGTAACTTGGTCCGGTGGGGAGACATAATGTACCTTTAATAATAGATTTGCTCGTGTATAAACTGCTCATTATCAGCAAAGCCATTCAAATGTAACTTGAGTAGATTTTTTTTTCACCTCTGGCTGTCCACCGACTGATTTAAAAATAGCTCCTGTTGTGTGCTGCTGTGTGCTGTTGTGTGCTGCTGCTGTTGTGTGCTGCTGTGTGCTGTTGTGTGCTGCTGTTGTGTGCTGTTGTGTGCTGTTGTGTGCTGCTGCTGTTGTGTGCTGCTGCTGTTGTGTGCTGTGTTGTGTGGTTTGCTTCTGTGTGCTGCTGCTGTGTGTGTGGCTGTGTGTCTGGCTGCTGTGTTGCTGTTGTGTGCTGCTGCTGTTGTGTGCTGTTTGTGTTGTTCTGTGTGCTCTGCTGTTTGTGTGCTGCTGGTGTTGTGTGCTGCTGTCGTGTTGGTTGTGTGGTGCTTCTGTGTGCTGCTGCTGTTGTGTGGTGCTTCTGTGTGCTGCTGTTGTTGTGTGCTGCTGTGTGCTGCTGCTGTGTGCTGTTGTGCGCTGCTGTGTGCTGTTGTGCGCTTTTGTGGTGTGCGGCTGGCGATTGGTCTCTAACCGTCCCTGTTCCTGCTGTGGCCGACATTAATAATGGACACTCTGGCTCTGCCCCGGTGTTCAGGGGCCAGTCAGGGGCCGATGTGTTATTTTGTCTGACTACCGCGGGTGACAGGCAGGGGACCCATGGGTGCTCTGACACACAGGTACGCAGGTGAAAAATGACACTGCAGTTATATGTTCTGCTCTGGCACAGATAAGTCAATGCCTTTTTGTTAGAAGAATTACGGCTTCACTTTGCCTGGAATGTCATTTTGGTCCCATTTTAAAAGAATAACATTGAATTCAGTGTAAAAAAAGAAAAAAAAAGGAAAATTAAATGTTGCATCTGTCTCTAAGAAAACTGAGGGCATTACCTGCCTTTTCAAAATAACCACAGAGATGTTATTAAGTTGTAAAATAATTTCCCATCACATTGTTAAAGGTGATGAGAAATTCAAGCTGAAAACCGCCCAAAGTTTAATGTGACGCTCCAAATGATTTTAGGTTTTAGTGCGTCGCGATGCAAACTGTCAAACTGGATTTTGATGTTAAAGGAAATAGAATGTAGCTTTCTCCACCCAAAAACTAGTTTTATAGTTTCTTTAAAATATATAATATTTGGATATTGCACAATTTTGTCCTACATATGATTGTTTTTCTGTATAGATACTTGTTCAATTGTCTATCTAGTTCTGACACTAGATTTAGTACCGGTACTAAAGGCGTGTTTCCACTGATTCCCTTCAAAGTGGATTGGTACGGTCCGAAAGTGTCTCCTGTGAACTGTGCCTGTCCGTTTAAGCGAACTCTTCATAGTCCGCTTTAGCAGATATAAACAGAACATAATAATCTCTCGCCAAACGCTGACCTGGTCTTGTGATTCACCACCGTATTTATGTTGGCATGGTTAATAAAGCAAAGCAAGCAAACGTTCAGCAGTTTCCTGTTTATCGACGCTTGCAAGACCAATTTCCAGTACATAAAATGTACTAGAAATGTAGGGACAATTTACATGCAACCGACCCATTTTTTGGAAAGTTTTAACAATCGTTTCATAAATTAAAGTCTTACCAGGTAGTAGTATTTGTGAAGCCATATCTCTTAAGTATATTATATAGATTTGGGCATTTTTTTAATAGTATGGTTGCTGGGTAACTGTACCTGGAAGTAACATTTTAAACCTTATCAAAATGGTCCAACTGGAGAAAAATAGGTAGTAAACTCTTAAATATAATCCTTTTTTTTTACCACATTTTAAAGCACTGTGTAATCTAACCTGTCATTTGCACTTCGTGAAGCAGTTGTAATATCACTGAAGTTGTCTAGTTGCATAGTGAAGACAAGTGAGCAGTGACAAGTGTCCTCCAGCGGTGTAAAAATCCTCATAACGGCATAAACAGGACCTTCAAACTGACTCGCACCATTTAAAAGTAGATCAAAGGAAGCACAATTTATGTCCGCATTCTGGAAGCAAACAGCCGTGGTGCTAATGGTAGTCATTTGTCAGCAGCGTTCAGCCTAAATGATGACAGTGAAATGAAAATGTCAGTGAACACGCTGTGACGGCTTTTCTTCTTTCTCAGTGTATCTGGAGGATGAGAATCTAAAGAGCACAAGTGAAGTTCCATGAATGAACATTAGAGGCACAATACAGTACACAGTGTGAACAACGAACGTATTTCCAATTGATACAACATAGCTGATGTCACTTTTAGTATTTTTAGTGTTTTTCAGGTCATTTCTGGACGTCTTTCAATTTCAGTTATCGGCTTTTCTGCCCTTTTGAGCACTGAAAACCCTCTTAAAGAAGCACAGTGAAATGTCTTTTTTATTCTTATAACTTTCAATTCATTTCATACTTTCACCAGAGCACAAGACTCTGCCGTCGGTATGGAGTTCAGGCTTGAGTTTTGTGCATGAGGCCACTGTTGTTGACAGAGGGCACATTGAGGAAGAGGATTTACAGTAGGTGCAGCAGTTTTGAAAAAGTGAAAGAGAGGGTTTCTGGAGTTGAAATGGCTCATTGTCAAAGAGAGAAGGACATTTGAAGGTGCAGCGTACAAACAAAGTCCCATTCTGTCTGCCTTCAAAGTTTTTTAAAGGTGTACCACGCTTCTTCTTGTCCCCCTAAATATTTGATTGATTTGCCTGATGTTCCATAGTGTGTAATTAAACCTATTTGTCTTACATGATTTGTTCATTGCTCAAAGAAATTATGCTAAACATTGTTTCTTGGCCTTGTGGACAAGTCTGCATGGAGATGGGTGAGTTTAATGCCATGTGAGACATTCCGGACAAAGCCTGCAGGTGGCAGTCCCTCCACCAGAAAAGTTGCATCGTGCAACTTCAAGCTCTGTAGAGAAAGACAGTCTAAATATGCAGGGCTCGGTGTTTACCTCACAACACAATACATATCTTAATACAGGGTCCACGATATGGTACGGGTCCTGATACATGGATAACCCTTAAAAGCTGTGTCAAAAGTTGACTGAAATGAGGTTTTATGTAAAACAGAGGTCATCAACCTTTTTAGGGCCGAGGGCTACTTTATGAGCACGGACTTGGTCGAGGGCTGCCCGCTTAAATTAGCCTAAATGGGCCTAAAATAACATAAGTAACCAAATTTCATATGGTAACTATTAAACCGTGAGTAACTATTTGATATAAGTGTATTTGGGGCATTTATGTGTATTTATCATGTCATTTTGAATTTGAAAACCCAATCTTAACCTTTTCCAACAGTTTCTCTTCATGGTCTGTTTAGACCTGGTTCAGTCCTGTGTGAGTCCTGGTTTGGGTTTGACCTTTTTAAAACATGTTTAGATTGGCTTTTGTCCTGGGTTTAAACTTAAACCCTGCATGAGTTAGACCTGGTTTAGTTCTAGGTTGGTCCTGTTCTGATAGTGGTCCTGTCCTGCAGCTCCTCCTCTGCTCTCTGTTACTCCGGCCATTCTCAAAGGTACTGAGCATTATTTGTCCCCATTTTTTTTGTCTTTAAATGAAAACATTGCTGACACGATCTAAACATGCTTCTCTCCCACGCTCGTGCCGCAGATCCAGCGCTGTCCGCACGCATGTGTAGGATGCATCACTTTCGGTTTGGCGTCTTTGGTGGCTTGAAACTACGTGGTTACTGGGCGTATTTTTAACATTTTGATAAATCTGTTGCCATCTCTACATGTCCAGCTCTCATCTAAACAAGCCTCGCAGCAGTTTTGGCAAATCGAAAAGCTTTGGCTGAGCTGTTCTAAATTTAGAACGGGTCCACACAGTGACTGAGAGAGGCCCTAAGGGCCCCAAGGTGCCCGCGGGCACCACGTTGGTGACCCCTGATGTAGAATAACAAAATGCATTGTCCTATAAATAATTCACCTTTTCAACAATTCAAATTCTGCCTTAAGCAGAAGGTTAGTAAGTGTATGACTAAAGTAATGTATAATTAACATACGGTATGTTGTTTAAAAGTATCACGAGACGCATCTCTGTAACAATACGCACAAGCAGTCACAATAAACTGCCATATTGATATTTTGAGTACAGCCCTAATATGCAGGTACTCTCCAACAAATCGGAAAAAGCTGCAACAACCTCATCTAATAACAAATATAAACGTTTAAATCTCTGCTAAATATTCAGATATTACCTGACGTCTAAAAGAAGTACAAAACCAGTAAACAACAGGAACACTGCCGCTCACGTCCACACGTATCCCTGATATAGACTTTATGAATATTAGATGATGAAATAGAAGTTTGTGTGTTGAAAAAAATACTTGTTGTTGGCCAGCGGAAAGCGTCCTATCTCGCCCCTGCCTTTAACTAACAAGCTAGCTTTTTGCTATAAAAGCAACAACGGAGAAAAAACTTTATATGGCAAAATGCAAACTGAAAGTCAAATTGTGAGACAATAGCTCCAAGGACAAAACTGAGGAGAAAAAAAATATTTTAGCAGTGGCACAAACATATGCTGCTTTCCAGTTTTCAGAACTCGGAATTCCTTCCTGGAAACTCGGGCAACATTTCAGAACCCCGAGTTCATCTGAGTTAGACAATCCATTAGTGGATGTAACTATTTCAGCATTTTTCTTAGGCCTAGATTTGAATGGAAAAAATATAATTGGATAATTTCTCACTGTAATGATCCACGGAGGAGAGCCAGACTTTACCTATTATTTTTGTGCCATTTTAAAATCCAAAGCAGCTTTGTTCAGGTTGGAGCAGATGAAAATCACCAAACTTCTATTCTAATGAATTGGTTGGACATGGATAAATGCTCAAAAAAGGGAGATTAAAGAATTGATGAGTGAGTGCTGGTGTGATGTGACAGAGGAGATGTGGTTTGGAGAATCCGATGTTCTTTGCCCGCTCCGTGGTTCTTATCTGTGCTGATGCGTGGCACAGTCTGAGCATGTGTTTAGATTCCAGGCTGTTGCTCGGTAAACTGTCGTAGGGCCTGATTACTCCTCCCTGCATAGTTTCCATGGCTCTGTGTGAACAGAACAGAGAGATGTATGTGTAAAATGTATAGGCATAATAATCCCAAGGAGTTGTGAGTTTGCCTTTGATTACACACTACATGACATCCTTTTGTATAGTCCAGGAAAAGCATGTCGTCTTTTATATTTTTCACCTTAAAGTGGTGAAGTGAACATATGTTTTATTTTGTACTTTATTGGCTCCAGAGCATATTTTTGGTCTCCTTGGCATTTGCATTTTAAAACACATATTAAATTAAAGAGGCTTCCAAGTGATCAGATTTGCATTATAACAAAGCAAGCACATGACCGGTAAAACCAATTTGACTGCAGAAATAAGCTGAACAACATGGTGAAGTTTTGTGGACCTAAAAATATTCTGCTTTGTTTTCAGTTACATATCAATAGTGAAAATTGAAACAAAGTAATTTGTGAGTGCACAGAGGGAGGTGGCTGTGTTTAGGATTACTGAAAGGTGTGAAAAATAACAATAAGCCACATTGTTTTCACACATTTCACGACTGTACTCTGCTTTGAGCTAAATGACTCAGAATGTGTAGGTCTAACAATGCTGTCCTCTCCTCTCCCACAGAGCGGTTCACTGACCTGTGAGTGAGATAAATGGGCCTGGCCAGTGCACCTCCTCATACTGTCTGTGCAGGAGGGGTTCTGAAGAGAAAAGCGGAGGCTCACTCAATATTTCTGAGCACTGGTGTGTGACAGGGAAGCAATTTAACACTGTGAACAACTTTGAACAAACAAGACTGTTTCAGAGTGGTGCCCAAGGTGTTAAGGTCCTGTTATCTAGGACTAAAGCAGGGCCATGTACTGCACAGCTTGAGCGATGTAGACTTGTTTTGGTCTTCCAGTTTCCAGGTTTAATTTTGTGATAAAGTGTGTTTAAGAACAACCCCAAGACACACTTGTCCACTATCCAAGGTAAGTTCAGCCAGCTGCATCAGGGCCCAACCAGTACTAAAGCAGAGGATTGCACTACAAAGCTGGATTTGAGGGTTAGGAGCGAACTTCAGGGTTAACTCTGGTCTAGCGGTACTACAAAGATGGATCACTTTCTAAAATATAATTGTGCACATTTGTATGAAGAAACATACCCAATAAGTTCAGCCCGCTTTGTAGAACAGGTCTAAACTAGGTCTGCGGAGGTAGTATGTAGTAAAGTACAAAAGTAAAAGTACTGTCCTTAAGCATACTTTTTAGGCATTTGTACTTTACTTAGTAGTGGATACTAGTGGATACTTTTACTTCACTAGATTTCAGAGCAGGTATCTGTACTTTCTACTGCACCATATTTTCAACTGGACTAAAAAGTATTTTTTCTTCTGACGACGTCTTGCCTACATTTATTTGAGTTCCAAGTCCTGGCTTTGCCCAACAATCAGGGCAAATCTTTAACAAAATCACAATAACTCTTTAAGTAAAAAAGTGTACCTAAATACTTTTAACTTAAAATAGTCAGTCAGAAAATGTGCTCAAATATATTTCTAAAAATCATTCAGCCCCAGTTAAGGCCAGAATATACGAATAGAACATCATCTCTACAGTCTTCCTGGTGGGACTTCATTGTAGCAGTTTATTTACACTGGAACAGATAAAACTAAACTGTGCGGTCCCCAGGGGCTTCAGCAGACACCTCCACTGCCCCGGGCTAAACGCATCTCTCAGGACTGGACTGGACAGGACTGGACTGTGATGAGGAGGAGTGGTCACAAAGGGTGACCACTGCAGTGTGTGTCTGTGTGTGTCAGTGTGTCTGCCTCCCACTGTGTCCTGCACGTTCAGCTCAGCAAAGATTAACACAACTTGAAGTCAGAATTTAGCTCTGATTGATTTGTGATTTCTTTATTAGATTTTTCCTAAACCTTTCTGATTTATTTATTTTAAACTTTTCTATTTCTTAAACCTTTTCTGATTCTGATTCTAAATCCTCTGCAAAAAGAACAAGATTTTATGCTTTTCCGTACCTTTTTCTTTAACTTTTTCCTTTAATCAATATGAATATTTTTTAGTTGATGAAAACAAAAATGTATTAAAATAGACAAAAAAAAACTAAACAGATATTGAAAACTGAATACAAAATAAAAAGGTGTACTTGAAACTATTTGAATCCAAGTCTGGTGCTTTGTGACGGTGGAAGAAGAACTGCAGTACAACGTGATTAATATGATTTGAACAGAGCTCCGTCTGACTAGCTGAGAACGCAAAAAACATCTCTCAACTTAATATTAGATTGGATAGTTCTGACTATTTGAGATTGATTTATTTATTCAAATTCAAAAAGTAAATCAACAACTAATATATACCCAAATAATATAAAAGGTTCAAAAGAAAGTTAGCTGGAAAGTCTTTGTTTTTTTAATTGAGATGTTTCAGCTGCCTGGAAGCCATTCAATATTTCAAGGTTTCTAGCTATAAGAAAAAGTTTTCAAAAGTAATAATCTGAACAATGTCTTCTGAAATTGTAACATCTCATCTGCTATCCCGAAGTCATTGTACATTTGAAAGTTTCTAGCTGTCAGAAAAAGTTTTCAAAATAATGACACCTGAAAGGCAGCTGAAACATAAAAGAAAAACAAAACAAAAAAATGTTTAAATTTTTAGTTTTACTTGTGCTCGAGAAGAAAAATAAATAAAAAATAAGCAAACAAAGTATATGAAAGTATGATTATTATTCAAAAAAATGCACTGTTAGAATGTGTGGGGACAGTGTCTAAATAAGACTGTGAATTTACAGTATGTCTGGCACTTTGAACATCGAGAGGAAGGTGTAATGCAATATAAGTGCCCCGACACCGAGACTGGACTGTGGTGAGGAGCAGCGGTCAGCAGTTACAGACAGGCTGACCACTGCTGTGTGTCTGTGTGTCTGTGTGTCTGTGTGTCTGTGTGTCTGTGTGTCTGTGTGTCTGCGTGTTACAACTCTCCCTTTTGAGCTGATCCAGACCTGCGCTGGAACAATTTACTGTTTCCTGCCAGTTCAGATCAGCATGCAAAAACAAAAACCCACCTCCAACATGAACTTGAAGATTGAGATTTTAGTTTTCTGTTTTCTCTCTTAACAATATCTGTCACTTTGAAGGAAGCAACAACATTGTCTAATCATTGTGGCTCACCCCTTCCTACAGACATTGTGTTTTTGTCTGCTATATAGTTATTTTCTATGACAGTACAAGGGAAATGGAAAACAATTGTAACATAGTAGAAAAGGATCATAGTGTAGTCATCTGGACACCGTTTTTAAAATCAAAACGTTTCGACTTTCACTGTCACTCTCCATCTGTGGACATGGTCTGAGAATTGTATTTCTTCTTTGAACTGCGTGGATTTTAGAGAGATAAATAGGGAATGGGACACAATGAGATGAAAGTATATATTACCAAAGTATCCACAAGTGAGCGAAGGAGGTCCGGGATGAAGTAAATGGTCTGGATCCTGTATGTGGAGCAGCCCGAGGGGGTGACCGGTCCCCGAGGATATACGAGAGGGAATTTTTGCCGACCCTTCAAAACAGATCCACCCCGGAGCTGGGCCTTCCGAGGGACGTTCCAAGAGAGGTGAAACGCCAGTTCCAAGGACCGCGAGCCCGGTGGCGGCGGCGAACAGGACGGAGAGCGCCATCTATCCTAGTGGGCAACACCCGCTCTTTGAGGAATAAAATCGATAAGCTGCGTATCAATGCCAGAGTGAGCCACAAGTACCATGAGTCATGTCTCCTTCTCTCTCTCTCTTTCTCTTTCTCTCTCCTCATTATTTTTTTACGGTATAGCGTAAAACACATACTTTGAAGACGTACAACTACAGTAGGTGGCGGTAAATGCACCTTTCTGTTTCCAATCGCTATTAAACATAACCACAACAACCACAACAACCACAACAACGAGGCGTAGTTCCAGGAGGATTACCCAGACCAGCTCTCTCAGGTACAAGGCTTTTCACGTTCACACAGCAAAGTCGATTTTTTTTGCCCACATGTGACCTTTATCCGATTTTTTTTTTTTTTTTTCAGGAACAGTATGAACAGCACAAATCCGTTCTTGTCAAATCTGACACAGGCCATTTTTTTTATGTGAAAATAAATCCAATATGTATCTGTACTTTTAGAATACGACTGCAGTCTGAACGCCCACGTCTCCAGATCCGACCTGAACGTCATCAATTGGCGACATTTCCGGGTATAACGTTACAAGTCTGAGTAAAAGCAGGGCAAAATGGCAGACAAAGAGCCAAAAACTGTCAGCGGAAGAAGGAAGAAGTTTGCGAACTAATCAATATACAGGGGGATGAATCAATTCAGGCAAAAATAGAGGGTTCATATCGTAATCGGGCGGTATTCTAAGAGTTCCGAAGGAGTTGCCGGGCGAGGGCTTAAGCGCTCCTGGCTGCAATGACAGCAGAACATAAAAAGCCTTTGTGCCGAAATTTTACAGAGACATGAATGAAGGACATGAATAAAAGGAGGGGCCGCGTCTGGATAACCTGCCCTTTTTTCATTCCGTAAACACATTGCGCTACGTGTGATGTTGTGTTCTTTTGTGCGCAGGAGGACCACATCAAGCTGCGTTCAGTTCACACCAGACACAAACAGCAATCACATTTTTTTTGTAATGTGAACGACCACATAATTAAAATCTGATTTAAACAAAAAAAATGCACCCTGCAGTGTGAACGTATCCATAGACTCTGGGAAAAGTAAAGGCAGGGGAATATGCTTATTTATCAATGAATCCTGGTGCACAAATCATTCAATAAAGGCTTCCATTTGCCCGCCAGATGTGGAACTCTTATGCTTAAGCCTAAGGCCCTTCTATTTACCAAGAGACTTTGGGAACATTTTCATTTGCGCAGTATATATTTCTCCTAGTGGGAATGCACCTAAGGCTGCCTCTCTAACTGCGGATTGCGTTCATCTGCAATTGAGCTTAAAGCCAGATGCTCCCATTTTTATTTCAGGAGATTTCAACCATTGCTCCCTGGAATATGCGCTTCCTGGATTCTACCAATATGTTAAAGTGGGCACAAGGGAGGATAAGATTTAGGATTAGGCTGCCCGTATTCTGCCCAAATTAAGCTGCCACTTTCAAACTCGGACCATGACATGGTGTTATTAATTCCCACCTTTAAACCTGCCCTTAAAAGGAGCAAACCTGTAACCAGGAAAGTCAGTTTGGCAGGAGGTGCTGCATAATGGAGCTCAGCTGATCTTTTTGGGTCACGGACTGGGATGTTTTCTTGCAGGAAGCCACAGTGGATAATATTGCTGAAGTATTGACAGACTGCTTTCTTTTTTTGTGTGGATTCTATAATCCCCCAAAAATGTTATTAAAATGTATCCAAATAACAAAGAATACATTACACCAGACATTAAAAAATGTAAACAGCAGAAAAAACAAGCTTTCAGGCACAATAACACTTGATAGAGAGATGGATTGGGATCTTAATTGTAGAAAAAGATTCAGTTGTAGTCATCCAACAGAGCCCAGATGACTACAACTGAATCTTTTTCTACAATGGAAACTCCTGAACGAATGAGGGATTACACCGACATTGGGATTTAAGAAGAAAATTATGGAGTTGAGAAAGAAGCACAACCGGAACGGGTTTAACACAAAAGATGCAAAAAAGCTATGGGATGTTGTTAAAGACATAACAAACCTAAAATCAAGTACAGACTCCCTGCAATGAATATGGGATGGCCAATGAGCTCAATTTTTCGATAATTACTTTGAATATCAAGACCCCTCAAGTCAGTTTGCCGTGTCCTTGGTTATGCCAGTACATAACTCAGAGTAAGATTCAGGTTGACCGTGGGGTGGTCACCACTATTTTTAACCTTCGCTGATGAACTGAGCCCAGCATGGACTCTGCTATTCCAACTTTTAGCTGATACAGGACAAATGCCTTTGCTCTGGAAAAAAAAAAAGCTAGAACCCATGTACCAAAAAAACCTCATCAAAGGAAAACAATGACTTTAGGCCTGTGGCCTTAACGGCAATGAGAAGGAAATCAGATGAGTGTTTTTTATGAGACGGGAAGTAGTTTGTTGTAGCAACAGAAGTACTGATCTTATTAACCTTTAATTAACCAGGTAAGAACCCATTGAGATCGAAACCTGTTTTTCAAGGGTGACCGGGCACCCTCTTGTTACTAGTGCCCGCCCAATATTGAAACATTTAGAGGACTCTTCATCATATGCCAGAATATTGTTCATGGACTTTAGTTCAGTGTCCAATATGATACTGCAAGGCACTTTGATGGAGAAACTGCTGTTGACAGGAATTAATAAAGTGACATGTTTATTGTAACAGGTGTAATGATGTTTGTGTTCAATGATTGAGGGCAAGAAAATGTTCTTGTGCCGGGAGGTTCTGGTCCGGATGGACCATAGCTTCCGGTCTGAGGGGAGTGGCTCAAATAGTCCATGTCCAGTGTGAGAAGGGACAGAAGTGATCCTGCTCATATGGGATGTCCACCTCTGCCTGGACTTCATCGCCTTTTTCTTTCTTCTTTTGATGTGGTCTTCTAGCCCCTCTCTCTGTGCATGCCATCACTTCGTGGCAGCCACTGCAGAAAGAACAGGTTTACCTGCACTGATATTTAAATCAAATTATTTATTTTCAGCTAAATAAAATGTTGCATTATTCTTAAAATACTAAAGGCTTTGAGTTAACTTTATTGCTCACTAGCGTAGCCAGGAACGGGCTAATTTAATGAAAAACCCAGAAAACAGCAGCATGGGATTACTGTACCTTGGAGTTGTGAGCGCATAAGACTGTATTAAACATAAATGTTTTTTATTTTGAAATAAAGCTGAGGCCATTGTTGTGAGGAGCATAAAAGCATGCATGTTCACAGGTGATTTCTTAAAAAAAACTTGTGCTTGTGAACTTTGGTTCGAGGACAGAAATATTGGCATCATAATATTACATTAGCCTAAGTTGGCCACAAGAAATAGCAGTGTCTAAAATATCACGCAAAAACACAGTCCAAACACTCCCCTGAATGGAAATATCTGGAAACCACTTGGAGCTATTGCTGAAGTTTATGTCAGTCCTTCTTTTCACTCTCTGCCTCTCCTTGTTAGCTTCGACAGGGCTCGTGAGGCTTCAGAAAAAATGGGGGAAAATAGCCCTTCTACCTCCTACATTGCTGGTCATACGACCTGACAGAGCACCCAGCACAACACGTTCCTGCCATAATCGCTGTTGTAGTAGTAAACTACTTCCAAACAGCTTCCGAGTATTTGCACTTGCTTAGCTTTGCCCACCAACATGGCGGCTCACTCATGTCGGAGGAAGTTGTGACGTCACGCTCCAAAGCTCTCTAAGTATTTGGGAGTATATTTTGACTCGCCAGCATTTATTTTAATTCACCTGTGTCTGTTCATTGGTGTTCACATGTTTTCTTCTTCTGGACGTGGGACTGTTGAAGACACTGCCGATGCTGAGCTGTAGATCCAGATGGTCATCAGCTGCCTGGATGAACTGTCTTGCTAGATGAACCACACTTTTTCCTCTTGAGTGTTTCTGGCCCCACAGTCGATTGAAGCGCGTCAGCCTGTCTGTCTGTGGGAGAAGGAGCTCTCCTTCACTGTGGTTCTCCTCGAGGTTTCTAACTACAAAAGGTTTTGTAGTTTTTCCTTGCCCGGAAGGGGGGTCTAAAGACAGGGGATGTTGGGACATTTGCTAATTTCCTATGACCATTGTTTCATCTGTTTTTCACTGTCGCCCTTCGAGGCAACTGCTGTTCGGGCGTTATAAAGATAAACTAAATTGAAATTGAAGCGTGTACAATTTGTCTGCTCAAGAATTTGCCAGCGCCTATATTCTCTAAAGAGGCTTAGACTACATGCAGTGGAAAATAATGTTATGCCTATGGTTTACAGAGCATGCATTGAATCTATTTTACAATATGGCATATCAACATGGTTTGGAAACTTCAATCACAGATTTTGACTTTGACCAAAAGAGCCGGTAAAATAATTGGTATGGCTTGTGGTTCATTTCAGCAAGTTTTTGAGGAGATTGTTTAGAAACTAGGAAGGAAGGGGACCAGTAACCACGCTCACCATAGCCAGTTTGGGTTGATGCCCTCAGGGAGAAGGTTTAGAGTCTCAAACTGTAAACTGAACAGATTTAAACACTCATTTGTACCATTAGCATTTAATAACACTATAGAAGAGTGACAATGCAGGTGCTTTTTGCAGACAGGCTTAGAAATGTGTAATTCAAAAACTGGCACATAGGTTTAGGGAATGTGCATAACAAAAAAACTGCACTCACATGTTTATGATGCAGTGACGATCAGGCCCTTGCTGTGGAATCACTCGTGTCTTTTTTGGTCTCCTAGTTTTATGTCCATTGGTGATGTTGATTTAAATGCACTTTTAATGTTGGGGTGTTTGAGTGTTAAAGCATGTGACCCTTGTCCCAGAGACAAAAAGACTTTATTAACAAGTCAAACAAAATACTGCAAAATAAATGCATCTAGATTTGTCAAACTATGTGATTTCAAAATAATTGTCTATTGTCTATTGCTTGTCTTGTTGGCTCTACAGCTCAATTCTCACAGAGAAATTAGATTTCAAAGGCCAAAAGGTCAACTGCAATTCCACTCTAGTCAGTTCAGCAGCCATCGCTGACAGTTTTGGACCAGATACGCTCCACTCTCTCCACTCGGCTGTTTATGAACCACTGGAGAAATAAAACATTGATTTTGTGCTATTTAAAGATGCAGTGCGTGAATTGAACCGCCACCTGCTCGTCTCCATGAGATGCTATTGCTTTGAAAGTTTCACACTATGACATTAAACCTGTTTCTCTCCATGGAGACGAGCAGGTGATAGACAGAAAAATGACACAGGGGGTATTCCATCAAAGAAGGTTAGGTCCAGGCTTTTCCTGAAATACTGGGCTAAATCTAGCTTCATCTCCAGCTAAAGCCCTAAATCTGACCAATGATAATTCAGACTTTAGGTTTAAACTCCCGTGGAATCTGGAGAGGGCCAGATTAATGGAGCAATGAAACCACTGAGAATGAGCTGAAAAGGAGAATCAGTTGAGATATTTTTTAGCATCTTACTAAACGAGAGAGCTGCCATGGACATTAGTTTGATTTGTAACAAGGAAGTTTTCAGTTTCAGCTCAGAGGAGCGAGAGGAAAAGCCAGGGCTCCCCCTTATTTTCTGTTCGCGTCCCCTTCCTTTCATGTTCACTCCTCAGGCAGAGAGAGGAGGTTTGCTGCATATTTAATGCATATTTTTAAGTTAAGTTATACATTTCATTTTCTGGACTAGCGTAGCCTTAAAGCCTCGTCTTTCTGCGTGTGGAGCTATAAAAGTAAAGCTGTAACAAAGAATACACCAATTAAAGTGTTTATGTGGATTATATGTAGTTCAACAGAGTGAGAGATGAGAGAAAGAGGATATAACTATAACTCTCGTGTACATAGAAATGCCTATTTTTATTTTTATTGTATAGTAATTTTAAATTGTTTCTTAATGCATGCCCTTTTTTGATTGAATATATGTTGTTTTATTATCGCTCAGTGTTTTATGTTGCACCTTAAGGCCGAGAACAAGTTCCTATGTTTGTGAATTTGTTCATTAACAATGGCAATAAACTCTTTCTTTCTGATTCTGAGAGTACTGAAGGAGTAGCCAGAACACAACTGAAAACTAGTACATCCACAGAGTCCAGCTCCAAACCACGTCTGTGTCTGTGCAAAAGCAGCAGAGCGGCTTTCACCTCAGCCACAGCAGAAAAATATATAATATCATATAAATCAAATTTAAAATAAAGTATAGTAAACATTTAGCCCAGAGGCTTTTATATAATATGGGCCTATTTGCTGAGTGCAGCTCCAGATGCGTTTTCTTGTGTGGGAGAGCATGCGGCTGGTTATACGCCTTTATGGCGCCACGCGAATTAAATGTCACTTTTGAATTTTATTCGGACAGAGACAAGTGAGTTAACACAGCAGTTAGAGTGTACATGCTATAACTTGTGATTAACGTGTTTCTTTTGACATTCTTGGAGACAAAGCTAATAAATCTTGGCAGTTAGCCCTGTCCCGACCTGAATTGTACCTGAGTGCTTGTTACTATGGTAATTTAGATCTGATGAGCCTGTATTGCCCAAATTAAACCAGGCTTTGGTTTAATCTCGCCTGGATTTGAATACCTCGAATCCACCCCACTATGCAGTTTTAAGGTTGTTGATGAAACCTAGCTTGGAGAATAAAGTGTATGAATCAGATACCCCATTCAGATTTTTGGATCTTGTTGCAAAAAGCATGCTGAATACTTTCTGTCTTAATTTAAGGGCAGTGGTCATGTGACAGCACAAATTCATAGGTTATGTATTTGGCGTCCTCTGCTTGTGATAGTGGGGATGAAGCAATGTTTATGGTTTAATACAAACCTAAACCTAAACTGAAATGATCCAGCCTATGAACTCGAACCTGAATCTTAACCTGAGCTTTAATTTTGTGTTGAAGAGCTGTTTATATTTGCAGATGTGTGGTTATATGTATATTTACGGTGGCCCTGAAGGGAAAGTCACACACTCAAATTCAGAAACACACACACACAAATCAAAAAGCGTGCACACAATTTCCAAAGTATACACACACATTCCAAAGTACACAAACAATTTTCACAACACATACAAAAATATGCACATTGTAACATAAACCCCCCCACCAAAACACCACCACAAGTGTACAATTTCCAAAACGTGTACGCAAATTCAGGAAACCCACCAAAAATGAAATAAGATACGCATTAAAAAAAAACGCACACACATACACTCAAAACACAAACGTAATTCAACAACACACACAAAAACTCAAAAAATACACACAGTAATTCAAAACACATGAACAGAAATGACACAATTTCCAAAAGATGCACACATTTTCAATTTTTTGTATTTATTTAGTTTTATTAGCCATTAAAGCATCAAAGTTTGAGTTCTTATGCTAAAGGCCCAGCCTCTGTGAATGTCTCTAACCCCCCCTCCCCCCATTCACACAACATTGTGCTTCTTATTCACTATAACTACAAAAATACATGTAATTTTGAATAATATCACTCGCTATTTGGGGCAAAGTCATTAGATGCAATTTGATAAGTGGTGAAACTCTTCAAACTGTCACCGCATTTGACCCTAAAAAGTAATATTATCACTCATATATCAAAATAAATGATGTCTTCTAAGGTACATTTTTCATTAATTTGAGAGCTGGCGTGGGTGTGTGAATAATTACAGCTTTGCAGATGTTTTATCACCAATGTGAGAGTCCTGGGCCAAATAAGAAAGTGCAATGTTTGAACAGTTCAAATCGCAAATCCTTATCTCCCCCAGCTCTGGTCGTGTGGTGCCTCTGTGACCTTCAGGGAATCAGCCAAATGCGAGCCCGTTTATTGACTTTTGTTGATTATTTGAGCAGTTTATCATCAGTTTTGTATTCAAACGCAGTGTGCAGTTTAGAAGGATGTCCTTCACATCCAGGCAGTTTCTCGACCAGACTGAAATATCAATGGGAGAAATGGTGGAGCATTGTCGGCGTGACGTGAGTTGGAATTCAGATCACTCTCAGGTGACACAAAAGAGTTTGCTTTTGAAGAAAGGTTTTCTAAGGTGCAGAGGTGTGTTTCCTTATCAAAAAACATATCACTAACTTGCTTGACCCATGAGATGTATTGCTTTGACAAGAATGTTCCACAGTATGACATTTAATTTAATATCTAGCAGATAAGCCGATGGTATCACCAGGCCAAGCTATAGTTCAGAGTAGAAGAGAACCCACTCACTGTAAGAAGCATGTTTTAAATTGTATTTTCAAGCAATAAAACACCTTACTGAATAAATTCAAGACAGATAACTTTAATGACAAATTGCAGAACATTCCAAGCAGAGCAGCAACATTTTTATGGAGATAAGTGCAATCCTGTGGACTTTTCAACAGCGGTAAACGCTCTGTTCCACCACTTTTAAGATGCTCTGGTTTGTACTGCAGGTTCAGCCCATTCTGGTGTAGACTTGGTTTGGTCCTGTTCTAGTCCAGGTTTAGTTTAGCAAAAGTTAAGGCCAAATGTTATTGTTCTTTGTTTGTGTGAACACACCTTAGGGCATAAGGTGATGTTAGAGCCTCAGCTCAGTCATGGCGCTGTGTCATTGCGGTACTCTGACAGCTGTCAATAGCAAGAATCAGAAACTAGGCGATGCAATAAGGCGCAAAATAAAACATGGAGGAGCAATCTTAAATCGACTTATTAAATGTTTAAGCTGCTAAAAGCTGCAGATACTGCAAACTATTTTAACACAGAAAATTGGTAGAAACTTGATAAAAAAAAATTCTGATCAATTTACTTTCAACTTTACTTGTTCACACAGATTATATTAATGTTCTTACTGTGGTGGTGGTAGGGGTGGAGCAGGTTCTGAGGCAGAGCCCACCTTCCCTCTGCCCCAGAGGCACAGCTCACACAGGCCTCGCCAAGTCCACCTGCCTGAGGGGACAGCAGCAGCACCAGCAGACCAGTGGAGGAGATGTGCTGACAAAAAAGTCAAAAGTTCTAGTTAGCGACTCTCAAAAGACTCTCCACTCGCATACTTTTTTAACTGTGATATAAACAGTAATAATAACAACAAAGTTAATAGTTGTTGTTAAGGCCGGGCCAAATCACAATTTCGATTTTATCACAATACATGCAGAGGTGAGAGATACAGTATATAAAACAATTAATCAACTCACAGAGCAGTTGGCTAGCTAACCGATTCTCACGTAAAATAGAAAAAATAAGGACTACCTGCTTGTTTTGTTTGTAGAATACTTATACGTATTTTAATTTGTTTATTTTCATATTTATTATGCCTCAAAATTAGCCTTGACCCACAAACATCTCCCGTTGTAAACACAGAATTGTCCGCCGGGGAAGTATTTACCTCACATGTTTCTTGTTGACATTCAGTTGCAGATTATGGTCCACTGTGTGATCTTTAAGTATTTATTAACCTTAGTGTGACAAAACTCCCAGAGATAGAATTGGACAGGAAGTAGTTGCGCTAACACTGACCTAGCCAGGCACAGTTAATAGCAAGTGTCTTTTCAATAATTCAAATTGTTAACAATAAGCTAAAAAAAGAGACAGAAACGTCTTGTGTAACCTCACAGATAAGATTTTAAAGTCAGATTTCTGTACTTTTGCGGTTAATTTTATGGTAGATTCATGTTTTGCGCAATACTTCAACCTCAAACAAGACGTTTACAGACACATTTGACCACATTCAAGAGAAAATGACTGTATCACGATATGTCCATTTTACCAAAATGGCCGATTGTCACAGGAATGAGATCACATTTCCATTTTTCTCAGCATACATGCGCAGCCCTAGTTGTTGTACATGAACAAGCCTTTCCAAGGTGCGGTTCAGTTGGCTCTGTGACGCGTGAGAACATCCATCCTCACTGCTGGTAGTGGTTGTTTTGCAGGTTCCTGATCGTTTTGGCCTGTCTGGTGCTCAGCGTGCTCTCCACCATTCCGGAGTACCAGCTGCTGGCCTTCGAGTCACTTTTCTGGGTGGTAAGTCTCACGCTGCAACTCATCTGGGCAAAAGGGGGGATTATCTCTCTACTCACTGTCACTTCACATTTCGGTGCTTTAGTCATTCACTCTTCAGTCACTCTCATTGGTGGTAAAATAGTTACAGAATATTGAATGCTTGAATGAAAATGTGGATGTTTTTAGTTTATGTAGAAAAAGATTCAGTTCAGAGAAAAAAGAACATTTCGACTCTCATCCAAGAGTCATTCTCATAAAACAGAGTCCAGATGATTCTGTATCTTTGAATCTTTTTCTACAATGGAACACTCTGGACGAATGAGGGATTACACGACATCTTTTCTGTTTTATCTCACCAATCCGCACAGTGTGAGCACCGCAATGTATTCCTCTGTTTTTAGGAAAGTAATTGTATTCTGAACACCGCCAAATTTAGTATTCTGAAAATGTAATATGGATACATTACTTTCCAACACTGTCTGTGACTTAAAACAAGGGCGATCACCACCAGCAACCCCAAACTCTTCATCCACGGCTGGGTTTTTAGAGACATGGGCTTTAAAATTAGGGCTTTGTTGAAGGTCCTGTACCTGATTTTAATTTAGATTATTTTCCAGGTGTTACTTTCAATTTTACTCAAGTTAGTTTTTACTTTGCTGTACTTTTACTTGCCTACTGCGTATTACCAGTAAAAAAAAACAAGAGAAATCTGATCATCAAAAACATCTGGTGACACTTTGCTGTTGATCAGTGGATTTTTAGAGTAACTGTTGTAATTGAAAGATAAAATGTTTACATATTCCAAACATTTTCTCTGTTGTCCACGTTAGCTTTTTTTTTTTTTTTTTTAATAATTTTCTTGGTCAAAACCTGCACTGGTGTAAACAATCTGAAAGAAATCAGATAATTTACATAAAATGGAACTGTTGACATGACAATAATCTGATAACTCTAGCAATCAGATAATGATTTGATTTTTTGTCATGCTTGTAAACATAGCCAATGTAAGTGCACACTCTAAATGAGCACATGTATGTAAAGTAATAGTTTAATTTGTTCTGTCCTTGTTCTCTTATTATTGTGCTGTTTGATTCCAGAAGTGACAGAAAAAGCCAAACCTATAATACAACCGAAGATGATCACACATTCACTTTCTGCGCTAAGAATGTGGGCATGTAAGACCACGTTTGATTTTTCTGTCAGCTCACCCAAGCTCAGTTGGCTAGAACCGGGCCTGTTTGTAAAGTCAAACCTGCTCTTCTTTTCTGTGACCTGCACTGCCCAGTATTCTGCTGGCTCTCATGTACAGTCAGTGTGATTGTCTTATTTAACGAGGTCCACAGCTCTCTCTGCTCCAGGCTCCACGCACCAGAGCTGGGTATCAGATGCCCAAGAGCATCGATCGCAGCTCTGCACCACAGCACTCGCACAATGAACTCCATCAGAATTCACTAAAGCTTCTAAGGTTAGAGTGTTTGAGAAGATAGGATTAAAGAAAACTTAACGCGCATTTCTCTGGTGTTTAGTATTAAATTATAACATTCATATATCATTATTTTATTTTGTATTCATTGTAAAACACAATATTTGTTGCCACTTTTTAATAAATACACCTTAATTAGCTTTAATAAAGCGTGGACAAAGACTGAATTCCTAATGAACAAAGTTTATTAAGACTAATTCAAGTTTTGTAACTACTTATTTAAGGTTTTAGGGTTAGAAGTGAGGGTTATGGCGGTTAGAGGTCGAACACGCTAAAAATAAGAATCCTCAAATGCTATAGGAA
Source organism: Chaenogobius annularis (assembly GCA_015082035.1). Taxonomy (NCBI): domain Eukaryota; kingdom Metazoa; phylum Chordata; class Actinopteri; order Gobiiformes; family Gobiidae; genus Chaenogobius; species Chaenogobius annularis. Next base: position 185,563 of record BJKM01000255.1, read on the forward strand.
ATTAAATAGATAAGAGGTTAATTTAATTATGGGACATCACAGGAAATAGTTAAGAAAATGCTTTTTACCAAACAAATGAGAGTGGATCAAATTATTATCCTGGAAACATCTTTAAAACCAGTTGAAACATTGTATAAAAGGGCACTAAAAATTAATGATAAAAAAACTCCTCTGTACCATCACGGTCTTATTCTTACTAAATATAAAATACAACATTTGGAAAATCTTCTTAAATTAAATCAAATTACATATATTTGTAGATAAAATTAAAAACTAAAACTAACTCTAGATTTTGCCAACATTTCAAAAGTCTCTTTTATAATCTCCAATAAATAAACAAATAATGTAAAGCACAATAGTAAATGTGTTTCACCAAAGCTCTGATATCACACACGAGTGGTTTTACTTTGACAAAACCGACAGGATTTTTCATATTTTGTGATATTCTGAGGTTAATCCCAGTTTCTTTCACATTATGTTCCACTTAATGTTTGCCTCCATTCCTCCATACTATAGTGTGGTTGCACTGTTATAGTCAGAATGCAGTTATAGTACAGGCTATTTTCTACACCTGCAAACGTAGTGTAACTGACAAATGTTATTGACAAAAAGCAGTGCATCCAACCCACAGTGTCATCCTGATCCTCTGACTCTCAGCCTCACACAGCAGTAATGTCCAGAACAGGATCAGGGCTGAGCTGGAGGGTTTTTAAGGCGGACTGGAGACTGACACATGCACACACACACACATGCACTCACCTGACTGTGGAGAATGGGATGAGCTGCCTCTCTAACAGCAGCAGGGGGACCTTAAATTCAGCAGGTTTATGGCAGACCCGAGACGCAGTGATCCAAGAATCCTCCGGCATGAAAAGACTGTGTTCTGCTGGTAAACACTGCTCTCAGAAGGGAATAAAGCTTTTTTATGGAGGTGTTGTCATTGGTTAGTCTCGAGTGCAAATCAGCTAGACACACTCATCTTTTTCCACCGGCTGTGTATAAAGCATATTTATGTCTACTGAAGTTAGTGTGCCCAAAATGGTGATGTTGCCCTGCCTAATCCATCTGAACCAAAGCCTAGGGTTTAGTTAATCTCATACAGCCAAGTCTGCTTTATCCCTCTGTAATCCAGGAGTGTGCCATATAAAGGGTTCAAAAAGTAGTCATCTGTGTTGAATGGAATACAGTACGTTTCGCCTCGCACTGTACTAAGAGGAATCGCCTCGCTCATATCTTGCACTTCAAGATGTATTTCCACCAAATTTGTTATGAGCAGGGATGTCACCAGACCCTTTATCCTGGGGCAGGTGTCTCAGTAAGAGTGCAGGACGACATGAGGAGCTGGAACAACACTGAGTTGACTCGTGAGTGCTTTGTGAGGGACCCATGAGACTGAAAGTTCCTGATATTTACCATCTTGGAGTAAGAAATCCCTGTATGTAGGATCTATTTAGAATCTTTAAAGATGAGCTACAAAACATACCTATTGTACTCCGCCAGGGCTGCCCTTTGTCATCGGTTCTGTTCATTGTTTTTATGCACCGAATTTCTAGTCAGGGGTCGGAGGCTATCCAGTTTGGGGACGACAGGATCTCATCTTTGCTGTTTGCAGTCCTGATGGCTCCATCCAGCAGCTGGGATGAGAATAAGCACCTCCAAATCCGAGGCCATGGTTCTCAACTAGAAAAAGGTGGTTTTCCCTCTCCGGGAGGGTGGGGAGTCCTTGCTCCAAGTGAGAAGTCTTGTTTGGGGTTTTGAGATGGAACGTGAGATTGACAGGCGGATCGGTGCAGCGTCCGCAGTGATGCGGTCGCTGCATCGGACTGTTGTGGTGAAGAAGGAGCTGAGTCGAAAGACAAAGCTCTTGATTTATCGATCAATCTACGTTCCTACCCTCACCTATGGTCATGAGCTTTGGGTAATGACCGAAAGGACAACATTGCGGATACAAGTGGTCGAAATGAGTTTCCTCCACAGGGTGGCTGGACGCTCCCTTAGAGATAGGGTGTCACACGGGAGGAGCTTGGAGTAGAGCCACTACTCCTCCACGCCGAGAGGAGCCAGCTGAGGTGGCTTGGGCATCTGTTCCGGATGCCTCATGGGCGCCTCCCTGGGGAGGCTTATACAATGCATCAAATGTCAACATGTATGTTCTAATTGTACTCCACATGTTCGCCTTTTAAAATCAATAAGTACGAGATACCACAGCAAAGCGCAACATGTTTCTCAATATATATTTTAGTTGGATTAAGAGCAACATAAAACGTAAGGCTAGGTGTCCTTTTTAAAGTCACTGGTCCACTAACACAGGAGTTGGACGAAAATAATAAGTGGAATGTGTACAACACAGGTTAAACCTCATATGTATGAAGAGTTTATGGTAGAATTAAGCCTAATTCTTTTAACATTTTGATCATCTAAATACACCAGACAACAATTTAAGCACCACATAATGACTGCACTGTCCATGGGTTCACCACTCACTAGATCTCTTGTATCACTCCTGCATCTGCATTTGAGCGAAGCCAAAGGTGAACCAGCCAAACAAATCAAAACAAATATGGCGACTCTAATGGACACACAGTTCTAGCAGAAATACTGAATATTTTGTTTTTGAAAAACAAACAGAGGGAAGTGCTTTATTATTTGTGGACAGGAAAAGATTTTGTGCTTTTCTTTCAACTTTGTTGAACAAAAATGTTGTTTTTCTACTTCTACTGTTTATCAGCTTGAGATCAATCTGGAAAATATGGCTTCTTAGCAAAGGTCATAACGTATACACTCATCTGCTTAGAGTTACAATCTAAGAAGTCAGATTTGCATAATACTGGTCATTTAAGGTAAAGTGGGAAAGTGCTCCTTTCCTCACCTTGCTGAAATTGTCCTGTCTATCTCCTGCTGGTGGAATATGGCAGCTTGTCCAGGAGGTCACACAGGTACACAGTGTGTCATCTCCCCGGTGTGAGGAGCAGTGTGAGGACCCGTGTGAGGAGTGGACTCAGAGCAAGTGTACAGCAGTTGACAGCTCCATAGTCTGTGTGCCACCGAGCTGCAGGGCCACACAATCTCACACACTTGAGCAGACACGCTCCTCAGTAAGTCCTAAAGTAGGCGAGGGGAATATAAATATAGTGACTCAATCACCTCTTTACTGATGTATTCTACAGTTTGTATATTATACATATATAATCATTTTACATTTATGTCAGTGAAAACCGTAACATTGATTAATAATATTAATTTCAAAAATTCAAGATTTTTATTTGGTGAAAAATTATATTTTTTAACATTTGTGTTTCACTCAAACATAATTGAATCAATCAAAATACACCTTTGAATAGTAGTATAATAGTATAAAATAATTATTACATTTAAAAACACATCAATGTTTGGTTTAATATGTGTCCTAAATAATAAATAATACCAATTACGTTATCCAAAGTGATCCAGGCCAACTCATTTGAGAAGTTGACCACACAACATTTCATCTTCAACTGATTCTTGATCTCAATTAGCCATATTCTCAGAGAAGGCAACTCTCAGTAAATGTTGGGCTGAAATGCTTTGCAAAGCAAAGCAGTAAATTTGAAATATGCATATAATAGCATATCATATTTTGAAATACACCCAGAATATGAATCCAATCCTGCTTGTCTCCATTGAGACATTGTTCCGTACTGTGGAACATTCCAGACAAAGGTTACAAATTGCATCTTAACCTTTACTAAAGTATCCCTCAATTAAAATGTAAGCTGTGACTGAACCCTTTGGAGTATAAAAATTGAACACAGAAGTAACACACTGTGTTCTGTCGTTTTGACCTCTGCAATCACATTTACTCCAAGTATACGTGGTTACGAGCTATGCAAATTCCAATTTCATCACCCTAGAATTGGGGAAATACCCTGCTACTTACTTAACTGTATGACAGAGACATCAATGTACAAAATATTGTATTTATTAGAGTTTAATAGGTAGAGTTCAATTCCCATGTGTCCCAGTAATGTAACATTGATGATGCATTGACGAGTTAAGATGAAAGATAAAATACAACCACCAGTTCAGGTTTGTAGAAGGAAGTCAGGTGAACACACACCTTTAAATCCAGCCTGGGAACTCGCCTGGCTGGTTACCATGAGGACTACATTAATAAAGGTCCCCAATGTTCCAGATAAGGCATCATGAAGACACAGGGGGGTGAAAAGGGGAAGGCTCTCCGCTAGCAGAAGCCTGTCCTATATTTGGAAAATTCATTGTGTCTTCTTTACCTGACATGTTTCGGCGGCAGGACTTCTGCCAAAACGTCGCTTGTATACCACTGTCTTAGTCGACAAAAAGTGAAGTTTATTAGAAGCCTTAGAAGTCTTAGAAAACTAGTTGCAGCTTACTCATACCGGAGCATAAGTAGGTCACTGTGCACCACACGACGTGCACATGAGGAAGCTCCAGTGCCAAGGTACTATGCAAAACGCCACAAGACATTTTACCTATTCACATATGATGATCTCAACACATCGTCACCATTGGGCTTGATGCATTTACACAGGTACACCAGCATTCTAAAGCAATGAGTTATATATATATATATAAATAAAAAAAAACAGCTTCAAATTTGTGCATCCTGGTCAGCACTTTGTAAAACCCTCCATAGCTGAATCATTTTCAGAAATAGCGCATACTTTTTGGGCTTTTGAACCATGATGCTATGACTACACTTGGATCCTGCTCCAAACAGCCTGAAGCTCTTGGCTCTCAAATAAGATTTCACAAATTCATCATCTGCCAAAACCAAACAAATGCACCTGACCTGCGCACACCAACCTCACCATATCAAAACCCTGAGTTTGCTATGTTACTGAAGCAGCGATATATATATATATATATATTTTCATTTTAGTTGAAGTAAACTGCCTGGTGCAATGCAGTTAATTCTCTGTAAAACACAAATATGAAACCAGACCGGCTGACTATGTCGCCTTCTGCAGTGAACCTCTAAACCCTCTGTTCCTCTGCTCCCTCTGGGACCTACTCTGCTCAGCTCTGACTCTTTGTAGACGTCCTCTGAAGGTTATGCATTGAGGACTCCAGTCTTTAAACTTGTGTATTTGACCACATGTTGGCTCTAAACCCGCGGGAGAAGCTCTCTACAGACTGTTTTTGGTCTGGAGCTTTGAGCATGTTTCAGAGCTTTCTTTTAGACGACGCCTCCTCTTAAAGCAGATGGTGGAGGATATTTTATCCTATATTATTTTTAAAAATGGACTGAAATCACACTCAAGTGAACCGATTTGCGTTTGAGCTCTCTCTGCTGATGGCAATAGGCATGACCCATAAAAAAATAATAATAATGAAATAAAATAATCAAGCATGTGTCATGACATGCATGTTAATTGTTGTAGTGAACCCAATTTGAATGCAGAAATGCTTAGAATTGACATATCGATCATTGTGGCTTTAATTGGCTTTTAAACATGCTTTTTGTCACCCTGGGTTTAGTATTTCATATGTTCTAACTTAAAATAGTGTCTACATTTGGAAAACACACACAAAATACTAATGAGGTATTTAGACATTGTATACTGCAGTCGGAATTGGGAATGAACAATGAAAAATAAAGCCTTGTGTTTGTTGTGAACACAATTTGACCACATCTGGTGATGGTTTATGGACTAGAAAAAAATGCTGGATTTTTACCTGTGACACAACAATCTGGGTAAAATTCAGTAATTTGTGAGAAGATAATATGTTTTTGATAAAGGGGCAACCATATAGAAGCTAAAAATAAAAAAAGTATAAGTTGCATAATATTTGTCCTTTTAAAGAGAGTCCAGTGAGGTTTAGACACCTAAAGAACAAACAAAAGACTGGATTGATGGAGTGAGATATTGTAATTTACAGGATTACTGAGGATGTGAGAATGCCCATGTATGTTTTGATGATGGAGCAAAAAACAAAATAAATAAAAGCAAAAAAATGTAAATGATGCCCCTTTGTTTTACAGTCCATAAATCTTTTGTGTAGTGGTGCAACCACTGCAAAATTAAAAGGAACAATCAAAGGAAGGAACAATGCACTCACGTACACACTTAATGAGACACTCACCTCTCTTCTGTGGACATGATGAGTAGGCTGTTTGGTGGTTAATCAACTGGCTAGTATGGGGATCAAACGCAAGACCATGTGTTTATTAGCCTAACCAACTGAGCTAACCAACCAATTTTCCCACTTTTAAAATGTCGAAATGTGCACATGGGACAATATGAGTTTAGAGTTGGCTTAGAAGTACCTTCAGGGATATAAAAGGAAGAGAACTTCGACTCATTTTTGGTGCATTAGGTATTGTTAAGCCGTTATTGAAATATGTTTCTGACCTATATTAAAAAAGCAAACGTTTGGCTTTAACCTGACAAAAGTGCAGCGGTTAAGGCCAGTGAAAATCGGCAGGTCTTGTGATGGATAAATTCTCCCTTTAGCATTACCTTAGAACAGGGGTCTCCAAATGGAGAGATCCGGCCAGAGCCCAATTTTTTCGGGACATCTGTAGCACTCAGCAGGTTCAGAAGTCTAAGCAGGGACTCCCAGACTTCCCCCTCCCCAGACACTTCCTCCAACTCCTCCGGGGGGATCCCGAGGCGTTCCCAGGCCAGCCGAGAGACAAAGTCCCTCCGGCGTGTCCTGGGTCTTCCCCGGAGCATGCCCGAAACACCTCCCCAGGGAGGCGCCCAGGAGGCCTCTGGAATAGATGCCCGAGCCACCTCAACTGGCTCCTCTTGACGTGGAGGAGCAGTGGCTCTACTCCAAGCTCCTCACCCTATCTCTAAGGGAGCGCCCAGCCACCCTGCGGAGGAAACTCATTTCGACCGCTTGTATCCGCAATCTTGTCCTTTCGGTCATAACCCAAAGCTCATGACCATAGGTGAGGGTGGGAACGTAGATTGCAGACGCATCATTTTACAGCTTAACGTGACTATGGAGGTGAAGGGAAGATAAAAATACATTATTTCTCAGGTGCAGCTCCGTTGTCACCAGTTTAGTGCTTTCAGGAACTTTTTCCCGTTGTCCATTTCATTACGTTGCATATATTTCAATGCTCACGCTGGGCTATTTTTAATAGACTGCTGCAGAGAACTCCAAAAACATGCGTGATACTGTGCATGTGGCCTAGTGACAGCTGCGTTTGTTCTTGGGAACTAAATGCAAAGTGAACTTTTTTTTGGCAGCTACTGTAGGCTACTACATTTTAATATCATTTGAACCAAATGTTCTAATGACATTTATTTTAAAATAGTTCTGCTTTAGTACTACTTTAGTCCTGCTTTAGTCCTGCTTTAGTCCTGCTTTAGTCCTGCTTTAGTCCTGCTTTAGTCCTGCTTTAGTCCTGCTTTAGACCTGCTTTAGGCCCAGCAGCATCTCTGCCGTCGCCCCTGCCCTCAGAGGAGCCCTGGATCCCCCCTGCAACATTTACTCCCACTACAGATTCCTCACTCTCCTTTCCATCTCCACTCTCACCCAGGGGCCTTCCAAGCCATCTTTAATATCATATCAAATCAGGCATTAAGATGCCTTGACTCACCCACTATGATAAGCTCGAGAGTTCTAACGATTATGAACTCTCCCCTGACTGCTGCTATACAGACAACAACTGCCACACCTAAACCCCCCGACTTTTACCTGGTCCCAAATTCTCACCGGCTCCCGCAACACAAACAAAAGCCCCCCCCACCGATCCCCTCTCACCTTTCACCTGGTATCTCCCATAGCTAGGATCGCACTGGGTCTCAGCGTTGCCATAATAAAAATCAAACTAACCCCGGGCCCTGTGTAAAAACAGCATCCCCTAGTGCTATTTCTGTAGTCACATCACCAAAGACGGGAAAACAAAATGCAGGTCAGGGCGCCCAATCTGAGAAATTTGATTCATATCCACTGCAAAAAGATAACGCCCAGTCCCACTGAAACTAGTCTGAAACTTGCTGTGCTAAATGTCAGATCCTTATGTAACAAATCATTCTTAATTAATAATTGTATTTCTTCTTATAATCTTGATTTTATGTTTTTTAACTGAAACATAGCTTGACAAAAACACACACAGAGTACTTTGTGGGGTATAAAAGGAAAATAAATGTATTCACTTTTAGCGCTTTAGGCATAGTTCAACTGAAATTGAAATAAGGTTTCAAACCTATAAATGTGAAAAGAGAACTCCTTAAAATGACTGATGGGACAAATATAACCTTAGAGTTGGCTTAGAAGTACCTTCAGGGATAAAAAAGGAAGAGACTATCGACTCATTTTTCGAGCTTTAGGTATGGTTCAACTGATATTGAAATAGGCTTTCAGACCTATAAATGTGAAAAGAGAACTCCTTAAAATGACGGATAACAAAGCAACAAACGTTTGGCTTTAACCTGACAAAAGTGCAGCAGTTGAGGTCTGCAGTGATTCGTCCTTGACCTTCAATACAACAGACTGGTTCAGCTAACAAAGATCCAACAGTTCAGGCCAATGAAAATCGGCAGGTCTTGTGATAGAAAAATTCTTCCTTAAGCATTACCTTAAAACTGCCACGCTTAATCAACAGGCTAGTATGGGGATCCAACCCATGACCTTGGCGTTCACACTTTAACCAACCAAGCTTACAGCCAAATGTTCCACTTTTCAAAAAGTCTATATCTGCACATGGGACAATATAAGCTTGGAGTTTGCGTAGAAGTACCTTCTGATGTATAATAGGATGAGAATTTTACCCATTTTAACCTTTTAGGTAAGGTTCAGCTGATGTTGAAATAAGCTTTCAGATCTATAAATGTGAAAAGAGAACTCCTCAAATCAACAAAAAAGTAACAAATGTTTGGCTTTAACCTGACTAAAAGTGAAGCAGCTGAGGCCAGCAGTGTTGGAAAAACTCTTCCTTGAGTAGTACCTTCCGTACCACAAATTGATTGGCCTAACAATGATCCAGCAGTTCAGCCCAATGAAAATCGGCAGGACTAAAGCATTACCTTAAAATTGCCACACTTAAATCAACTGGCTAGTATGGGGATCAAACCCACGACCTTGGCATTATTAGCACCACGCTCTAACCTACTGAGCTAACCAGCCAAAATTACCGCAGCCTAAAGTCAAAATCTGTGTGGCGATTGGCTTTTACCTGACAAAAGTGAAGAAGTTGAAGGCCACTTTCAAATCGGCAGGTTTTTTGATGGACAACTTCAGCCAAAATTCCCACTTTAAAATGTCAAAATTTGCACATGGGACAATATAACCTTAGAGTTGGCTTAGAAGTACCTTCAGGATAAAAAAGGAAGAGACTATCGACTCATTTTTCGAGCTTTAGGTATGGTTCAACTGATATTGAAATAGGCTTTCAGACCTATAAATGTGAAAAGAGAACTCCTTAAAATGACAGATAACAAAGCAACAAACGTTTGGCTTTAACCTGACAAAAGTGCAGCAGTTGAGGTCTGCAGTGATTCGTCCTTGACCTTCAATACAACAGACTGGGTTCAGCTAACAAAGATCCAACAGTTCAGGCCAATGAAAATCGGCAGTCTTGTGATAGAAAAATTCTTCCTTAAGCATTACCTTAAACTGCCACGCTTAATCAACAGGCTAGTATGGGATCCAACCCATGACCCTTGGCGTTCACACTTTAACCAACCAAGCTTACTTACAGCCAAATGTTCCACTTTTCAAAAGTCTAAATCTGCACATGGGACAATATAAGCTTGGAGTTTGCGTAGAAGTACCTTCTGATGTATAATAGGATGAGAATTTTACCCATTTAACGTTTAGGTAAGGTTCAGCTGATGTTGAAATAAGCTTTCAGATCTATAAATGTGAAAAGAGAACTCCTCAAATCAACAAAAAAGCAACAAATGTTTGGCTTTAACCTGACTAAAGTGAAGCAGCTGAAGCCAGCAGTGTTGGACAAACTCTTCCTTGATACCTTCCGTACCACAGATTGGCCTAACAATGATCCAGCAGTTCAGCCCAATGAAAATCGGCAGGACTAAAGCATCACCTTAAAATTGCCAAACTTAATCAACTGGCTAGTATGGGGATCGAACCCACGACCTTGGCGTTATTAGCACCACGTTCTAACCTACTGAGCTAACCAGCCAAAATTCCCACTTTCCTAAAGTCAAAATCTGTGTGGCGATTGGCTTTTACATGACAAAAGTGAAGAAGTTGAGGCCACTTCAAATCGGCAGGTTTTTTGATGGACAACTTCAGCCAAAATTCCCACTTTTAAAATGTCAAAATGTGCACATGGGACAATATAACCTTAGAGTTCGCTTAGAAGTACCTTCAGGGATAAAAAAGGAAGAGACTATCGACTCATTTTTCGAGCTTTAGGTATGGTTCAACTGATATTGAAATAGGCTTTCAGACCTATAAATGTGAAAAGAGAACTCCTTAAAATGACAGATAACAAAGCAACAAACGTTTGGCTTTAACCTGACAAAAGTGCAGCAGTTGAGGTCTGCAGTGATTCGTCCTTGACCTTCAAAACAACAGACTGGGTTCAGCTAACAAAGATCCAACAAAACTGCCACGCTTAATCAACAGGCTAGTATGGGGATCCAACCCATGATCTTGGCGTTCACACTTTAACCAACCAAGCTTACCAGCCAAATGTTCCACTTTTCAAAAGTCTAAATCTGCACATGGGACAATATAAGCTTGGAGTTTGCGTAGAAGTACCTTCTGATGTATAATAGGATGAGAATTTTACCCATTTTAACGCTTTAGGTAAGGTTCAGCTGATGTTGAAATAAGCTTTCAGATCTATAAATGTGAAAAGAGAACTCCTCAAATCAACAAAAAAGCAACAAATGTTTGGCTTAACCTGACTAAAGTGAAGCAGCTGAAGCCAGCAGTGTTGGACAAACTCTTCCTTGATACCTTCCGTACCACAGATTGGCCTAACAATGATCCAGCAGTTCAGCCCAATGAAAATCGGCAGGACTAAAGCATTACCTTAAAAATTGCCACACACTTAATCAACTGGCTAGTATGGGGATCGAACCCACAACCTTGGCGTTATTAGCACCACGCTCTAACCTACTGAGCTAACCAGCCAAAATTCCCCCTTTCCTAAAGTCAAAATATGTGTGGCGATTGGCTTTTACCTGACAAAAGTGAAGAAGTTGAGGCACCTTCAAATCGGCAGGTTTTTTGATGGACAACTTCAGCCAAAATTCCCACTTTAAAAAATGTCAAAATATGCACATGGGACAATATAACGTTAGAGTTGGCTTAGAAGTACCTTCAGGGATAAAAAAGGAAGAGACTATCGACTCATTTTTCGAGCTTTAGGTATGGTTCAACTGATATTGAAATAGGCTTTCAGACCTATAAATGTGAAAAGAGAACTCCTTAAAATGACAGATAACAAAGCAACAAACGTTTGGCTTTAACCTGACAAAAGTGCAGCAGTTTGAGGTCTGCAGTGATTCGTCCTTGACCTTTCAATACAACAGACTGGTTCAGCTAACAAAGATCCAACAAAACTGCCACGCTTAATCAACAGGCTAGTATGGGATCCAACCCATGATCTTGGCGTTCACACTTTAACCAACCAAGCTTACCAGCCAAATGTTCCACTTTTCAAAAGTCTAAATCTGCACATGGGACAATATAAGCTTGGAGTTTGCGTAGAAGTACCTTCTGATGTATAAATAGGATGAGAATTTTACCCATTTTAACGCTTTAGGTAAGGTTCAGCTGATGTTGAAATAAGCTTTCAGATCTATAAATGTGAAAAGAGAACTCCTCAAATCAACAAAAAAAGCAACAAATGTTTGGCTTTAACCTGACTAAAGTGAAGCAGCTGAAGCCAGCAGTGTTGGACAAACTCTTCCTTGATACCTTCCGTACCACAGATTGGCCTAACAATGATCCAGCAGTTCAGCCCAATGAAAATCGGCAGGACTAAAGCATTACCTTAAAATTGCCACACTTAATCAACTGGCTAGTATGGGGATCGAACCCACAACCTTGGCGTTATTAGCACCACGCTCTAACCTACTGAGCTAACCAGCCAAAATTCCCCCTTTCCTAAAGTCAAAATATGTGTGGCGATTGGCTTTTACCTGACAAAAGTGAAGAAGTTGAGGCCCTTCAAATCGGCAGGTTTTTTGATGGACAACTTCAGCCAAAATTCCCACTTTCCTAAAGTCAAAATCTGTGTGGCGATTGGCTTTACCTGACAAAAGTGAAGAAGTTGAGGCCACTTCAAATCGGCAGGTTTTTGATGGACAACTTCAGCCAAAATTCCCACTTTTAAAATGTCAAAATGTGCACATGGGACAATATAACCTTAGAGTTGGCTTAGAAGTACCTTCAGGGATAAAAAAGGAAGAGACTATCGACTCATTTTTCGAGCTTTAGGTATGGTTCAACTGATATTGAAATAGGCTTTCAGACCTATAAATGTGAAAAGAGAACTCCTTAAAATGACAGATAACAAAGCAACAAAACGTTTGGCTTTAAACCTGACAAAAGTGCAGCAGTTGAGGTCTGCAGTGATTCGTCCTTGACCTTCAATACAACAGACTGGGTTCAGCTAACAAAGATCCAACAGTTCAGGCCAATGAAAATCGGCAGGTCTTGTGATAGAAAAATTCTTCCTTAAGCATTACCTTAAAACTGCCACGCTTAATCAACAGGCTAGTATAGGGATCCAACCCATGACCTTGGCGTTCACACTTTAACCAACCAAGCTTACCAGCCAAATGTCTCCACTTTTCAAAAGTCTAAATCTGCACATGGGACAATATAAGCTTGGAGTTTCGTAGAAGTACCTTTCTGATGCATAATAGGATGAGAATTTTACCCATTTTAACGCTTTAGGTAAGGTTCAGCTGATGTTGAAATAAGCTTTCAGATCTATAAATGTGAAAAGA